>OY740791.1:63078097-63523097 GCA_963514005.1 Raja brachyura
TGCAGGAGTAGGCCATTCGGCACTTCGAGCCAGCACCGCCATTCAATATGATAATGGATGAGCATTCAAAATCAGTACCCCGCTCCTGCTTTTTCCCCATATCCATTGATTCATTTAGACCTAAGAGCTAAATCTAACTCTCTCTTGAAAATATCCAATGAATTGGTTTCCACTGCCATCTGTGTCAGTGAATTCCACAGATTCACAACTCTCTGGGTGAAATCTTTTTCCTCATCTCAGTTCTAAATGGCCTACCCCTTTAACTGTGAACCCTGGTTCTAGACGCCCCTAATATCGGGAACATTATTTCCTGCATCTTGCCTTTCAGAAATTTATATGTTTCTAATTCTATAAGATCCCCTCACATTCTTCAAAATTCCAGTGAATATCAGCCGAGTCGACCCATTCTTTAATCATACATCAGTTCCGCCATCCTGGGAATTAACCTGGTGAGCCTACGCTGCACTCCCTTAATAGCAAGAATGTCCTTCCTCAAATTAGGAGACCATTGGACCTTATCTCAGGAACCTATGTGCTATAATGTTGAGAACTATATTCCGCACTGTATCTTTTCCTTCAGTCCAATTATTGTCCAATGGGGTGAATGGGAGTTCAGGACCGCACTCTAGCTGATGAGAGGACTGTTCAGTTGCCCGATAACAGCTGCAAAGGAACCGTTCCTGAATTTGGAGGTATGTGTTTTCAAACATCTGTATCTCCTACCTGATGGGAGAGAGGAGAATAGGGAGTGACCGGGGTGAGACTGGTCCTTGATTATGCTGGCAGCCTTGCCGAGGCAAAGTAAGGTGTAGTTGGAACACACGGAGAAAACCCACGCAGTCACAGAGAGAACATGCAAACTCCATACAGACATCACCCAGAGTCAGGATCAATCCCGGGTCCCTGGCACTGTGTTGCAAGTGCTGTAAGGCAGCGACTCTAGCATTGATCAGTAGAAGCAATAAATATCATGGTCTTAATGATACAACGCGGAAACAGGCCCTTCGGCCCACCGAATCCACACCGACCAGCGATCCCCACAAACAAAGGATAATTTTTACATTTATACCAAGCCAATGCACCTACAAACCTGGTCTTTGGAGTGTGGGAGGAAACTGAAGATCTCGGAGAAAACCCACGCAGGTTTCAAGTATCAAGTATCAAGTATTGTTCCTGGGATCCTGGGACATCCTGGGATGTCAGGACTGTCTAATGAAGAAAGACTGGATAGACTCGGTTTATACTCTCTAGAATTTAGGAGATTGAGAGGGGATCTTACAGAAACGTACAAAATTCTTAAGGGGTTGGACAGGCTAGATGCAGGAAGATTGTTCCCGATGTTGGGGACGTCCAGGACAAGGGGTCACAGCTTAAGGATAAGGGGGAAATCCTTTAGGACCGAGATGAGAAGGACTTTTTTCACACAGAGAATGGTGGGTCTCTGGAACTCTCTGCCACAGAGGGTAGTTGAGGCCAGTTCATTGGCTATATTTAAGAGGGAGTTAGATGTGGTCCTTGTGGCTAAAGGAATCAGATGTATGGAGAGAAGGCAGGTACGGGATACTGAGTTGGATGATCAGCCATGATCATATTGAATGGCGGTGCAGGCTCGAAGGGCCAAATGGCCTACTCCTGCACCTAATTTCTATGTTTCTATGTTTCTATGTATTCTTTATTGTCATTCAGACCTTTCAGTCTGGATGAAATTTCATGCCTTGCAGTCATAACTTAGAATAAAACAACAAAATCACACAAGAAAAACAAATTTAACATCCACCACAGTGAGCCCACCAAGCACCTCCTCACTGTGATGGAAGGCAAAACCCTTTGTCTCTTCCCTCCTTGTTCTCCCTCTGCGTTGAGGCGATCCAGGCTTCCAATGTTGTGAGCTCCCAACGATGTCGTCCACCGTGCCCGCGGCCGTGCCTCCGAGGCCCCGAAGTCGGGTCCCTGCCGATGGAACGCTGCCACAGCCCCGAAGTCGGGCTGCCGCACGTTGGTAAGTCCTGGCTGGCTCTGCTTCCGGAGCCCCGAGGTCGGTCCCAGTTGGAGGCCGCCAGCTCCGCCATTTGGCCTCAGCGCAGACGGAGACGGACAGGGGATACGACAAGAAAAGGTCGCATCGCCCCGGAAGGCAGAGACCAAAAACATATTTCTTCCACCCCCCCCCCCCCCCCCCCCACACACATACACAACCCAATAAGCAATTAACTAAAACAGGACAAAGAAAACAACAACAAAAAAGAAAAAACAGACGGACTGCAGGCGAGTCGCTGCTGCTAGGGCAGCGCGTCACCGGGAGAACGTACGGACAAGCACCCAACATACAGACAAACACCCAGGTCTCTGGCGCTGTAAGGCAGTGGGTCTACCACTACGCCACTGTGCCGCCCTAAGCAGTTTGAAGAATTTCACATTTCAACATTGTTTTACTGGAATTTGAAAATCACAATTCCCCTGTCCAATGTATGGAGAACAAGACCCATTCCAGATCATGGACTGGAGAGTTATGAAGCATCTGCCCCATCTGCACCCTCATGTGGACAATTCCCACTTCATCCCGAGGTATTGTAAGGTGCTATGGGTCATAGTTTAAAGTGAACATGGCTTTAAACTGAAGGCAGTATAGCAGATAGAGGAAGGCAAAAATATAGGAAGCCTTAAAAATTATAGTTTCAGGTTCAGGTTCAGTTTAGTTTATTGTCACGTGTACCGTGGTACAGTGAAAAGCTTTTGATGTGTGCTATCCAGTCAGCAGCAAGACTATACATGATTACAATCCAGCCATTTACAGTGTGTAGATACATGATAAGGGAAGAACGTTTAATGCAAGGTAGTAAGTTGGTGGTAAATATACAGACCTTTCAAAGGTGAATCTAAGTAGTGCGCACTCCTAGAATGATTTAGCTCGGCCCCATTTACCTAGAAAACCTGTTGCTTGCATGCTCAGAACAGCAAAGAGCCAAACTTTCTTTTAATCACATCAGCCATTCAATTCCCCGAATACCTCTACTGAATCTATCACACATCCATGAAAAACAGAACAAGATTTTAATATCAGATCATGTTTCAGACTTTTGACTGTTGTACAATATTACTTTGAAGATATATAAACTAATCTGATATTTGCTATAAAAATTATGCCACACATTTCCAAAGAAAATGCCTGTGCTCGCAATCTCTCTACCAATTTCATATTCCCTTAAGTTAATATATTGTTATATATAGTAATGTGTTTTATGTGCCATTTATGTGACTTTTTCAAGCTGCTGTTATGATTTGAAAGCTACAACTTACTTAAATGGGCCGGGAATAATTGCCAGTTAGAGTTTAATAACCAACAACCCAATTCAAAGAGGGTCTTTCAATCAAGAAGTGAACAATTGCATTGTTTATGGTAGAATTGTGCAGACTGATCTCACTTTCTCAATCTTTTCGAACAGCCGACTAAAGTTGATGACATAGTACATTGATTTAAGATTTTTTTTAAACAGAGCAGGGCGGCACGGTGGCGCAGTGGTAGAGTTGCTGCCTGACAGCACCAGAGACCCGGGTTTGATCCTGTCTATGGATACTGCCTGTATGGAGTTTTCCCCGGATGCTCCGGTTTCCTCACACACTCCAAAGATGTGCAGGTGTATAGGTTGATTGGTAAATTTGTAAATCATCCCTAGTGTGTGTTGGATAATGTTAGTGTGCGGGGATCAGGGATCGCTGGTCGGTGCGGACACGGTGGGCTGAAGGGCCTGTTTCCGTGCTGTACCACTAAACAAAATAAAACTAAGATTTTAAACACAGTAAAGCAAATTTGCCTCTAAATTTCCAACATCTCATGTTGCCAGTGACCCATCTCTAAAAGAGAGACCATATCAGGTCCAAAGTTGTGTTTGATTACTTGAATTTGGACATTTCCTGCACCATTTTAACTCTTGTAGGGCCAAATGATGGCCATATCAGCAAAGTGACACATTAGTGATGAAATTGCTGGTTATTATTGTATGAAGTGCGATTTATTCTGCTCTGTAAACTATGTGTAAGGATGGGTCATAACATTGGATCCATATTTGCTATAACTGCATCTTGATAGCGCGATGGCAATGGCCTCAACGTGAATTTACCTTCATTAATTTTCCACCTGGACCTTTTGTGTTCTTCAGAAGACAATGCATGAACTGCATAGCTCAGAAACCGCCATGTTTCATAAATGAGCAATTACTTCTCTCATATGTTCCTCCTCGATATTTATAATTGATGTTATCAGCAACATCCATTGGTAATTAAAGCGGCAATAATCTTTGTTTGGAAGCAATTTAAATCCTCTATTTTAGTTTTCATTTTTTAGAGATACAGCGCAGAAACAGGCCCTTCGGCCCACCGAGTCCGCACCGACCAGCGATCCCCGCACACTACCACAATCCTACACACACTAGGGATAATTTACATTTATACCAAGCCAATTAACCTACAAACCTGTACATCTTTGGAGTGTGGGAAGAAACCAATGTTCTCAGAGAAACCCCACGCAAGTCACGGGGAGAACGTACAAACTCCGTACGGACAGCACCTGGAGCTAGGATTGAACCCGGGTCTCTGGCGCTCTAAGCGCTGTAAGGCAGCAACTTTACCGCTGCACCCTGAGGATAGGGGATTGTCTTGACTAATTTTCAGGACCTCATGTGGAATCTCAACTTGTGATGAACTACACCTTCATCAGATTGACGTTATCCAGTAGTTACCCATCCATTGGCAGGGGCTGTTCCAATGCAAATGGTTCAGGGGCACCCTAGAATGAAGCCAACATTGGCTAGAAATTGGTAAGTATTATTAGAAAGTTGTTATAGGCTAATTGTATGGTGTATCAATCACCTGCTATTGCTTCCTGGACATATTCACATGAGCCATAGTCCTAGAACAGGTCTGGAGAGAAGAACCTGTTGGAAGCCTGATTGGAATTGGTGGTGTGGTGGTGTGGTGTTCAGCAATTGGTTTCAAGGAAGTAGTGGAATGGGGCCAAGTGACACATAACTGGGAGGGAGTAGAGTGAGTGTAAATGTAAGTTATTGCAGAATCGATTGGCCAGATCACAAATACCAGAGCTGGAATTAAAAAGGGGGGTGGGGTGGGGTGGGGGAGTGGAGGTAGTTTGGGACCACAGGGAAATTGGTAGAGTGGGTGTGAGTGAAAGCCAGTGGGAAGCAAATATTCAAAGAAGAGTTAACAGGATTGGGTTCCCATCGCTGATCTGAGACATTTTTTAAAAATAACTGCATCAATGGATGGCATTGGATTCCACTAAGGTGGGTGGGGGGGTACTTGAGGCTTAACTGCTTCACGCAAAGGATGGTAGGTGTATGGATTGAGCTGCCGGAGAAGGTATCGCAACGTTGAAGAAACATTTAGGCAGGTAAATGGGCAGGACTGGGCCAAATGCAGGCAGGTGGGACTAGTGTAGATGGGCCATGAACAATGGAGGACCAGGCGTGAGGGAAGGGAAAGAAAAATGGAGGACCCGGCGTGGAGGGAATGCCGTGAGGGAGGGGGAAGAACAAAGAGGGGGGTCTGCCAGGTGGAAGGGGGGGGGGGAGAACAAAAGTGGACCTGCCGCAGGATACTTTGTAACTTTATAGGCACTCTTTATGTGATGACTATTGCATACCCTAGGTATGCAAGCAACGAATTTCACTGTGACGAGTCACATGTGACTCTTAGGCTCCCCTCGGTCATGGCTGACCATGGGTGTCTCCAGGGTTGGAGGACGCCTGTGCGTGACTTTGTTTAACGTGGGGAGACTGGTGCACAGACAGCCATCCCACGGTCCTTGACAGATCTGGGTCAGGATCCAGTGGCATGGAGTCCAAGACGACCGGAGACCCTTTTCTGCTGCAGCCTTCATCCGCTTTCCCAGCCGCTGTGACGCTCCACTAAGGTCAGCCATCGTCCTCCGCCTGTTCCACCGTTGAGGTCTTGGTTGGATTGTTCTTTGTCAAAGACGTCCCCCCCGACCTTACCGCCATGGGTGGCCCTACCAGGAGCATAGCTCCAGACGGCATCGCTCTCAAGACCACACAAGCTTCTCCACCACGACAAGGTGACAATTCATATAGAAGACATGTGACTATAAAGTATTCATTCAATCCTTCATGTTGGCCAGTGTGGGCCGAAGAGCCTGCTTCCAATCTGTAAGGCTCTATGTCTCTCTGACACTAGACCTGTTCCATGCTCAGCCCACTGCCATCTTTCCCCAATGGACACATCAACCTTCGGTGACTGTACCCACCAAAGGTCTTGCCAGTGATAAGCTGTGGAGCGTAGGGGACTACCAGAGGAAACAAGGCTTCAGGTGAAGGGATCCAGGGATTTGATCCGGAAGACATAAAAAGCTGGAGTAACTCAACGAGTCAGACAGCATCTCTGGAGAAAAGGAACAGGTGACATTTCAGGCCGAGAGACTTCTTCAGACTGAGAGTCAGGGGAAATGGAAACGATAGATAGAGAAGGTGATATGGAGATATTTGACCTGGGGCCTTTCTCACAGCCCATGCTCCCAAGTTATTGTCACTGAATCCAAATGTCTCTATTCACCAGCAACATTTGTAGCAGTTGGAAAAAATACAAGTAATTAGAGAAAATAATTGAATTTAAAATTCACTTTAAAGGAGATTTAACTGATATAATTAATTAATTAATTTGTATTTCGTTTTAATTTAATCAATACTGACTAATTAAATATAAGTAGCCTCAACTACGTCCTCTGGCAGCTTGTTCCATACATTCACCACCTTCTGTGTGAAAAGTTCAGTTCAGTTTATTGTCACGTGTACCGAGGTACGGTGAAAAGCTTTTGTTGCGTGCCAGTCAGCGGAAAGACAATACATGATGACAATTGAGCCATTTACAGTGTACAGATACATGATAAGGGAATAACGTTTATCAAAGTTAAATGTTGCTGTAGGCATCGAGATTTAGGTGCGTGAAACGATTGTTATATGGGTTTGCAGGGGACGTTGCACGATGGTTGCCTCGCCAACGGTCTGTCTTCGTCTTTTCCTGTTGTGTTTTTAGTTTGTTGCATGTGGGGGGGGTGGGGGTGGGGGAAACGTTTTCTTGTCTCTTTCCTCGACGGAGATGCAACTTTATCCGTGTCGTATCTGTGTTGGCCTTGCGGCCTAACACCCGTGGAGTTGGCTGCCTTTAGTTTGGGACCTCTAGAGCTCCAAAACTGCGGAGCCTGCGGACTTATCATCTCGGAGCGGGCGATCCCTGTGCCAGGGGTCGGCCTTTGGTGCTCCAACCTGCGGGAGCTGCGGACTTTAACATCGTGGAGACCGATTTCGGGAAGTCCAAGCCGCAGGAGTTCGACCGCCCCAATGCGGGAGATTAGACCGCCCCGACGAGGGAACTCGATCGCCAGCTGCGGATGGTTGAACTCCCCCGACCGCGGATGGAAAGGAGGAAAGAAGATAAGACTTTATTGCCAATCACAGTGAGGAGCGTGGAGGAGCCTCTGTGGTGGATGTTTATGTCAAATTTTCATGTAGTTGTGTGTCTTGTTGATTTTTTGGTATGACTATATGGCAAATCAAATTCCTCGTTCGTTGCAAAACATACTTGGCTAATAAATTACAATTATGATTATAATTATGAGATCTGCTTCTGTGGCTAGCACGCAAATAGTCGCTTGGGTTGGGCACCAACTGCAGGTGGGGTGCTTCAGACACAGTGATGCCATCCCAGGTGTGGCTGGTGCTAAGATCAGACCCCCCTGTGCCAGTGTGAATGAACATTGGGAGCGCTGGGGCTAATTCCTAGTGTGACGTGATTTGACCCGGGAATGATCGCAGTCACATTCTATCCCAGACCTCAGCAATCATTCATCAGCGCTCGATGTCTGGGCGGGGTGGAAGATTGCAACCTTCACGTGGTCCGCCCTGTTTCGACTAATGCAATCAACTCGACGTGCACAAACAGAAGATCAAATAGAACAAGTTGTCCAACAACTTTAGGCTGTGCACGCCACACGAAAGAATAAGAAGATGTCTGGGCCAGTGTCTGCAGTCCAGTGATAGACACAAAATGCTGGAGTAACTCAGCGGGACAGGCAGCGTCTCTGGAGAGAAGGAATGGGTGACGTTTCGGGTCGAGAACCTTCTTCAGACTGAGATTCACGGGAAAGGCAAAGGTGAGTTATAAACAAGATATGTAACATTTTACAGATAAGTAAAATTGTCCCCAGTGTTTGTAGAGCAGTGTTAATGTGCGGGGATCGCTGGTCGGTGCGGACTCGGTTGGCCGAAGGGTTTGTTTCCACACTGTATCTCTAAACTAAAAATCTAAAACTAGAGAGGGAATGAAATGTAGTTACTTCTCCTAGGATAGCGTTGGTAATCTGTACACAACAGCTCCAATCTGCAAAGGAGTCAAGTGTACTGAAGTTCATTGTCACTGTCACCTTACAGGGATTACATTGTCCATCTCAGCCACTTACAATGTGATCCTTGCAATACTCTGCGTTTGTAGAAGTGGAGACAGCCGGTGGATGGATTCAGCTGGATGCACCCTGACTGAAGCATCATCGCAACCTCTTATCTCCGCCAACATTGAACTCAGAGTGAACATGGGCTTTGCATGGCTTCCTCCCATCTCCTCCTTCTACAAGCACGACTGCTTGGCACACGACTTCTCACCTCTTGAGCCCTGCTCTGCTCCAAGACCTGTATGCTCCAATATCTGCTGGCTACTCAATAGACAATAGGCAATGAACAATAGGTGCTGGATTTAGCCCCTGTCCCACTTACGTGTCCTTGGGACGCTAATTTGCGTCATCTCGTCGTCGTGTTGAAGCTCGACGGTCCCGCGAAGGTCGCGCGCGATTTCATGCGTTCGCACAGCCGTCAGAAGCGCGTGACATCATTTGAAGATAGACACAAAATGCTGGAGTAACTCAGCGGGACCGGCAGCATCTCTGGAGAGAAGAAATGGATGATCTTTCGGGTCGAGACTCTTCTTCAGTCTGAAAGAAGGGTCTTGACCCGAAACGTCACCCATTCCTTCTCTCCAGAGATACTGCCGGTCCCGCTGAGTTACTCCTGCATTTTGTGTCTATCTTCAATTTTCTTGGCCCCTCTCTGGGAGTAGAAGTGGGGGCGTATCTGGACCGCAACGGCCGTGAATCCCAGGCCGAGCTCGGTGATCGTTTGCCTGCTTCTGCTGCTGTTGGAGGTGAGACGTTGCATCACGCCAGGATCTTGGGCCTGTCCCACTTTGGCCGTCAATTATGCGTGCGAAGATTTTGTCCACTACAAATTTCGGAGTGCCGCGCGATATCACGCACAACTACATACCCCTCCGTGCTTCTCAGTGGGACCGGCCCCGCGCGGCCACATGATGCCCGTGCACCTCAACGCGACAACAAGGTCGTGTAAGTTGCAGCGAAGGCACGTAAGTGGGACAGGACCTTTTAGGCCATTTGGCCCTTTGAGCCAGCACCACCATTCACTGTGATCATGGCTGAACATCCACAATCAGTACCCCGTTCCTGCCTTCTCCCCATATCCCTTCACTACTTTATCTTTAAGAGCTCTATCTAACTCTCTCTTGAAAGCCTCCAGAGAATTGGCCTCCACTGCTTGAGGCAGAGAATTCCACAGATTCACAACTCTCTGTGTGAAAAAGTTTTTCCTCATCTCCGTTCCAAATGGCCTACCCCTTATTCTTAAACTGAGGCCCCTGGTTCTGGACTCTCCTTTGTTTAGAAGCCATGGAGTTAGCACAAACCTCATCAAAACATCAACACCTATTTAAACCAATTTTATAGCAAACCCAATGTTTTTCCCACTCTCCCCCATGCACGCCGATATTGCTGTCAACACCTCACAGATTCTACAATGCACTTGGGGCCAATTAACCAGTTGCCTTTCAGATCCCAACACATTGTGGTCACTGTACACAGCCTAAAGGCCCTGTCTCACGGTGCGAGTTGACACACGAGTGACCCAGAGTGACAGACTCGTGGTTGTGTACGATATTCCAAGTTGATGTGCAAGTGTTTGTGGCGAGTTCCCACGGGTATGGTAATCTGCGATGTTCCGAGATCGTCTCCAGAGTTACCAAGTTCCCCTCCCGTTTGCTCTTGAGTTACCAAGTTCCTCTCCCGCTCAGGGCGTGTGTTGTTGCTGCAGTCCGGGATTTGCATTTAAAGCACTCGGTTATCTTCAGCAGTTCAGGCGAGGACAGGTTTGGGGGGGTGGGGGGGGGGGGGGCGAGGGATGGTGGAATTGGGAGAAGGCAAAGACTATGGGTGGGGAGGAGTGAGAGGGGGGCTAGGAACGGCATCTGCGAAACGGGTAGTCAACCTTTAGGGTCCCGGCCCAAAACATCCCTATACATTTTATGATTTCCCTCCAAAGATGCAGTCTCCCGTGGTTTGTTTGCACAACTCTCTTCCCTCTCTCTCCCAACATTGGGGGGGGGGGGGGGGGGGACGACGACAAGATAGTTTAAACGGACCTTACCCCCACTTCATGCTTCTGTTGCGCATAATTCAGCAGTAAAACCTCTCTTCCCCTTACCCAGCGACGCCCGATTCCTCGCACCCCCACAAGTTCACATCGACGAGGGAAGAATGAGCGGGGAGTCTGAAGAAGGGCCCCGACCCGAAACATCACCCATTCCTTCTCTCCAGAGGCGATGCCTGTCCCGCTGAGTTACTCCAGCATGTTTGTGTCTATCGACGGTGTAAACCAGCATCTGCAGTTCCTTCCTACACACGGACAGTGAAGTGCCTCGGCCAAATTAGGAACATTAGGATTCTCTGATATGAAGGTAGTCTGGTTTGCGTTTCTTACACTTGATCATATCCGAAACTAAAGTATAGATAGACACAAAATGCTGGAGTAACTCGGCGGGACAGGCCGCATCTCTGGAGAGAAGGAATGGGTGGCGTTTTGGGTAAGTCTGAAGAAGGGTCTCGACTCCATTCCTTCTCTCCAGAGATGCTGCCTGGTCCGCTGAGTTACTCCAGCATTTTGTGTCTGTTAAAGAGTTCCCACGGTAGACGCACGGATCACCAAAGTTAACGCACGGGCCACTACGATATTACAACGAGTTTAAATGTTTCAATTTTAAACTTGACCACGAAATTTGACTCGTGGAAAAAGTCAAACATGTTTGACTTTTTTCACGAGTTCACAAGTTTCACGGGTACCTGCCGTTAGCGCCACGAGTGGACAAGTTGATCGCGCGAGTTCCGACGTTCCCGCTACGTTGGCTGTACGTGATCACCACGAGTGAAAACTCGGGGTCACTCGTGGGCCAACTCGCACCGTGAGACAGGGGTTTAAGTGTGCTTGAGTGGTTGAACCTTGATAGGCATAAAGGAAAGATAGGGGGTTGCAGCAAAAAGTAGTAGGAGGACTTGAGTTGATTTCTGAGCCAGAATAGGCTTGATGGGCCAAAATGGCTTCCTTCTCTGTCACATCATTTCAGTTTCAGTTTCCGTTTCAGTTTAATTTATTGTCTCATGTACTCAGATACAGTGAAAAGCTGCTAACCAGGCAGCAGAAAGATAATACATGATTACAGTCAAACTATTTACAAGTGTATAGATATCTGATAGAGGAATAACGTTTTGTGCAAGGTAAAGCCAGCAAAGTCCGATCACATATGATAATTTACAGGCAATAATAAAATTAAAGAAGGAATTTTAGCTCAGGACTGAGTGAGTGCCACCTTGGGAAGTCAGATGTGAACTTGATGTCTAGCCTGTATTTTGTCTGCATTCCTCTCTGGGTCCATGTCTACTTCCTGTTTGTTACCCCTGAAGTTGGCAGCTGTATTGCCAGCTGTTTACAGTCAATGCCGTGGGATTCGCTCTCTGAAGGAGTCCTCTTCTAAAAGATGCTTATCAGAGCTTGCCTTTTGAAATTAATTGTGTCTTTTTGATTTTAGCACTGGTTATTTACTGAGAGTGTTTCTGTGACCTATACTGGGAAGTTTCAATATGGTAAAGTGGATAGACAAAGACGAACCATGCTGTTACATAAAAAATCAAGGCCCATTAACAATGCCAATTAATGTAAATAAGCACACACTAATTTGTGTATGTTATTCACAATGCTGAGGCTGCAGTTCCAGGTAAGAGTTTATTCAAGTCAAAGTCAAAAGTCAAGTCAAACAAACTTTATTGTCATTTAGAAATACATTGATATATGCAGTTCCAAACGAAATTACGTTGCATTTGGCTCCCTGTGCAACACAATAAATTAACCGAAGGATAGGTATGTATGAAAAGGGTAAATAGACAATAGTGGCAGCCCATTTACATGGCATTCAGGAGTCTGATGGCTCGTGGGAAGAAGCTGTTGCGGAACCTTGATGTTCTGCTCCTCATGCTGCGGTATCTTTTTCCCGAGGGCAGCAGAGTGAACAGTCCGTGATGGAGATGTGTGGGGTCCTTTATGATACTGCTGGCCTTAGACACACAGCGTTTGGTCGCAATATCCCCGATTGAGGGGAGAGAGGTCCCGATGATTTTTTCCGCTGTCCTCACCACTCTCTGCACAGACTTCCAGTCGGAGGCTCTACAGTCCCCAAACCAGACAGAGATACAGCTGGTCAGAATACTCTCTATGGTGCCCCTGTAGAAAGTAGTGAGGATGGGATGGGGGAGATGAGCTCTTCTCATCCTGCGCAGAAAGTGCAACCGCTGCTGCGCTCTCTTAACAGTTGATGAGATGTTAGTCGACCAGGTCAGACTGTTAGTGACCTGCACCCCCAGGAACTTTGTGCTACTGACCACCTCCACATCGCTGTCATTGATGTGAAGTGGTGTGGGACTGTGCCCGGTTTTCCTGAAGTCGACGATAATCTCCTTTGTTTTCTCGACATTCAGGATCAGGTTGTTCGTATTGCACCAGTCCACCAGTTGTTTCACCTCCTCCCTGTAAGCCAGCTCATTGTCGTCCCTGATGAGGCCCACCACTGTTGTGTCATCTGCGTACTTCATGATGTGGTTTGTACTAAACCTGGCACAACAGTCGTGAGTCATCAGGGTGAACAGCAGTGGACTCAGGACGCAGCCCTGAGGGGAGCCGGTGCTTAGAGAGATGGTATTGGAGGTGTTATTTCCAACCCTCACAGACTGAGGTCTGTCAGTGAGGAAGTCCAGTAGCCAGTTACACATGGGGGTGCCGAGGCCCAATGGAACCAATTTGCTTATCAGGTGCTGGGGGATAATGGTGTTGAATGCTGAACTGAAATCCACGAACAGCATTCGCACATAGGTGTTTTTCTCCTCTAAATGTTCCAGGCTCAGATGGAGCACGGAGGATATAGCGTCCTCTGTGGAGCGGTTTGGCCTGTAAGCAAACTGGTATGGGTCGAGTGTGGAGGGGAGTCTGGAGGTGATGTGGTCCCTGACCAGCCTCTCGAAGCACTTCATCATTATGGGGGTGAGTGCTACAGGGCGGTAGTCATTGAGACATTGTATGTTGGATTTTTTTGGCACAGGTATGATGGTGGCAGTCTTGAAACATAATGGGACGACCGCCTGGTTCAGCGAGGTGTTAAATATGTCCGTAAGGACATGTGCCAGCTGATCAGCACATTCCCTGAGCACCCGCCCTGGTATGTTATCAGGGCCTGCCGCCTTTCGCGCGTTCACTCCTTTTAGGGACCTCCGAACATCCACTATGTCAAGACTGAGTGCCTTTTCCTCACAATGAGGAATACCTTTGCTTGCAGGTGTGTTATTTAATGCCTCGAACCGACCAAAATAGTTGTTGAGTTTATTGAGGAACTCAATGTTGTCATCACAGGGTGGTGAAGCAGTCTTATAGTCCGTGATTGATTTGATTCCCTGCCACATGCGCTTGGTGTTCTTGGGGTCATGGAAGAAGCTCTGGATTTTCTGACCATGGGCACGCTTGGCCAGCCTGACGACTCGGTTCAGGTTGGCTCTTGCGGATCTGAGTGCCACCACGTCGCCGGATTTAAACGCGGCATTACGTGCTCTCAGCATTCCACGTACCTCTGTGGTCATCCAGGGTTTCTGGTTGGCCCGTACAGTGATGGTCTTGGTGACACAGACATCCTCAATGCACTTCTCCATGTAAGCAGACACGGACGCAGCATACTCCTCTAGGTTGATGTGTTGGCTGACAGTTGCAGCCTTCTTGAACACGTCCCAGTCCGTGCATTCAAAACAGTCCTGTAGTGTTGCCATAGATCCCTCTGGCCAGACCCTAACCTGCTTCACAGTAGGTTTTTCTCGGGTCAGCAGGGGCCTGTATGCAGGAATTAGCATCACAGAGATATGGTCTGAGGAGCCAAGGTGGGGGCGGGGGACTGCCTTGAATGCCTTCTTGATGTTGGTGTAGGCTAAATGAGCTCACTCAATGAGCTGTTCCAAAATAGTTTTAAAATGCAGCCACACAAAATACCAACGCAACATATCAACAAGTATGACATTGTGGCACAAATGAAGCTGAAATTTAGTTTAGTTTAGAGTTACAGCGCCCTTCGGCCCACTGTGTCCGCACTGACCAGCGGTCCCTGCACATTAACACTAACCTGCACACACTAGGGACAATTTTAATTTCATACCACGCCAATTAGCTTACAAACCTGTAAGTCTTTGGAATGTGGGAAGAAACTGAAGATCTCAGTGAAAACCCGCGCAGGTCACAGGGAGACCGTATAGACTCCATACAGACAGCACCCGTAGTCAGGATCGAACCCGGGTCTCTGGCACTGTAAAGGGCCTGTCCTACAAGCATGCAACTCTATCCGTTAACGCAACCTAACGTGGTCGCTTGAGCCTCCGGCGCCGCGGGTCCGGTCCCACTTCGATCGCCGGAGCCGTGCGGAATTGTGCGGAGTTCGTCCCGACATCGTGCGGGGCTCCGAAAAACTGACTCCGAACAAATTCCTCGCGGCAACGGCTTGTCGGCTCGCAGTCGCCTCGACGCATTACACACCGCCTCGACATCGTGCCTCCGTGACCCTCTCTGTAGGTGCCTCCGTGACCCTCTATGTGTGTGGCTCCGTGGCGCTCTGTGTGTGTGTGCCTCTGTGCCCCTCTCTGTGGGCCCCTCTCTGTCCTGGCGAACTTACCTTAGACTTCGCTCCAAGTTCGCCTCAATTTGCGCCGCGTTGCGCCACTCACCCGACCTCCGCGCGGCCCCTGCTGCCGGTTTGGTCGCGCTTGCCGCATGCAGGCGCATGCTGGTGGGAACGGCCCTGTACAGGGGATCACCCGACCTCCGCGCGGCCCCCGCTTCTAGTTTGATCGCGTTCATCGCATGGAGTCGGATGCTTGTTGAACAACGTGCAAGTAGACTGGATAGCTCTCAGTAATGTGCACAGCAGTGATGCAGCCTTCCAGTATCTTGGGGCCAATTGTGTAATGTTAAACCTGGGTCCATCAACTTTACCCTGAGGTTTGTTAGATGGCCTTAATTGTGAAAATTATGAAAATTATATATATATATATATATATATATGTATATATATATATAAGATTATATAAGATATATTTATATATGTATATAAGATTATTGTTGTATGACAGTATTTTGGATGGCAATATTTCTATTTCGGATACTGCTACAGCTCTGAGAATGCATGATCTACCTCCTGAGTGATAGAGGACCCAAAACAATGTTTATTTGATGATTTTAAGACCTGGCGAAAATAGAAACTTTGCTGGACTGAGTTATGAAGTAGGGTGAATTTCTGCAGAGTAAATGATATCAACATTCACCAGCATTGCAAACACTGTACCTATATGGCGGATAGAAAACGTAATGGGCCATTATTAAAACTTCGAAAGACTTCAGTGCGTTTTTGCTGTGACCCTCACTCCAAATTAAGTCTTGACAGTATTATTCTTGCCACATCCTCCATTGAATCGGAGAGGCTCTCATACAGTATTTATGTGAAACATCCTGTGTGTTGTGCATAAATGTATATAATTGGCATTACTCATCTGAAGATCTGGGATTAAAAGAGTGCAGTACCTCTGGCCATTGTAAATTAGAACACAGAGTACCTTGAGAACTGGAATAATGATGAGCACAGCCTGTTCAAGAGAAAGAGGAAAAAAAATTTCCCCCAGGAACTTATTTGAAATTACTTATTTATAAACTGACGGACTGGGACCACCCATAGAGAGGCAGGGTCGGCAATCTGCCGCACTGCTGTAGAGCAAGTGTAACTAATTGTATACAATTATCTGTCATAAATCCAACCGGCCTTTCTAAAGGATCAATTCAGCGGGGTGACCCGGGAGTTAGTGGCTTCCTATCTTGGAAGAATGTTAGGCAAGGAGTTAAGCTGTACTGATGACATTGCCAGGGTGTCCGACCCCAAACCAAGTCCCATCCCTGGTCCCTTCAGCAATCCACATCTGCATCTGTCCTCCCATTGAGTTTATCTTGCCTCAATTGTAAACCACTCCACATTTCATTGTTTCTACACTCACGGAACGCTTCCCTTTCAGTTCTCATTGAATCTAATCCCCCTGTTGCAAGAGAGTCAAGAGTCAAGATTGTTTTATTGTCATATGTCCCCAGATAGAACAATGACATTCTTACTTGCATCAGCACAACACAATATTTAAACATGGTGCACTGCAAGCAATGTAATAAATGAGAAAAAAAAGTCCAGTGTCTGTGTGTGTATATGTACACACATACACATACATATACACATGTATGTGTATTGCACCCCTCATCAGATCATTTAGCATTGACAGCAATTAGAGATACGGAGACATATCATGCAACAGGCTTGTTTCCTGGTCTTGTGTTTTGGCCTGCACCATTCATGGTGTGCCAGCTGGAAGCCCAGGGAGTTGTATGGAGTGATGTGCATGCGGTCAATGGTGTGATGAGCCCTGCAGGAATTGGTAAAATGTGTGTAGACCAAAGGAAAGGACTCGTGAAGATTTGCAGGCATCAGTTTGTCTGGCAGTCTTGGCTTCCAGTCTGGAGCAACCAGTGAAATTCTTGTGGGATCAGAGAACTTATCGAAAGCATCAGCAAGAAAGTCCGTTTTGAGAATCCTTACAGACAGCAAATAATGAAATGAAAATGTGGATTTTGATTAATTTCTTATTCATGCAGCACAAAGCAATATAAAGATCTAGATGTTACCAGGGGATTAAGGTAGAAGGTCAAATATTGGAAACAATCTATTCACGTCATGCTTGTGTTGTTTTATACGGTCGTGGTGGTGGACATAGAGAAGCAAAGGTACTGGTAAGCGGATTGGGATCTTACCTTCCACCCCCTCAAAAACATCTCTGGATGCTATGAGGTTGGCTGCAGGAGTGGCCGGTTGAGGCGAGGGATGGTGTGGCGGGGTCGATGAGTCCGCATCGAGGCATCGATGGAGTGGGCCGATGAGGCATCGATGGAGTGGGCCGCTGGAGGCCCTGCAGCAGCCTGGGGGTCGATTGGATCAGGCACCGCTCTAAGTGGCTGAGTGTGTGGATCATTTGTATGCAGTAGCACGGGGCGGTGGAGCAACTTTGATTAGTCTGAAGAAGGGGCTCGACCAGAAACGTCACCCATCCCTTCTCTCCAGAGATGCTGCCTGTCCTGCTGAGTTAGTCCAGCATTTTGTGTCTATCTTTTGTGTAAACCTGCATCTGCAGATCCTTCCTGTACAAACAATTTTGATTGGTCAGGCAAACACAACCTGGCCACTTTGTGGCCAAGGTAAGAACTCTGCACTTACAACAACTTAGAAATGAATCATGGAAAATGGCAGCAAAATATTGCGACTCTTGTGCACTGTCTCAGTGTGCTATTCCTCCACATGTATTTAACTAAGATGTGCTTAAGTATAGTAATATATTTTCTGAACTATATGCAAAAAGGAATATCACAGAGAGTGATGAGTCTGTGAAATTCTCTGTCTCAGAGGGCGGTGGAGGCAGGTTCTCTGGATGCTTTCAGAGAGAGCTAGATAGGGCTCTTAAAAATAGCGGAGTCAGGGGATATGGGGAGAAGGCAGGAACGGGGTCCTGATTGGGGATGATCAGCCATGATCACATTGAATGGCGGTGATGGCTTGAAGGGCCAAATGGCCTACTCCTGCACCTATTGCCAATTATTTATTGTCTATTGTCTATTGTCTATAGACTACATATGACAATATAGTAACCATGTACCATTCAATGGGTTACACAAAAAGCTGGAGAAACTCAGCGGGTGCAGCAGCATCTAAGGAGCGAAGGAGATAGGCGACGTTTCGGGTCGAGACCCTTCTTCAGACTGGTCAGGGATCAGGGAAACGAGAGATATAGACAGTGATGTGGAGAGATAAAGAACAATGAATGAAAGATATGCAAAAAAGTATCGATGATGAAGGAAACAGGCCATTGTAAGCTGTTTGTAGTGTGAAAATGAGAAGCTAGTGCGACTTGGATGGGGGGGGAGATAGAGAGAGAAGGAATGCCAGGGCCCGAGGGCTGAGGGAGAGGTGGGAAGGGGAGGAGGCAGCCTGGGTTAACAGAATTGAGAAAATTCAATGTTTAAGCCCAGAGGATGCAGACTCCCCAAGCGGAATATGAGGTGCTGTTCCTCCAACTTGCGGTGTTGCTCACTCTGGCCGTGGAGGAGGCCCAGGACCGAGAGGTCGGATACGGAATGGGAGGGGGAGTTGAAGTGCTGAGCCACCGGGAGGTCGGGTTGGTTATTGCGGACCGAGCGGAAATGTTCGGCGAAACGATCGCCCAGCCTCCGCTTGGTCTCACCGATGTAGATCAGCTGGCATCTGGAGCAACGGATGCAATAGATGAGGTTGGAGGAGGTGCAGGTGAACCTCTGTCGGACTTGGAAGGACTGCTTGGGTCCCTGAAAGGGGTGGATGGGGGAGGTGAAGGGACAAGTGTAGCATCTCTAATTCAATCATTGAATCATCAAATGCATCTTTTTTTTCAATCCTACAGCCAAGGGAATGAATTCCCTTATTGAAAATAGATTTTCAGGGCCAGAGAGGTTGGTGAACAACTATTGTTTCATTATGGGAGACACAAAATGCTGGAGTAACTCAGTGGGACAGGCAGCATCTCTGGAATGGGCGACATTTCGGGTCGAGACCCTTCTTCAGACTAACATAGAAACATAGAAACATAGAAAATAGGTGCAGGAGTAGGCTATTCGGCCCTTCGAGCCTGCACCGCCATTCAATGTGATCATGGCTGATCATCCAACTCAGTATCCCGTACCTGCCTTCTCTCCATACCCCCTGATCCCTTTAGCCACAAGTGCCACATCTAACGCCCTCTTAAATATAGCCAATGAACTGGCCTCAACTACCTTCTGTGGCAGAGAATTCCAGAGACTCACCACTCTCTGTGTAAAGAATGTTTTCCTCATTTCGGTCCTAAAGGAATTCCCCCTTATCCTTAGACTGTGACCCCTTGTTCTGGACTCCCCCAACATCGGGAACAATCTTCCAGCATCTAGCTTGTCCAACCCCTTAAGAATTTTGTAGGTTTCTATAAGATCCCCCCTCAATCTTCTAAATTCCATCGAGTACAAACCGAGTCTATCCAATCTTTCCTCATATGAAAGTCCTGACATCCCAGGAATCAGTCTGGTGAATCTTCTCTGTACCCCCTCTATGGCAAGGATGTCTTTCCTCAGATTTGGAGACCAAAACTGTACGCAGTACTCCAGGTGTGGCCTCACCAAAACCCTGTACAACTGCAGTAGAACCTCCCTGCTCCTATACTCAAATCCTTTCGCTATGAATGCTAACATACCATTTGCTTTCTTCACTGCCTGCTGCACCTGCATGCCTACTTTCAATGACTGGTGTACCATGACACCCAGGTCTCGTTGCATCTCCCCCTTACCTAATCTGCCACCATTCAGATAATAGTCTACCCTCATGTTTTTGCCACCAAAGTGGATAACCTCACATTTATCCACATTGTACTGCATCTGCCATGCATCTGCCCATTCACTCAGCCTATCCAAATCACCCTGCAGCTTCCAAGCATCCTCCTCACACCTAACTATACCCCCCAGCTTGGTATCATCTGCAAATTTGGAGATGTTGCATTGAATTCCCTCGTCCAAATCATTAATATATATTGTAAATAGCTGGGGTCCCAGCACTGAGCCTTGCGGCACCCCACTAGTCACTGCCTGCCATTCTGAAAAGGACCCGTTTACTCCTACCCTTTGCCTCCTGTCTGCTAGCCAGTTCTCTATCCACATCAATACTGAACCCCCAATACCGTGTGCTTTAAGTTTGTATGCTAATCTCTTATGCGGGACCTTGTCGAAAGCCTTCTGAAAGTCTAGATATAACACATCCACTGGTTCTCCCTTATCCACTCTACTAGTTACATCCTCGAAAAATTCTATCAGATTTGTCAGACATGATTTACCTTTCGTAAATCCATGCTGACTTTGTCCAATGATTTCACCACTTTCCAAATGCGCTGCTATCCCATCTTTAATAACTGACTCTAGCAGTTTCCCCACTACCGATGTTAGACTAACTGGTCTGTAATTCCCCGCTTTCTCTCTCCCTCCTTTTTTAAAAAGTGGGGTTACATTAGCTACCCTCCAATCCTCAGGAACTACTCCAGAATCTAAGGAATTTTGAAAAATTATCACTAATGCATCCACTATTTCTGTGGCTACCTCCTTGAGTACTCTGGGATGCAGACTATCTGGCCCTGGGGACTAATGTCAGAGGAGGGGGTGGGACAATAATCGAATGTAGTTGGAGACAGTAAGACTAGTGGAAGAACTGGGAAGGGGGAGGGAATGGAAAGAGAAAGCAACGACTATCTGAAGTTAGAGAAGTCAATGTTGATACCGCTGGGGTGTAAGCTCCCCAAGCGAAATATGAGGTGCTGTTCCTCCAATTTGCGCTGGGCCTCACTCTGGCAATGGAGGAGGCCCAGGACAGAAAGGTCAGATTGGGAATGGGAGAGGGAGTTAAAGTACTGAGCCACCGGGAGATCAGGTTAGTTAAGGCGGACTGAGCAGAGGTGTTCAGCAAAACGATCGCCGAGCCTGCGCTTGGTCTCGCCGATGTACGGAAGTTGACACCTGGAACAGCGGATACAGTAGATGAGGTTGGAGGAGGTGCGAGTGAACCTCTGCCTCACCTGGAAAGACTGTTTGGGTCCTTGGATGGAGTCAAGTGTGGAGGTAAAGGAACAGGTGTTACATCTCCTGTGGTTACATGGGAAAGTACCAGGGGAGAGAGTGGTTTGGGTGGGAAGGGACGAATTGACCAGGGAGTTGCGGAGTGAACAGTCTCTGCAGAAAGCAAAAAGGGGTGAAGATGGGAAGATGTGGCCAGTAGTGAGATCCCGTTGGGAATGGTGAAAATGGTGGAGGATTATATGTTGTATGCGACGGCTGATGGGGTGGAAGGTGAGGACAAGGGGGGCTCTGTCCTTGTTACGATTTGGGGGACGGGGCATAAGAGCTGAAGTTCTTAATTGCTTCTGTTTACTATGTCTATGAAGATTCTCTCCAGAGATGCTGCTGTCCCGTTGAGTCACTCCAGCATTTTGTGTCTATCTTCGATATAACTAGACATACAGTACATGGGTGCCAGAGGTTGGTGTCAGTTTGGCACGATAATTGAAACAAAACACTGGCAAATGTGTTGTTATCGTAAGCTTTATTGGTGGGACAATTCCCTAGAAGTTATCGATGGCACGATAATTGAAACAAAACACTGGCAAATGTGTTGTTATATAACCATATAACAATTACAGCACGGAAACAGGCCATCTCGGCCCTTCAAGTCCATGCCGAAACAACTTTTTTCCCTTAGTCCCACCTGCCTGCACTCATACCATAAATATAACCATATAACAATTACAGCACGGCAATTACAGCATCGTAAGCTTTATTGGTGGGACAATTCCCTAGAAGTTACCCTAGTCTTTGGAGCTAAATATGGCAGTGTGTTCTACTAGAACTCTGAAATTCATTCCACTGAAATAGCCGGAATGGGACTGTGCATCTGTACAGGATGGCAAAAGAAGACACAAAGGGCGGGAATAACTCATTGGGTCAGGCAGCATCACTGGAGAATGTGGATAGGTGACGTTGCAGGTTTGGACCCTTCTTCAGAATCTGAGTCTGAGGAAGGGTCCTATCCCGAAACACCACCTAAACATCTTGTCCGGGGATGTTCCCTGACCCACTGAGTTACTCCAGCACTTTGTGTCTTCTTCTGTAAACCAGAATTACAGGATGTTCATATTACAGGATGACACTTTTAATGGCGTTGCCAGGTTTTGAGTTTCAAACAAATGTCTCTCTTACTTTGACAATATTTTTGTGTTTTGAATTTCACAATGGGGAAAAATGTCTGTAGGACTTGCCTTCCACTGAAGGTGCTGTACAAATGATAGTAGCTATGCTGCAAACGTGGAAGGCTTGTGTTCGACAAAGTATCACCAACATTCCCTGTGTAGGAAAGAACTGCAGATGCTGGTTTTAATCGAAGGTAGACACAAAATGCTGGAGTAACTCAGCGGGACAGGCAGCATCTCTGGAGAGGAGGAACGGGTGATGTTTCCCATTCCTTCTCTCCAGAGATGCTGCCTGTCCCACTGAGTTACTCCAGCATTTTGTGTCCACCTTCAATTTAAACCAGCATCTGCAGTTCTTTTTGTGTCTACCAACATTCCCTGAACTGGGGAATTGCATCCTTGTAGATTCATTTGCAAATAAAACCATTTTTGAACTACTCACCAACTCAATCGTGTTATTTAACTTGGATTTTCTTAATTAGCCGTTGAAAAACTTCCAGAAAAGAATAAGCCTTCATTGATAGTTTAAACAAGGAATTATTCTTTTCTTGGATTTTTTATTCTGCTAATTAAAATAACATCCAAGGAAAGTGGATATATTGTGGTGATGTCACTGCCCTGCTAACTGGTGCCTTGAATTTAAAGTGATTCTAGTAAGTATTGTGCATGAGTATTTATCTCTCATTATCTCTCTTATGTACAATTTACGTTTATTTATTGCAGGATGCTACACTTCTAGTAATGATTACAAAACAGTAATCTAATTAAGGTGTCCATGAAACTGCAGACTGGGAGCTAAACTCGTGCAGGCTATAACTGTCAATGTGCATTCGAAGATTAGAATCCATTCTGGCAATCATTCCCTGGTAATGGCTTTTTTTGTGTTTCCACTACTTTAATCAGATCCTGGAGCTTTTAATTAGTCGTTGTGTAAGCAACAGTTGACAGAATGAACATTGGCTGGCAGTCCACACCACTTGAAGCTGGATAGCATTCACCACTGAATATTTTTGGCAGAATGTTTGTGCTTATGGAAGCAAAGGGAAAAAAAGCCTGGGGCAATGTCATAGTTGTCTGCTTTGGAATTGTTGAATGTTCTCTTCAAGTCAGCATGAAACACTCACATCCCTGTATTACATCTTGTCAGCGCCCTTTATGTGTCGACTATTGCATACCTTGGGTGTGCAAGCCAGGAATTTCACTCTACCTCATCACATGTGTCAATAAAGTATTCAATTCCACAATTCTGCAGAGTAAACCCAGCCTCAGAAACCATTGTACACTTACCATTGTACACTTTAGTTTAGAGATACAGCGTGGAAACAGGCCCTTCCACCCACCGAGTCCGCACCGACCAGCGATCCCCGCACACAATAACACTATCCTACACAAGGAATATTTTTTTTAAACGTATATATGCCAAGCCAATTAACCAACAAACCTGTACGTCTTTGGAGTAAGCAGGCAAAGTGTCCATTCCTCAGCACAGCCTTCATGGTGACCCACTTGAGTCTGCCGATTTAGCCCACAGGTGTTCCGAGCCAGGCCAAGCCGCCAATCCCAATCAGCCAACATCCCTCCCAGCTGGGCTGGATCGAAACCTGGCTCGTGAGAGCAGCAGGATCAGAGTTCCGCTCAGCAATCGCACCGCCCCATCAGTGGGTCATGGTGACCTTCTCCAAGTTATTTATGAGACTGTTACTGATGGTTTATTGAGAAGTGAACTGCAATAATTTCAGATTTAACTGAGGTCAGAATGCTGCATGCGTCTGCATGCACATGGGGTGGAATCCTCCCCTGGACACGTTTGAATCACAGCGAGCCTGCATCCACCAACATAATGGGCTGCTTGCAGACGGAATAAATAATGGCCCAGGCTTGGCAGGCACAGTATAACTGAAAATAAAGCACTGGCAGGTTAAAACCTTCAGCAGTATTATAATGATCAGTTTACAATGAATGAATTCATCAACCTGTCATATGTGATTCCACCCCCCCATCATCACAACCTCCCCTTCTATTGTCTCTCCAACTCTCTGCTAATGCTACAATGATGCCCATTCACCTATCTGAACTGGCACTGATCAACCACTTCCCACTATTCCATCAGTTTGAAGATGGGTCCCAACCCAAAATATCGCCTGTCCATTCTCTCTCCCCCCTCCCCCGACACACACATTTACATATAAACATAGAAAAATAGGTGCAGGAGTAGGCCATTCGGCCCTTCGAGCCTGCACCACCATTCAATGTGATCATGGCTGATCATCCAACTCAGTATCCCGTACCTGCCTTCTCTCCATACCCCCTGATCCCTTTAGCCACAAGTGCCACATCTAACGCCCTCTTAAATATAGCCAATGAACTGGCCTCAACTACCTTCTGTGGCAGAGAATTCCAGAGACTCACCACTCTCTGTGTAAAGAATGTTTTCCTCATCTCGGAATTCCCCCTTATCCTTAGACTGTGACCCCTTGTTCTGGACTCCCCCAACATCGGGAACAAGATTGACCCAAAGGTAAAAACCTTGTGCTGGTGGTTGATTCTACATTTATTTTAGGTGGGTTCACTTAAATAATTACCAGAGGAATTCCTTGCTAAGATTTTTTTTAAATTCATTTGCAACTAAACCCCACAGATGCTGAGCGACAAACAATAGACCATAAGTCCTGATGCTTTAACGATCCTTCCATCTAGAACCAATCCTCTCACTAGTTTTTTTCTCCCAGCGGTCTGTGGGTCTTAGCTCTTTATTTTATTGTTCCAGAATGTCTCATAAAGTGTAACAACAGAAATAATTTAAAAGCAAAAAAAAAATGTAATGCATAAAAATATTCCACAAATTAGGTGTTTAAATATTTAAAGGAACATATGCGCCAATTGCAGCTGCAGCTCAGGGACACGGAAACAAACCTTTCACAGGCTTAAAACCTCATTGAATATTGCAAAATATAAACTTACACACTCGAGTTCAGGCAATGCATCCCAGCCCTGGTTTGTTCACAACTTGATTCCTACATAATTTTACCCACTTATGAATAATTTGCAGTGCATTATTCGTTTCTATGCAACAATCTCTTAGGGACTGTCCTGTCATTGTTAGTGTAACCAAAGCATAAAAAGTATGCCTTGCATACAAAATGTTTCAGCCTACAGAACAGAAGCAGTTAATGGGGCTTTTAACTCTGCATAGCTTCTTAAGAGGTTGTCGGTACATTGGAGACGCTTGATGTTTAGGTGATATGCACTACCTGGCCATGTAGATCAGTAAACCCCAGCATCCCCCAGTTCAATTCTGCTAAGATTGTGTTGGGATTAACTCGGCTGGTCTGGCAGCATCCGTGGAGGTAAATGAGTAGATGATGTTTCGGGTCCAGACCCTTACTCGGTGTCTCGGAGTGTGAAAAAGGGCCCCGACCCCAAAAGTTGACTATCCAATTCCCTCCACAGATGCTGAATTCCTCCAGTGCTTCAGTATTTGCCCAAGATTCCAGCATCTGCAGTCTCATATGCCTCAGTGGTCGAGAAGTTTGCTAAAAATTTGTTTGGATGTCCGGGCTGGAGTGAAGATTGAACGTTGTGGTGGAAAGGATTCAGAGTGATAAATTTACGGATTGAATATTCAGCTGATGATCATTATCCTGTTCTTCCACCTGTAACACACATCGGGTTTGTGACATTGAATCACAGGACAGGGACAATGATTAATGGAGCAGGGGAATGAATGGGTCAGTCAAGACCCATAAACATATCATTAAAAAAACGTCTGCACGTTGGACGCATGAATAGAAATTAAAAGATTACAAGAGGATACTTTCTTGAATATTGGAATAATGGAGCGCTGGTGGCAAACTCCAATCAGGATTTATTACCACTTAAAAACATTTTTCATTTCTCAAGATCTAGGCATTGACTTGAAAATATATTCTCTGCTCTTCATCATCATTGTCTGAATCCTGCAACTGCCGCATGAACAATTGGACTACAGCAGTTCAAGAACATGGCTCACCATCAACCTCTCAAGGCCAATGAATAGTCTTCTCCAGTCCTCTCCGCCTTATTCTGTTCCTGGTTGTGTCGCTTTTTCCCTGTCCTCTCCATCCCATCGTATACTTTTTTCCCCGTCGTTTTTGTTGCTCATCTTGTTTCCTATGTTTCTTATTGCTACAAATTCTCTTTTGCTCCGTCAATCCTACAATAACTACCTCTGCCATTTTCTTTTTGTTAGCCACTGCCTTTTGATTCCCTGGCTTCCTGTAGCATTCTCTCCCTTTGATCTGCTGTGCAGTTTTCCCTTATAAATTTTCAAAATCGTTTCATCCATTCCTTTCGCCTTTCTTGCTTTTTCCCCTTGTGTTTCCTTGATGTGCTCTCACTCTCTTTCCACTCTTCTGCAAATGCTCCCCCACACCCTCACACTCACACACACATGCACACACACACACACCATACACATGCACACAAACATACACACACACACACACCATCACGCACACAAGCACACACACATACACATGCACACACCATCACGCACACACGCACACGCGCACACACACACACCCTAACTAACATTTAAGACTGAGCAAAATTTTGTTAGAGGAGAGGAAGAATCATTTAATGAATGTTATAAATTAAAATATGATACAATGTGAATGGAGAAAGGACCTCTTCTCGAATCACTTTATAATGAACTGTATCACATTCCACAGAATCCTAACAGGCAGTTTCACAACTAAGCAAGGATGTACTAGAAGTACTTCAGTAAATTGTCATTGGTGCACTCTCCATGTAACCACAGGGTGTACAGAGGTGGCCAAGTGTGCTTATGACATTGTTCAAAAAAATGTTGCGTTCACTATTTATAGAGTAATTATATAAATAGCGTTTCCTTAGGCAATGTTTTGCTGCCACAACTGAATTCAAACGCCAGTCTTTGTTCTTTCTTCTTCTTCATCTTCCACCCCACCTGTGTTTTGAACAATTACCCATGAAATATTCAACCAGTGATGATTGTTCCTCGATAACTAGCGGTCAGTAATTGTTTCTGGACAACTTGTTATTCAATATCTTATGAGAAATATTTTGCACATTCTTATCTACGTTAAAAATCCAAACGTATTCCATTGATGGAAATAGACCCCACAGGCAGCTGGGCACATGCCAGCCATCCATTAACCATCCATTAAAGCCTGGTGTATTCGCCGCCCTTTCCCATTAACTCCCTGTAGATTCTCCCACCAAGAGCAGGGGACAATTCACTTACTAAGTCACACATGGAAGTGGAAGAGGGAGAATGTACAAGCTCCACACACACACACACACACACGCACAGCACCCAAGGACACTTCTGACACCAGCCTGTCACTTCTGCAGCGAGGAAGAGACCGCGTTCCACGTGTATATGGAATGCGAGCCCCTGTGCGAGCGTCTGAAGGGGCTGCTCCTCAAGTTCTGGTTGCATTTTAGTCCCACGATTTTGATATCTGGGCATAAGGCAGGGGGAGTGGGGTGGGTCCGTCAGGAAGGTGGGATGTCCCTGTCGCTTTGCTCCTGAGCCTGGCCAAGATGGCCATTCACGGTCCCAGGCATCGGGCGGGTGATGGTTATGCCAGAGCTGGCTGCCTGCCCCTCTTCCGGGCCTATGTCCGGGCTCGCCTGTCCCTGGAGAGGGAACACGCGGTGTCTATGAGGACTCTGGAGGCCTTCCGTGCATGCTGGTTGCCATGGGCAGTCGAGTTCATTGTAGATAAGGATGGCCATAAATTGTGGAGTTCCCCTCTGTCAGCCTGCCTCCTTCTCCCTTCATTTAAAGTAGTCCATATAATCTCGCTCCTTAACCCGGCATTTGTTGCCTATCCTAAAGGGTCTCGACCCGAAACATCACCTATTCCTTTTCTCCAGAGATGCTGTCTGACCCGTTGAGTTACTCCAGCTTTGTGTGTCTATCTTCGGTTTAAACCAACATCTGCTGTTCCTTCCAACACAAAATCCTTTTGCAGTTCATTGACTGAAGCTCAAATATTCAGGTGCTTTGCCAGCACAGTGCTGCGGGAGCCCTATACTGCAATGGGACACATCTTTCAGAAGAGACATTAAACTGGGGACTCATCCGCTTTCAAAGGTGGGAAGAAATTCTTTCTGCATCCCCACCCATCATTTCCTCTCTCTATTCTCCCTAAGTTGTTGGATGAATTCACAAAGTTCAAGGAGGGACAAATATGCACAAGACTGAACCCCCGAAGCATGACAGAGTAAAATAAGAGCAGGAAGAAGCCACTGGGACCACCAGGCCTGCTCTGCCATTTAATGTGATCATAGGTGATCTGCATTAGGTCGCAAGTCTTCCTCTTTGCCAATTCCCCCATAGCCCTCAGTTTGTTAACATTCAAACACTTATCCGGCATCTATTTAAATATTTTAATGATCTAGCCTTCACAACAAAGGGAGACATGTTGGGGTGAGGGGAAATGAGCTGCGCCTGCACAGTTGGGGGCTATGTGTGAGTGGTGGAATATTGCATTGGGGGAACGGGTTGCGTGGGGAGACCAGGCCTCCCGTGTGACAGGGAGCCAACAGGTCCCACTTAGTCTAGTATGAAATAAGATGCTCTGTCAAGAGCAATCAGTGAAAGTCCTGTATCTGTACATTGTGGAATGTGGTAATGTATAGAAGATAGACACAAAATGCTGGAGTAACTCAGCGGGACAGGCAGCATCTCTGGAGAGGAATTGGTGATGTTTTGGGTCAAGACCCTTGTTCAGACTCAAATTCAGGGGTCTTCAGACCATTCACAACACTCTGGAGCAAAGAATTCTAGAGATTATCCACCTTCTGCAAGAAGAGATTTCTACGCAACCCAGTGTTAAATTGCTGACCCTCACCAAGAAACTCTGTATATCCCCTCATTTAAGATTCTCAAACTAGTGAAAATGTCTCGACATCTATGGGTGGCACATTGTCCGAGCTACTGAGTCAAAGCGCCAGAGGCCCGGGTTCAAGTCTGACCTTGGGTGCTATCTGTGTGGAGTTTGCACATACTTCTTGCGACCATGTGGGTTTCAATAGACAACAGACAACAGGTGCAGGAGTAGGCCATTCAGCCCTTTGAGCCAGCACCGCCATGCAACGTGATCATGGCTTATCATCCACAATCAGTACCCCGTTCCTGCCTTCTCCCCATATCCCTTGACTCCGCTATCTTTAAGAGCCCTATCTAACTCTCTGTTGAAAGCATCCAGAGGACCTGCCTCCACCTCCCTCTGAGGCAGTGAATTCCACAGACTCACCATTCTCTGTGTGAAAAAATATTTCCTCATATCCGTTCTAAATGGCTTACAACTTATTCTTAAACTGTTGCTCCTGGTTCTGGACTCCCCCAACATCGGGAACATGTTTCCTGCCTCTACTGTGTCCAAACCCTTAATAATTTTATGTTTCAATAAGATCACCTCTCATCCTTCTAAATTCCAGAGTGTACAAGCCCAGCCGCTCCATTATCTCAACCTATAACAGTCCCGCTATCCCGGGAATTAACCTTGTGAACCTATGCTGCACTCCCTCAATAGCAAGAATATCCTTCCTGAAATTTTAAGACCAAAACTGCACACAATACTCCAGGTGTGGTCTCACTAAGGCCCTGTCCAACTGCAGAAGGATATCTTTGCTCATATACTCAACTCCTCTTGTTATGAAGGCCGACATGCCATTTGCTTTCTTCACTGCCTGCTGTACCTGCATGCTTACATTCATTGACTGACGAACACAGACCCCCCAGATCCCGTTATACTTCCCTTTTCGCAACTTGACACCATTTAGATAATAATCTGCCTTCCTGTTTTTGCTACCAAAGTGGATAACCTCACATTTATCCACATTAAACTGCATCTGCCATGCATCTGCCCACTGACCCAGCCTGTCCAAGTCACCCTGCATTCTCATAGCATCCTCCTCACAGTTCACACTACCACCCAGTTTGTATCATCTGCAAATTTGCTCATGTTACTTTCATCAGAGTGCGCCGGTTTCCTCCCAGATCCTAAAGACGTGTCAATTTGTAGTTTAATTGGACTCTTTGAAATTGTCCCTAGTGTGTAGGGAGTGGATGAGAAAAATGGGGTAACGGAACTAGGGTGGTGAATCTGTGAAATTTGTTGCCACAGAAGACTGTGGAGGCAACGTCTGTGGATATCTTTAAGGCAGAGATAGATAGGCTTTTGATTAGTACTTGTATCAGACGTTATGGGGAGAAGGCAGGAGAATGGGGTTCTTATGATCTTTTAATCTTAGTGCGAATTGGTGACCAATAGTCTGCGTGGCCACTGGGTTGAAGGACCTGTTTCCATGCTATATCTCTAAACTAAACTAACTGATCTCCCTTTTGATCTTACATTCTTCATCACTCATCTCTTCCCAAAGTAATTGACCACTGGTTGCTTCAGCATCACCGATGGTCACATCTAATGTTCAGACTCTAAACACTGTTTGCAGAATTTTTTGTACTTACCAGTTCAAAATGTAAGAATTTTATTCAAGTGTCGATTTAGGTACATTGAAAAATGGTGATACTCAATTTCATTTTACAGGTCGCATTTTGGATATTCCTTCATTTTTGCCTCCCATGACTAATAAAGTGAATACTGTTGAAAATCATGCTTCGATGGACATCGAAAGTCTTGTTCATCTTTTAACCACAAGTAAATGCCAGAAAGTAACCACAGGTAAGAGTTAGCCAAATGCATTGTAGCCTGTTCACACCGCAGTCTGTTTCCCTCAATATCCTGGTTATTGTTGGAAATCCAGTATCTGTTCATGTCCAGTTACACAGAGCTTAACATAAACCCCCGTGCACAGTAAAATCGAACAAAAACAACTTTAGAAATGGAATGTAATAAAAAGGAACAGCGGATGTTGATTTATACCAAAAATACACACAAAATACTGGAGTAACTCAGCTTTGAGCTGTTTGAAAAATATTCTTGGAGTCCAATGGATAATCAAAGCCAACTTCATTAATGAGGTTCCCAGCACAGTGTGTCACTAAAACCTGTGCCTGGAAATGAATAATTAACATAATAATGTTTCTAGATATTAGCCACTCTCTCTTTCAAACACCACTCTCTGGCTAGCTCAAAAGAGTGTTCTCCATAGGAAGGTCCCTGTACGAAGTGCTGATATCAATTTTCTTTGAAGTTTGTTTCTGTTCAAGATGTGCGTGCACTGCCAAAGGCCAGTACTTATTGTCTATCTGTCTTTGCCCTTGAACTGAGCGACTTGCTAGGTCACTTAGAGCTCACCAGATTGGTGACCCTTGAGCTCCAAATAGGCCAGATCAGCTAACATCCTAATGACGCAAGGCAATAGGAGCAGGAGTATCAAAATATGAACTTTGGGCACCCATTGGAGTGGGGAAGCAATGACAAAAGCTCCAAATGGTTTGGAGAGAATAACAAATAATTTAGAGATCATAAAGCTGCCTTCAGCTCAAGAGGTTCAAGTGGTGCCCTAAGATGTCACAACTGTGTCTAAACTGGCTCCAAACTCAAGACAAGAACACTGTGTTGACAAAAAGTGAAACATAAATTAAAAAGTTGGCAATAACTCACATCGGGCAGTTTTTCTGCAGGGAGAATAGACTCATAAATAAGCCTGATTTAGACGCCTTGCGTTGGATGGTGTTCTGCCTTTATTGTTGTGTCTTTGCAGCAGAACATATGGTACAGAACGTGGACTTCTGGTTAGTTCTGGCACTGCCACATTAGTTCAAGTAGGATGTCGATGCAGTGTGGTTATATTTGAGGAAACAAACCAAGAATTCACCCATCCCACTCACTTAATTTGCTTGTTTTCGCAGGTTCAACTTGCAATGAAATAATGGGGCAGGAGAACTTTCAACGTATCTTCAATCCGACCATTGGGATGAAGGTAAAGGAGTCAGAAAACCGTGACAACCAGGTTCAAGAATTGCTTCTTCTCAACAACCATCAGGATCTTGAAATTAGCACCAAGAAATTATGGACTGTCTTTGGTTGAACTAAGGACTTCAGGCTTGTCTGCACTAATATTGGGGTTATAAATTCATCGTTTTTTTGTTTATTACATGTGATCTATGTGCATTGTGTTTACCAGCCTGTTCGGTTGCTGCATGTACGAATTGCATTGTTGAGTTGTCGGTACCTATAAAACCCACTACCAAGTTGCTCAAGAATCTGAAATTCCCTTCCTTGGACCTTTGCAGTTGCTTTTCCTTTGACTTTAATGCACTTCCTAAAACCATCTTTGGCTAACTCTACCTTAAAATCTCTTTATCTGGCTCAGCATGAGAAGTGAAGTACCATAAGAATATCAACAATGTTGACAGTTATGTACTGATACAATAAATGATTGCTTTTTTGAAGAGTAATATCACTGCATTGTACATTTTAAAGCGCGCTCTATTTCATCAAACTGGTGAGTGGTTTAGAAGCGACAATGGTAAAAGCTACTACCTTTTTCCCTCAAAATCATGAGGAGCATTATATTATAATGGGACGGGTCATTTAATTGAGGTTAGTGCAGTGATCTACAGCCCAACTCAGGGCAATTTTTAAAAAATATAATTGGACATAAGTAATAACAGTTCCTTTTACTAAAGGTTTTAAACGTGAAAATAAACCTTGTAATTTGAAGTTTGAATAGACAATTGTTTCATCGGGTTAGCAGTGAAAAACTTTTGTCTAGAGTCTGTGTATTTCAATGTCCCTGTGGACAATTTCTATCAATATTTTGCTCCGTGTAGCCATCCACTCCTTATCGGGAATGGTGTGAACCTCATCGTCTCTGGCTTTTCAAATACTTCTTGTTTTCTACAACAACTAGACCCGGGTTCAATCCCGACTACGGGTGCTGTCTGTATGGAGTTTGTATGTTCTCCCTGTGACCGTGTGGGTTTTCTCCGAGATCTTTGGTTTCCTCCCACACTCCAAAGACACACAGGTTTGTAGGTTAATTGGCCTGGTAAATGTAAAAATTGTCCCGAGGGTGTGTAGGATATTGTTAATATGCAGGGATCGCTGGCCGGTGCAGACCCAGTGGGCTGAAGGGCCTGATTCGCACTGTATCTCTAAACTAAACTAAAACTATGGAAGACAAAAATGCTGGAGAAACTCAGCGGGTGAGGCAGCATCTATGGAACAAAGGAAGTCCATAGCTCCATAGATGCTGCCTCACCCGCTGCGTTTCTCCAGCATTTTTGTCTACCTTCGATTTTCCAGCATCTGCAGTTCCTTCTTAAACTAAAACTGTGATCAGCAACATTAATATTAACTTTGCAAAAACAATTATAATACTTCTGGTATTGGAACTTTTACAAGGAATTATTGTAACACGGAACTACTGTTTTTAATAGTTGTCAATATAACTGGTGATCATCGAGCACTAGACTTTGGTTTAGTTAGTGAGTTGTTACTCAGAATTCATTCCTGTGCAAATGATTTTGTCTGTGAGGCATTGATTGAAACCGTAAAGTTGGCCCCAACTGGATGGTTCCTGGCATTGTCCAATGTTGCTCATCCCCACCAGAGGTCATAGGCTCAGAATAAAAGGATGATCCTTGAGGAAAGAGATGAGGAGGAATTTCTTTAGTCAGAGGGTGGTGAATCTGTGAAATTCATTGCCACAGAAGGCTGTGGAGGCAAAGTCAGTGGATATTTTTAAGGCAGAGATAGATAGATTCTTGATTGGTACGGGTGTCAGGGGTTATGGTGAGAAGGCAGGAGAATGGGGTTAGGAGGGAGAGATAGATCAGCCACGGTTAAATGGCAGAGTGGTCATGATGGGCCAAATGGCCTAATTTTATGCTATTCCTTATGACCTTATGGCTCACAGAGAACAGGCCCGACTAGGGAGATGCTGGCATGGAGTGGGTGGTCAAGGAGGTCGGGTAGGGGTCCCGAGGTGAGTCGGGACGAGGTCGGGCTGAGGACAAGTCAGAGCCCCCGCAGACGAGGCTGGGTTGGAGCCTCCAGGATGGGGCTCGTCGCCAGGAACAAAAGGGGATCCTGTGTGTGGGGAGGTGATGGGGCACTGAGTACAAAGGGGGACCTGGTGTGGGGGCGACTCTTTTGTGTACTTTGTTTACAAAAACAAAGAGTTTCACTGCACCTAGCTAAATACAAGTGACAATAACGTATCATCATTCATCACGTGGAAGATTTGTACATGCAAATTAACAATGCCAGGAACCAGAATCATGGTGTCATTGACTTTTGACCAGGAAGAAGCTCTGGGATTGAGTGGATCTGCTTTATAACAAGCATTTGAGTTAAATTCAGGAGGCAAATTCAAAGCTGTGGAAGCCTGAACTGAAATAAAATCAACATGCTGGAGATATGCAGCAGGTTGGGCAGTATATACGGAGAGGGAGACGGAGGTAAGCTCGCTGGTTGGTAACCTTGTAGCAGAAGGGGATCTATGTCAAGTTAATTATAGTTGTCCTGAAGGAAATGTGAGATGAATGAGGATGGAAGAGAGCAAAAGAAATGTTGGGACAGGGAGACATAGAGCAGAATATTTGTTGGATGTCCAAGACACAGACATTTCCCAGGTTTTGGCTGGGGTCTGTTTCCGTGAAACTTGCATAAACCGAACTGCTCACTTAAAGGGTCTCAACTCGAAACGTCACCCATTCCTTCTCTCCATAGATGCTGCCCATCCCCTGCCTGGGTTACTTCCAGCATCTTGTGTCCATCTTCATATGTCAGAGAAGCAGCCAGGTCCTGAGTTCCCAATGGTAGAAGATGCCTGCGGCCCCACAGCAACTGGCTAATCCATCCCACCGGTCTCCAAAATGTATGGGACGTACATACATTGGTCAAGTATTCGTAAGCCGGGGAGGACTTGTAAACGACAATGCTAGAAATATACTAAAAAAATCAAGTAACATCAACGGAGAAAGAAAAATTAAGTTATATTTCAGGCAGATTTAACAAAGGACTAAAATTAGCATTAAATAATGATTTATATCTTCTGGTAACTTGAATACCTAAATACTTAAATTTAAATGGAAATTTTAATAGATGATTCACTTTCTGGGGCTGTAGTGACATGATTCCTCTATTACATTTAATAAATTTGGGATACTCATTTCTGAATTTCTAATATATAAAAGTATATCATCCGCGAATAATGAAATGTTGTTATTAGAGTCCTTACTATTGTATCCCTGAATATACGGGTGTGTTCTTATCATTTCTGCCAGTGGCTCTATCATAAGGGCAAATAGTAGGGGTGATAATACACATCCCTGCCTATTGCCTCGTGATAATTGTAATTTTGGAGACAACATATTATTAGTTAATATTCTTGCTGTAGGGTTATCATATAATAATTTTACCCATCTAATCAAATTATCTCCCGTATTAAATTTTTGGACTACTATGTAAAAATTCTGCCACTCTATCTGGTCAAATGCTTTCTCTGCATCCAAAGATATAACTGATGTCTTCTTTTTCCCCTTTATGTGAATACATTATATTAAAAAGTCATCTCAAACTGTTAAATGATTGTCTTTTGGGTATAAAGCCCGTTTGGTCCTGGTTTATCAATTTATTAATATATTTGCTCAATCTTCTTGCTAAAATCTTCGCTAAAATGTTTTTATCTGTATTTAAAAGTGATATAGCTCTATACGAGCCCTGATCTTCTAGATCTTTATCTTTTTTTGATATGAGCGTAATTGTAGATTCTGCTAAGGTTTCTGGTAATTTGTTTTCGGTAAAAGCATAACTGTATAATTTAAGTAATCGTGGGACCATTAACTCCTGAAATCTTTTATAGAATTCTTTATTAAAGCCATCAGGCCCTGGTGTCTTCCCATTTTTCAGTTCTTTTATTGTTTCTCTTATTTCTTCACTTGTAATCTGAGCTCCTAATTCCTCTTGTTCTAAGAAATCCAATTTTGGCAAGTTACACTTACCTAAAAAATTTATAATTTTATTGTCTTCAATGTTAGTTTTAGATGTATGTAAATTTTGATAAAATTGAGCAAACCTTTATGTTAATGTCCTTAGGTACAATTAACAATTCCCCATTCTCTGATTTAATTTTACTAATTGTTTTTTCCTTGTCTTGCTTCTTCAATTGTCGTGCTAGATGTTTATGTGGTTTATCCCCAAATTCAAACTGTACTTGCTTTGTGATCTGAAATAATCTTATTACTCTTGCCGATAATATTCGATTAAGTTTAAATTTCAATAATGTTATCTTATTATGTTTGTCTATGGTTGGGTCTTTTGCGTTTCCTAATTCTAATCATTTAATTTCCTTTTCTAACGTCCATTGTTCTGTCCTGTTTTTTTATTTTGAAAACTTTGATACAAAATTATAACTCCATGAATGAATGCCTTAAAAGATTCCCATAATAGAGATGGTGAAATACCTGGTATCTTGTTTGTTTCAAAAAAAAAAATTAATTTGTTGTTTTAAATACTCGTAACCTTGTGAGTCATTAGCTATTTGTGTGTTAAATCTCCAAAAGAATTTTATACCTGGCATTCCCTCGTGTTTTAAAGTAAAAGTCAGCGGGGAGTGATCCGAAATAATACTATTGTAGTATTTTGGATTAATCGTATATGGTATTAATTTTGTGTGCACTAAAAAATAATCAATTCTTGAATAAGTTTTGTGTACTGATGAGTAAAACGAATATTCCCTTCCTGTTGGATTAGCTATTCTCCATACATCTGTTATATTAGTGTTTAAGAAGTCACTAGACTTGGATTTAGCACTACCCTTCCTTAATTGTATTGACTTGTCTAAGTATGAATCTATAACACAGTTAAAGTCCCCCCTGGTATTACATTTTGAAAATTATACTCATCTATTTTATCCATAATTTTCTTTAAAAATTGGGGATTATCAAAATTTGTTGCGTAAATATTTATCAGTGGAGTGGAATAAATTCCTCCCGCCACTATCATGTATCTTCCTTCTTTATCAGATATTGTATTTGTTAATATAAATGGTATACCTTTCCGAATAATAATAGCCGTTCCTCTAGCTTTAGCAGTAAATGACGAGTGATACGTTTGGCCTATCCAGTTTGCCCTTAGTCTCATATGTGTTTGTAGTTTCGTATGCGTTTCTTGCAGAAAAGCGATATCCACCTTTAAAGATTTTAACTGGGCCATAATCTTGCCCCTTTTAATTGCATCATTCGCACCCCTAATATTCCAACTACAAAATGTGACTCCTCCATTCTTTTTTTCCTTATTATCCTGCATTATGAGTAGGTTATTAGTGATTTTACTTCATGTGGTGTAGTTAGGTACCTCAGACCTTTGGGTATATGGGTATCATCCCACACTTCTGACGTTATTTTACCTCTCCTCCGTATATTGAACCTCCATAAGAAAAAGAGAAAGGTGTGTTGAAAAATAGTGAGGAAAAAAAGAAAAAAAGTTAAATAAGCCACATAAAAGTAAATGCAACAACAACAACAAAAAACGTGAATTTAAGGCGTCAAAAAGGTGATACCCTAAACATAAGAAGCCATCTATGATGACTAAAAATTGATTGACCTCCGTAGATGGAATTATACATTGAGTTCCGCCCCCTACAATGGCATTTATAACTACATGCCGTTTCATCTAAATATATCTTAATATGTCTTAATATATCTAAAGGAAAAAAAAGTCATCATTACTGTTTCAAATATTCTCTTTTCTACCCCAATTTTAAACCTTCTAAGTTACTTGCTCGTAATCCCCGAATCATAGAATTAAAAAACATGCGAACACCTGCCCTGTCCCTGTCGAAATATACAGTATTCATCTGTACCTTAATTACCAGCCTGTTTCAAGGGTTTCATTTCTTATCTTAAATACAACCATCTTCCAGCCCAAACCTCTGGAACGTTTCCAGATCATTAATGCCACTTTCTTCCCACAAGTTTATGATGATACAATATTCTGACGCAATATAATGAACGCTCTGATTAAATTTTGGAAAACGCTACCACTATCATTAATTGGCAGAATAAATGCTATAAAAATGATAGTGCTACCACAAATAATATATTTATTTCCATCCATACCAATATATATACCAATTTTTTTTTTTTAAACTAGACTCTTATATTACTAATTTTATATGGGACTACAAAGCACACAGAATGAAAATAAATAATTTGTGTAAACCTAAAGACGTGGGGGGACTTGCACTGCCTAATTTTTTATATTATTATTGGGCAGTGCATATTAAGAATATTATTTATTGGTTGGATTGTCCTTCTCAACAGATGGAATGGATAAGAATGGAGAAAGAGGATTGTTTTCCTTACGATTTAGGAGCGATCCTCTTCTCCCCGATAAAATTGAATAATATATTATATAAGAAGAATCCAATCATACACAATATAATTCGAATTTGGAAAGAAATCAAATTAACTTTAAAATTAAGAAACTTATCATCATTAACACCAATAGTGAATAACCCAGTATTTAAACCATCTCTTATCGATAAAACATACAGACAAGGGGAAAGGTTGGGAATTAAGAAGTTGGGTGACATGTATGAGATGGGAAATTTATTGTCATTTCAACAATTAAAATCAAAATTTAATCTGAATAATAACCAATACTTTAAATATTTACAGATATGTGACTTTCAAAAAATATATATACCAAGATTATAGAATATAACAATAGACCCACTGGAAGAAGCAAAGAATATTAAGGCGGACTCACAAAAATTAATATCATATCTATATAACAGTATTCTTAATAGAGAATTGGCATCAACAGAGGCAATTAGAGAAGACTGGGAAAAAGATTTAATGATAAAAATGTCTACAGGAACATGGGAGGGGTATTTGATATATATACATAAATGTTCGATTAACACTAGACATAATTTAATTCAATTTAAAATATTACACAGATTATATTATTCAAAAGTTAGGTTGAATAAATTTTATTCAAATATTTCTCCCATCTGTGATGGATGCCCTTCTCAAAATGCGAACTTCACACATTCTTTCATTTCTTGCACAAAACTTCAAAGATTTTGGTGTGATATATTTGATATATTCACTAGTTTATTTAAGATAAAAATGGAACCTAGCATGGAAATGATTATCTTTGGAGTATTAGGAGATGGAAACAAATTAAATATATCCCAAATCTCATTTATTAATTATGGTTTAATAATGGCGAAAAAACTCATGCTCAAATTCTGGAAAAAGGCTACTATACCAACACTCACAATGTGGATTGGTAATATGTTGGAAACGGCCCATTTGGAAGAAATGAGACGACTCCTAATAGAAACAAAAGACCAATTCTTAACAGAGTTGTCTCCATTTGTTGATCTTGTGGATTTATGGGGTGTAATAACATCGTAAAATTAAAAATTCTGGGTTTGAGTGAAAAATGATTAAGAACAAAATATATATATATCGACTTGTGGCGTGTGAGAATCTCCTTTCTGCTTCACTTTCTCACCTATTTATTTCTTTACGCTACACTCACGAGACTATTCTTTACTCTTCGATACTTGTTTCTTTCTCATTTCTTTCCAAAAAAAAAGGAAGTTGTACAAAGAATGGTTTAATAATTCTGGGAACCTGTAAAAAGGTACCATTAAAATGTAATGTACTTACTTCTAATAAATAAATTTAAAAAAAATTAGAAGGCAGATGACGTTATGTAAAAGCCAGCCAGTGCTGACATAAAGAGGAAACATAGAAACATAGCAATTAGGAGTAGGCCATTCCATGAACCTTGTGTAATCCGAACTATTCACATAAAGGGTCTCGGCTCGAAACGTCCTTCGAGTGAATTTAAGTGACCTTCGAGCCAGCACCACCATTCAATTTGATCATGGCTGATCATCCAAAATCAGTGCCCCGTTCCTGCTTTTCCCCATATCCCTTGAGCTAAATCTAACTCTTTCTTGAAAACATCCAGTGATTCGCCCTCCACTGCCTTCTGTGGCTGAGAATTCCACAGATTCAAACTTCTACCGGTGAAATTTTTTTTCCTTGTGGGTTATCCGAAATAGCTGAATTCCACATCGAGTCACAAGAGCTGCAAGTTGCCGAGATGGAAGATGAGGTGATGTTTCCCAAACATACGTAGGGCCTCTTTGGAATGGTTTAGGAAGCTGTGGTCAAGCAAGGTCAGAGTGGGAGAGTGATGGAGAATTAAAGTGACAGGCAAGCACAAGCTCAGATTTCCACTGTGCAAAACAAACAGAAGCCTTAGAATTAGAATTGTTTCAACTAACAGAAAACTAAAATAAAATAATAGCTGTAGGTTTTTGTCAGAACACAATGGCACATTTTTATTTGACATTTGCAAATATTTACATTTTGTTCACTCAGTTGAGTGAAAATCACTGTGTTAATCATATCTTAATCTGAACCTTAACTGCATTTTCAACAATACACTTTATTCTCCTTCTCTCTTAAGGAGTGGGTACTTTGTAGAATACTGTGCAGAAGGTGTCACATCTCCACTGTTACCACACCCAGGTAACAGTCACTCGGTTGCTCAATGCATGCACCAGGTATACTGTATTGTTGCTTTGCTTTGTAAGCTGTTCTTTCTGGCCCTGTGTGTATGAAACTTCAATGTGCTGATCCAGGGTGGACCACAAGAGGGAGACACTGAGTCTTCTCAGAACCACTGAATGAAGATTCAGGGGAGGCTTGGGGGGTGGGGGATCAAGCTTTGCTTGCATAGGAAGAAAGTATTAGATTAGTATTTCTGATCAGATGATGATGGCGCATTGAGGGAAATGTTGGAGGAAGTCTGAAGAAGGGTCTCGACCTGAAACGTCACCCATTCCCTTTCTCCAGAGATGTTATCTATCCCGCTGAGTTGCCCCAGCTTTTTGTGTCTATCTTTGGTTTAGACTAGCAGTTCCTTCCGACACAATGTTGGAGGCCTGATGGTTAACCCTATTCTCCACCGACGGTGCCTTTTTATTTTAGTTTGGCTACACTTGTTGAACAGGGCTCTATGTTCTGTGAGCTGACTGAATATATATTAGGCAGAATGAGCAGAGGGAGAGGGGAAGTGTTCTTGCAGACGGTGGCGCAGCGGTAGAGTTGCTGCCTTAGAGCGCCAGAGATCCGGGTTCGATCCTGACTACGGGTGCGGGCTGCACGGAGTTGGTAAGTTCTCTCTGTAACTGCGTGGATTTTCCCCGGGTACACCTGTTTCATCCTGTAAAGTGCTTGTTTCTAAGCTCCCTCCCCAGTCTAGTTTCAGTAAAAACACTGAATCGAGCACTTGAAACAACTAATGTTTATGTTAACAAAAGCGTGTCACAGTTCACCTACTGTACCTATCCCACCGCGGGTTCGATCCTCGTATATAATACCATAATACCATATATAACAGGCATTGCCCTAACTCAATGATACAGCAGCTTAATACATTGTATTCAAACCGGACTTTTCAAGGAAGCCAACTTAGAAACATTTACCCTGATCTGCAAGAAACCCAGACAAGGGCCAACGCCTAATCAATCAACACTTGGCAAAGTAGAACTCTGCAACATTATTTCCAATTATTTACAAGGTGTATGTCTGGTTTGCAGCCATCCAATCCATTCTATGCATTTTGCACCTAATTGACAGGGTCTGCAGATGTACTTATTCTTTTCTTGCAAATTGTATCAAGGCTCTGGACACACTGGCAGCATTCCACAGCTTGTCCCAGCCCTGAAACTTTTACCCCATTTTAAAGTCCTAGCCCCTCCAATCTGGCCAGGATTAACACTCCCACGCTCCAAAGACGTGCAGGTTTGTAGGGTTTATTGGTTTTGGTGAAATTGTAAATAGTCCCTAGTGTGTAGGATAGTGCTCGTGTGCAGTGTGTCCGCTGGCCGGCGAAGGATATTTTTCCGCGCTGCATCTCTAAACTATATTGAACTTGCCTGGGAGAATCCTTCATAGCAGAGTGATAGGAGAAGTGGGACGTATAATTTCCTCAACTTAACCAACAACTCTGTGGAAACAAAGCACTACAGATAGACACAAAATGCTGGAGTAACTCAGCGGGCCAGGCAGCATCTCTGGAGAGAAGGAAACTGCAGATGTTGGTTTACAAAAAAAGACAGAATGTGCTGGAGTAAGTCAGCGGGGCAGTCAGCATCCCTGGAGAACAGCAGCTCAGTCGGTTTAGTTTTGTCTTGCGTGCAGACTGTGAGATATAGGTTCTGTGTTCAGTTAACTAAATGAGTTGGAACAATGTTGTTCTTGGCCTGAGTATCTCAGGGCGGGGACTAGCGAAACTGCTCGGGGTTCCAAATCCTTCACTGTTTACAGCACGTTTGTTGGATGAATCTTACTCTGGACAGTCTGCCTGGGCTCACATATGTTGAATGAATCATTTGAGGCAGGTACCAGAAGAGGGCTGCTCCCTGATCAGCTGTTTATTTTAGTTGAGAGGTACAGCATGGAAACAGGCCCCTCCGCACACCCTGTCCACGCTGACCATCGATCACCCATTCACACTAGTTCCATGTTATTCCACCACCTCATCTTCTCCCTACACTCCGCGGGTGCTTTACAGAGGCCAATTCCCCAACAGACCTGCACGTCTTTGGGATGTGGGAGGAAACCAGAGCACCTAGAGGGTACCCAAGCAGTCACAAGAGGAATGTGCAGACTCCATTAAAACAATACCCGAGGTCAGGAACGAACCCGGGTCTCGGGTGCTGTGAGGCAGCAGCTCTACCAGTTGCACCACTGTGCCACCCAGATGTGCCAGTGTGCCACCCAAAGCAGTTCTACAGCAGTTCTCTGGGGAAGTTGGTAGGAATGGAGAGAAAGTGAGACATGGTGGACATTAGCCTTTGGATGCTGGTACAAAGTGTGTAAAGTAACAACAGGGGAGATTAGCTGAAGACAGTAGGGGCAGAGTTTGGAATTGGATTGTAACTCACTGTGTGATTAATTAAGTCATCAATACATGTGGCCAAGGGGAGGGGAGGGGGGTCCTTCCCATCACTTCAAGCTGCCTGTCGTAAGAGGACAAGAGCACCTTAGGCCTGTGTGCTCAGTCCCTGGTTCTACTCACTCTATACTAATGACTGTGTAACACTGGAGAAACTTAGCGGGTCAGACAGCATCTCTGGAGAAAAGGAATAGGTGACATTTCGGGTTGAGACCTTCTTCAAACTGGGTACTTTACAGAGGCAGTCCGAAGGCAGTCGAGAGTCATTCTCGACCCAAAATGTTGCCTATTCCTTTTCTCTAGAGATGCTCTCTGACCCAGTGAAGTACTCCAGCTTTTTGTGTCTATCTTCAGTTTAAACCAGCATCTGCAGTTCCTTCCTACATGCTGTGTAACCAGACAGTTCCTACGCTATCTTTAAATTTGCTGACGGCACCACCATTGTTTTGATGTATCAGGGTAATAATGTGTCAGAGAATAGGAAGGGAAATAGAAAATCTGAATGAATGGTGCCAGAGCTACAATCTTGATCTCAATGTCACCAAGACTAAGGAGCTAATTGTTAACTTTAGAAGCGGAGATCCAAGGATGCTCAAACCTATCTTCTTCAATATGTTGGCCGTGGAAAGAGTCAACTACTTCAAGTTATGGTTGTGCTTATCTCTGAAGATCTGCCCCGGATTCAGCACACTGAAGTGATCATAAAGGAAGCTTACCAATGCCTCTACTTCCTTATAAGACTGAGAAGATATGGTTTGTTGACAAATGCTCTCTTGAACTTCTACAGGGAATACGGTAGAGAGCGTATTGACTGGCTGCATCATGGCCTAGTTTGGCAAATCCAACAAAGAGGAATGATGGAGATTACAGAGAATGGTAGACACTGCCTGGTCCATCACAGGTATTGACCTCTCCACCATTGGAAGGGTCTATAGTAGGTACTGCCTCAGTAAGATAGATGCAAAAAGCTGGAATAATAGGTGATGTTTCGGGTCGAGACCCTTCTTCAGACTGAAACTCAATTAGGCAGCAAATGTCCACATCATCTTGGCCATGCTCTCATTTCCCTTCGACCATCAGAAAGAAGGTACAGGACTCTGAAAATGGTGACCACCAAGTTCAAGCATAGCTTCTACCAACAACCATCAGACTCTTGAACACTACACAACACTATAATCTATGAACAAGATACAAGATACATTTATTTGTCACATGTGCCAGATGGCACAGTGAAATGTGATCACCACACAGTCATACAATAAAATAAAGAACACAACACGGAGTAGATAGAATTCAACATAAAACATCGCCACACAGCAGGATCAAAGTTTCCCACTGTGAGGGAAGGCACCAAAGTCAGTCTCTTCCTCTAATGTTCCCCACTGTTCACCCGTGGTCGGGGCCTCCCCGAGCCCTCCGCAGTCGCCGCTACGGGCGGCCCGATGTTTGGGCTCGCTCGCCGGGGTGATGTCAGGGACATCCTCAGCAGTCTGGACATCAGAGTCGGCCACCTCCTACCGGAGTCCGTGCCTCCCAAAGTTCGCAGGGCGCGCTGGTGGGAGATGCAACACTGGTGGCCCTCGGCAAAGGGTCCCAGGACTCCGCGATGATGGTCAGCACCACCTGCATTGGGAGCTCTCCCAAACCGCAGCTCCACGATGTTGGAGCAGCAGCCCAACGCTCCAGAGCTCCAACGGCGACCCAGGTAGGCATCGCCCGCTCCGTGGTGACTCCAGCGCCGCCGCCGCTGTTGCAGCTCTGGTCCGGTTCCCGGTCCCCGGCGGGAAAGGTCGCTCCGATCCAGGAGGTAGGCCGCAAGGTGGGGGGGGCGAGGATGCAACTTGGAGAAACAGTCGTGTCCCCGCCAGGAAGCGACTGGGAAACAGTTTCCCCCCTTACCCTGCCCCCCTCCCCCACATAGAAACATCAAAAGCTTCCCCCCAAAACAGACTTTAAACTAACTAAAAAAATAAAAGTGTAGATTTCAGAATGTGGATTTGGACTCATCCCAAGTTTTGAACCAGTTTCCTTAAAGGCTGGATTCATTTTTCCGATGGTATTCTCTCCTCCTCTTTCACTGCAGATATAACTAGCACTGGCCCAAATTATGAAACAATAGCCATATCTGTTTAGAAAGGCAAGTGCTGCTGCTAATTTACTTTTAATGAATTAGTGGACCAACTATTGGTAACATGTGGACAGACACTAAAAGCTGGAGCAATGCCTGGCACCCGTCATAGGTCGCTAACATTTTCAACATGTTGAAAATTCAACAGCAACCAGAAAGACGCTACGACTATTTGGAGACCTCTCACTGCCATAACACCTCTCACGACCATACAGGCGACCCCTGGCAACATGTCGCGGGTGACCTCTCACGACCATAGGAGACCTCTCACGACCATACAGCCTGTATGGTCATGAGAGGTCTCCAAAGAGTCGTAGCATCTTCCTGGTCGCCACTGAATTTTCAACATGTTAAAAATGTCGTTGACCTATGATGGGTGCCGGCAGTTGCCTGTAAAAGTCGCATAAGTGGGACAGGCCCTTAAGTCTGTCTCTGGAGAGAAGGAACAGGTGAGGCTTCGGGTCGAGACCCTTCTTCAGACATGAGGTCTGAAGAAGGGTCTCGAACCGACACTTTACCTATCTCTTTCCTCTAGAGATGCTGCCTGACCCGCTTAGTCACTCCAGCTTTTTATGTCCATCTTCGATTTAAACCAGCATCTGCAGTTCCTCCTTACACATATTGGTAACATGTAAATTATTTGTCTAACGTGTACATGTTTGTGAGGTTATGACATTTAAGAGGCTGTCTTTTACTTAAATTCTGGGAACTTCGCCGATAAATGTCTGTGCCTGAAAGGGAAAAGTGTAGCAGTCAGTCAATCAATTAATCAATAATTAATCACAGAGAGGGCATTAGTTGCAATGTTCTCATAATTATTAATGGTATTGGTTATTTGTAAGCTATTAACAAAAGGGGATAATCTATTAGTCAAATAGTAAAGCAAACAACCACAAAGGCCCAGCAATTAATCATAACCCAACTCTGTTTGATAATTAATTAATCATGAGCTTCTGAAGCAATGCTCTCTGCAAAATTGCTCTTTATTTCTTTGAAAGGAAATGTGATGTCAGGTAGGTTATAATCATATTTATAACATAATTATATCGAGCAAACTGAATACAGTGTTTTCACTAGGCTTATTTTAAAATCCCATTTTAAGCACAATGCTTCAATACAATGTGATGCCTGAGCCATTAGCTGTTTCCCATTGCTATTACCACAGGCCCATTCTATTGTTGCTGAACAATTGGATATATTTTTCTGCATAAAACATTCTTACTTCATCCACTGAATACAGATCTGGAAGTTGTAGCAGTTTTTAAAAATTTAAATCCTGATCCACTTTGAAGTTTGAATCCATTGTTTGGAAAGAACATACATTGACTCTTTCACGCCCAGAGAGCATCAATAGTTACTTTTCGGCCAGATCACTTGCATTACTTTTTTCTATTCCTATCCCAATTCCAAAGTGACACGGTGGCTGCCTTACAGGGCTTCCAGTGCCAGAGACCTGGGTTCGATCTGACTGCGGAGGCTGTCTTCATGGAGCTGCTGCGTTCTACCTGTGACTGCGTGGGTTTTCTCTGGGATCTCTGGTTTCCCCCACACTCTGAAGACATGCAGGTTTGTAGGTTAATTGGTATGTATACAGTAAATGTAAATTGTCTGTAGTTTGTGTAGGATAATGTTAAACATAGAAAAAAAAAATATGTGTAGGAGTAGGCCATTCGGCCCTTCGAGCCTGCACCGCCATTCAATGTGATCATGGCTGATCATCCAACTCAGTATCCCGTACCTGCCTTCTCTCCATACCCCCTGATCCCTTTAGCCACAAGGGCCACATCTAACGCCCTCTTAAATATAGCCAATGAACTGACCTCAACTACCTTCTGTGGCAGAGAATTCCAGAGACTCACCACTCTCTGTGTAAAGAATGTTTTCCTCATCTCGGTTCTAAAGGAATTCCCCCTTATCCTTAGACTGTGACGCCTTGTTCTGGACTCTCCCAACATCGGGAACAATCTTCCTGCATCTCGCTTGTCCAACCCCTTAAGAATTTTGTAAGTTTCTATAAGATCCCCCCTTAATCTTCTAAATTCCAGCGAGTACAAGCCGAGTCTATCCAGTGTTTCCTCATATGAAAGTCCTGCCATCCCAGGAATCAGTCTGGTGAGCCTTCTCTGTAGCCCCTCTATGGCAAGAATGTCTTTCCTCAGATTTGGAGACCAAAACTGTACGCAATAAAGTGCGGGGATCGTGGTCGGTGTGGACTCGGTGGGCCGAAGGGACTGTTTCCACGCTGTATCTCTAAACTAAACTAAACTAATAGTGGGATCCTTTTATATTTTATAATTTCCTTGAAGAAGCGATGTTTGGTAGGTTAGTAGACCCACTGTTCTGCAGAGTCTGTGTTTAAATGTCTGATGTGGTAGAGTTTACGTTCTGTGGTCCTGAGCTGGGAGTACCACCACTGTATCATGGCTGCTACCTAGACTCTCCTCCCAGCAGGATGACAGAGCAGTGATCAGCTGTAGTAACTGAGCCGAGTTTAAATTTCCCTTCCCATGATGATGCCCAGTCCAATTACAGCAGCTAGTCCAGGCTCAAGAACAGTTCAAGCAGCATGAATCAGAGGTCTAACTTGGTAACGACCGATCTGTAAGCCTGTTTCACAACGGGGATCGATGTGACTGACTGGGTGAGTCACTTGGAGGAGGAGGTTTAAACAGTCGCATCTACGCAAACATTTTAATTTTTAATATTTGCTTTAAACATTGATGTTGGTCTCCGCTCATGGTGCGTTTATCAGCATCACAATTTGTATGTTTCACAACCTTGAAGTGGGTGTCGAATTGCTCAGATCATAGACTTCCCTCATTTACCGCAATGCCTCAAAATACTTGTGTTAAGGGCCTGTCCCACCAGCATGCAACTCGATGCGATTAGCGCGACCTAACGTGGTCGCTTGAGCCGTCCGGCGTCGCGGGGCCGGCCCCACTTCGATCGCCGGAGCCGTGCGGAATTGTGCGGAGTTCGTCCCGAGTTCGTCCCGACGCCGCGCGGGGCTCCGAAAAACCGACAATGTCCAAAAGTCCCGCGCGGCAACGGCTTGTCGGCTCGCAGTCGCCGCGACATTTACACACCGCCCGGACATCGTTCCTCCGTTAAACTATTGGTAAGTGCCTCCGTGACCCTCTATGTGTGTGGCTCCGTGGCCCTGTATGTGTGTGTGTCTCGGTGCCCCTCTCTGTGTGCCCCTCTAAGTCCTGGCGAACTTACCTTGGACTTGCTTCAAGTTCGCCTCGCTTTGCGCCGCGTTGCGTCACTCACCCAACCTCCGCGCGGCCCCTGCTGCCGGTTTAGTTGCGCTTGCCGCATGCAGGCGCATGCTGGTGGGACCGGCCCTGTACAGGGGATCACCCGACCTCCGCGCGTATTTTGCGTGAAGCATGTGTGAACATGAGGAATTATAATGATAGACACAAGTCCCAGCCAATAGGTTCCTGCATTGAGAGTTGACTAAATTATACTGTGATTCAAGGAATTAAATTAGATTCCCTCTTTCTCTAGTCATGGTTCACATAGCACGGCAAAACACTTTCAAGCCATTAGGACAACATCAACCATTAACCATTCCTTTTACACCAGTCCTACACATTTTCCTTCCCACATTGCCATCAGCCAGCTCCCCACTCAGATTCTACCACTCATCAACACAACAATGGCAAGTTACAGTGACCACTTACGCTCTCACGCCTTACCACCTGGGGTTACACAAAAAGCTGGAGAAACTCAGCGGGTGCAGCAGCATCTGAGGAGCAAAGGAGATAGGTGACGTTTCGGGTCGAGACCCTTCTTCAGACTGGTCAGGGATCAGGGAAACGAGAGATATAGACGGTGATGTGGAGAGATAAAGAACAATGAATGAAAGATATGCAAAAAAGTATCGATGATAAAGGAAACAGGCCATTGTAAGCTGTTTGTAGTGTGAAAATGATCTCTTCCTTAAGGGCCTGTCCTACAAGCATGCAACTCCATGCGATGAGCACAACCTAACGTGGTCGCTTGAGCCGTCCGGCGTCACGGGGCCGGTCCCACTTCGATCGCCGGAGCCGTGCGGAATTGTGCGGAGTTCGTCCCGACATCGCGCAGGGCTCTGAAAAACTAAGTATGTTCAAAAATTCCGCGCGGCAACAGCTTGTCGGCTCGCAGTCGCCTCGACGCATTACACACCGCCTCGACGTCGTGTCTCCGTGACCCTCTCTGTAGGTGCCTCCGTGACCCTCTATGTGTGTGGCTCCGTGGCCCTCTGTGTGTGTGCCTCTGTGCCCCTCTCTGTGTGCCCCTCTCTGTCCTGGCAAACTTACCTTAAGACTTCGCTCCAAGTTCGCCTCACTTTGCGTTGCGCCACTCACCCGACCTCCGCGCGGCCCCTGCTGCCGGTTTGGTCGCGCTTGCCGCATGCAGGCACATGCTGGTGGGAACGGCCTTGTACAGGGGATCACCTGACCTCCGAGCGGCCCCCGCTTCTAGTTTGATCGCGCTCATCGCATGGAGTTGGATGCTGGTAGGACAGGCCCTTTACTACCTGGGGTTGTGGGAGGAAATCGCAGCACCCAGAGGAACCCCACCTGTCACAGGGAGAATGTGCGAACTCCGCACAGTCAGCACCCAATGCCAGGATCAAACCTAAACTTCTCCAGCACTGTATGCCATCAGGTTTACTATCTCTACCACCATGATATCTTTATTTCACCTTCTCATTGTGTAAAATTCCAGGTGTGTTTCAATAAAGCCATAATTAAACTGAGCTGGGTTCAAGATTCTTCATGATAGTGTTAGTCTAAATATAGCAGTGTTATTTCCTCCTATTGTACCGATCATTTCAAGTCACATTCGTACACCATTCTTCCAATAATGAACAATGAACATGCTGCACATTACTAGTTGTTTTAACATAGTTCCAGTCAAACAAATGCTCAAGCAAAATATTGGAACGCTCATGCAAATTAATGGAAGGTCTGCATCAGGTGTTCCAATGTATTGCTTAAGTCCTCCTGGATTAGTTTAGTTTAGAGATACATACAGCAAGAGCTGAATCTACTACCTACTGTTAATGGTCAATGCTCAACTCGAAACGTCACCTATTCCTTCTCTCCAGGGATGCTGTCAGACCCGCTGAGTTACTCCAGCTTTTTGTGTCTACCAATGGCCCTTGAACGCTGGAGTAACTCAACGGGTCAGGCAGCATCTCTGGAGAGAAGGAATGGGTGACGTTTCGGGTCGACATCCTTCGTCAGACTGATGTCAGGGGAGTGGGTGGGACAGAGATAGAATGTAGGCGGAGACAGTAAGACTGGTGGGAGAACTGGGAAGGGGGAGGGGATGGAGAGAGAGGGAAAGCAAGGGCTATTTTAAGTTAGGGAAGTTAGTGAAGTTAGTGAATTGAAGTGAAATTGTTATTTGAAGGACTATTTGAAGTTACTCCTACACAATTGGCTTTGAACTATGTTTAAATGATACTGACAGCGATGTTTAAAACCTGTTCAAATAGGTTCAAAGAAAAATATCTGAAAATTATTGCCAAATATCAAAACAATGAAAAAAGAACATCTTAGAATATTAACATAATTAAAACCATTAAAATGAAGTTCATAAGATCATAAGGTCATGTGATAGGAGCAGAATCAGGCCATTCGGCCCATCGTCTACTCCACCATACAACCCCATTATAACCTCATTCTCCTGTCCTCTCCCCATAACCTCTGACACCTGTACTAATCAAGAATCTATCTATTTCTGTCTTAAAAATATCCATTGGCCTCCACAGCCTTCTGTGGCAAAGAATTCCACAGATTCATCACCCTCTGACTAAATAAATTCATCATCTCCTTCCTAAAATAATGTCCTTTCATTCTGAGGCTATGGCCTATGGTCCTAGACTCTCCCTCTAATGGAAACATCCTCTCCACATCCACTCTATCCAGGCCTTTCACTATTCTGTATGTTTCAATGAGGTCCTCCATTATTCTTCTAAACTCTAGCAAGGACAGGGTCAGTGCCGACAAACGCTCATCATATGTTAACCTACTCATTCCTGTGATCATTCTGTAAACCTCCTCTGGACCCTTTCCAGAGCCAGCACACCCTTCCCAAAATATGGTGCCCGAAATTACTCACAATATTCCAAATGCGGGTTTAGAATGACTGGAATGGATGTCCTTGTGCCAGGCATCCAGCTTGAACTGGGTTTGGGTCAACCAAGCTGAGCAGGAGGAGGATCAGTGGATGAGTGGTATATCCCCACTGAGCTGCTATCTGTCAGGCAGCTCAATTGTATCTCTTGTCTCCAGGTCTCCTCTCCTCAGCCGATCTGTAACTATGGATAAAGAACACTCACCTAGACTTGTGGGAGCGGGCACAGTAGAATTACCACTAGAACAACCAAATTCACCAGATTATCGGAGTTTTTACTCTAATTGGCGTGTGACAGATACCAACATCACACTAACTCTATTGTCCAACTCAATGTCCCATAGCAGTAGTTTGGGGTCTGAACCCAACTCACTTGGTGAGAAAGCTTTGTGTAGGAAGGAAGTGGTTTAAACTGAAGATAGACATGTGTCGCTGGCGTAACTCAACGGGTCAGAGAGCATCTCTGTAGAAAAGGAATAGGTGACATTTCGGGTTGAGACCCTCCTTCAGACCCTTCTTCAGGGGTTCTTCTTCTGAAGAAGGGTGTCGACCCAAAACGTCACCTATTCCTTTTCAGGCCCAGTCTTAGTCACGTGTGTGACCAAAAATATGAAAAATCGTGGAATTCTATTTCTGAAAGCATTACAGGTATATTGTTTGGTACTGTAAATATGATTTTTTTTTTTCTTGAAGTTTATCAAGTGAAATATTTAAGTTATGCTGTCAATATTTGTTTAGGGTCAGAGGTCATATATGACTGGTCACGTGTGTGACCTCACACGGAAGCATTTTTTTTCATTACTCAGTTTTGATCTTACGAATTTTAATAAGCTAGAATGTTCATATCTTTAGCAGATATGCATTATAGTTCTGTAGGAAACCCGGAGTATCCGGAGAAAACCCGCACGGCCACGGGGAGCACGAACAAACTCTGTACAGACAGCACCCCTGGTCAGGATTGAACCTTGGTCTCTGGCGCTGTAAGGCAGCAACTCTACCGCTACCTACATACAAGAGAAAAATAAAGAGTTGACTGATCTTACTCCCCCAATGTCACCACTGTATGCAATCAAGTCCCGTTTAGAGCAGGGAGGTTCAGAAAGGTATCCTGCTCCAGGTTACAATCCAAAGACCTAATGATACCACATTCTGAGAGTGCATTTATCAGCCTGCTCATTAGGGATCTGCCATCATTCTCTCTTAGCTGTCTTGAGTAGACACCAGATGTGAAGCATTACTCTGAGCATCTGTTTCTAAAAGTGACTAAGATAATGATATGTTGTGATGCAGAAGCCACAATTAATCTATCAGCTGTCATCAGGAATGCACACTAAAAACAATATGAATTCTTATAAGGGAATCAAGTAATTACCTTGTTTTTGAAACCAACAAAAATGAGTCTGGAAATTATAGTATGCGATGTTGTGTAAGAACTTGACACATTCAAATCAAATTACTTTGTCCTCTCCCTCAGCTGTAGCATTAATACATGGATGAGCACTCTCGTTGAAGCAGCTGTAGTAGATTGAGGAATTTGATAGGAATAATTTAAGCTCTTGGTACAATCACAAAGTATATGTTTCAGGCTATGGTCTCAAATAGAGTTGTATCTCCTCCCGGGGTTAATGGACCAGGAGAAACTGGATATCTTGTTGATAAGATGAAGACATTTGAGAATAGAAATAAAAGCAATTTTCCTCTGATATTTCTCCCTTTTTCTGCTTTTGAATGGAAGAAACAACATCTCTGCTGCCAAACAGTCTTTCAAACCCTGGGGATCGCCAAGATGGTTATATCCTGATGAATTACTTTTGAAGTTGCTCATTGAAGTACATAGGGAGATGTGTCAAGCCCAGTAAAATCCCACCTAAAGATATTGAGACGCCCAACCAGCTTAGGTCTAGTTGGCTGAGGAGTGAGCATCACCCAAGAGTTCAGAATAGTTTAATCCTCCTCTTCCCCACCATAGGTCCTCTATTACTTCTTCCACAATTGAGTGGTGCCTTGGTTGAATGTCACATATTAAAGGTGTAAGGCCCAAAAATCCCTATGCACATCTCCAAAAAGCAACATCATTGCGAAGTTGACATTTGGTTTAGCCGAGGGCAGGGCTGTTTTGTGCCTACTTCTGCGCCCTAAAGAGCAGCTTATAATATTTGACAACTGGCTTTTTGACAGGTTTTTCAGTTATCTATATTACTAAAAGTCTGATCTTGACCACTTCCTGTTGTTCTATGTATTGATTTTAGAAACAATGCTGCCAGTTACGGCTGCGATTTTTGGCCATCTTACTCAGTCCCCCTTCGCTTCGCAGGACAAGAAGACTTTTTCCATCAATGAAAAATAAAAGAGTTATTAGTGTTTAAAAAATGTTGAGATTCTCTCTCCGGAAGGCCACGCCCCTTTCGGAGGGACGATAAAACCCAGAAGTGTTGAGTGCCTCAGTCAGTCTCTGCAAGATGGGGGAGCGAGAGGGTCACGTCTCTCAATCTGAGCTGTGAATAACACTGAACACATGTCTACTAAACTATGAGTGGTTCACTGACCTGAGTGCCCTTAATGTGGTTTGAAAATATAGTTTGGAAATGCTAAAGCTGTGTTGCCTAATTAAAGTTGCCTTGCCTAATTAAAGTTGCCTTGCCTAATTAAAGTTCCTTTGCCTTCTATATAATTAAAAGTCTAATCTTGACCACGTCCTGTTTGCGCTTTATATTGGATTTTAGAAAAAAACACTACAACGTACGGCTGTGATTTTTGGCCAACTTATTCAGAGTCCTCCTCCGCTCATCAGGTGCCGAGGGTTTTTCCCATCGATGAAAAATAAAAGAGTTATTAGTGTTTAATAAATGTTGAGATTCTCTCTCCTGTCAATCACGCCATGAAGGCCACGCCCCTTCTAGTGGGAGGGGGAGGGACTATAAAACCCAGAAGTGTGGGTGTGGCTCAGTCTCTGCAAGATGGAAGAGGGAGCGGTCACGACTCGCTGTCTTTAGTGCCCTTGCACCCTGCATGAAATGGTAAGAAACTGCACTTCAATTTGGTGGCCTTGCACCCTGCTTGAAGTGGTAAGAAATTGAACTTGAATTTGGTGGCCTTGCACCCAGCTTGAAATGGAATTTCAACGAATATCGTGAGTCAGCTGCCAGCCCACCAGCCGTGAGTGAGTGAGATGCCAGCACAACAGGGTGAGTGACTGAGCCACCAGCCCAAGAATCCATTCGGCCCACCAATGTCCCTCTGGGGAACAGTCCCCTCAGCCCACAACACCCATACTAGTGCTCCAAAAAGCACCCCACCCCCCAACTGGCCACCAATATTGGAGTTGGTGGAGAGGTGGAATATTGTGTTTGAGGACCAGCCCTCCCGTGTCATGCTGGGACCCACTCAGTCTAGTGCTATCATATATTTTGCCTGTACAGAACTCTGCTAAACAACATCGGCAATAGGGTGACATACAATGTTTATTGTAGCCTGACTTTCAGCCTTGCCAGTCTGAAATACAGTGGGGATTATTTCCTAACAGAACAATCAAGTTTAACCTAAGTCTTTCCCCCCAATATTGTGCCCCCTAAAATGGCCGATCATCAAGATGCTTTCATGTTCTCATTGACTTCTGTGACCTCAAATACAGCCTCACACACATGTGCCAGCTTTACCCATAGAATTATGGCCAAGGTCACTGTCAGCTTCTTGGTCTTTCAACCATACCAGACTGACCTCAGCCACATCTAACAGATTAGCCGTTCAGTTTAGTTTATTTAGTTTAGTTTATTGTCATGTGTACCAAGGTACAGTGAAAGGCTTTTGTTGCATACTAACCAATCAACAGAAAGACAATATGTGTTTACAATCGAGCCATTTACAGTATATAGATACAACAATAAGGGAATAACGTTTAGTGCAAGATAAAGGCAGTAAAGTCCAATAAAAGATAGTCCTAGGGTCACCAATGAGGTAGATAGTAGTTCAGGACTGCTCTCTGGTTGTAGTAGGGTGGTTCAGTTGCCTTATATCAGCTGGGAAGAAACTGTCCCTGAAACTGGAGGTGTGACAAAAGGTCAAAATGTTGTAAGTGAAAGGAGCAGAATTAGGTCCTTCAGTCCATTAAATCTCCACCATTCAATCAAGGCTGATCTATCTCACCTTTCTAATCCCATTCTCCTGCCTTCTCCCCATAACCCCTGACACCCGTACCAAGCAAGGACCATGGAGGTGGGCCATGTTCAAGGCTAGAAACATAGAAACATAGAAATTAGGTGCAGGAGTAGGCCATTTGGCCCTTCGAGCCTGCACCGCCATTCAATATGATCATGGCTGATCATCCAACTCAGTATCCCGTACCTGCCTTCTCTCCATGCCCTCTGATCCCCTTAGCCACAAGGGCCACATCTAACTCCCTCTTAAATATAGCCAATGGACTGGCCTCAACTACCCTCTGTGGCAGAGAGTTCCAGAGACCCACCACTCTCTGTGTAAAAAAAGTCCTTCTCATCTCGGTCCTAAAGGATTTCCCCCTTATCCTTAAGCTGTGACCCCTTGTCCTGGACCTCCCCAACATCGGGAACAATCTTCCTGCATCAAGCCTGTCCAACCCCTTAAGAATTTTGTAAGTTTCTATAAGATCCCCTCTCAATCTCCTAAATTCTAGAGAGTATAAACAGAGTCTATGCAGTCTTTGTTCATAAGACAGTCCTGACATCCCAGGAATCAGTCTGGTGAACCTTCTCTGCACTCCCTCTATGGCAATAATGTCCTTCCTCAGATTTGGAGACTAGAAGGGGAGCTCGCATGAGCTCTGTGCTCAGGAAGAAATTTCATCTGCTTTACCTTCAGCCCACTGGAGCAGTATGAGCAGGCATAGATAGATGCCTACAACTGTGGCCATCCCAGGAGTTAAAGGAATGAAGCACTGTGTACCTCAATCACAACTGCCAGCCCAGTTTGCTTGGCTGCTGCCCTGGAGAGTCTCGGAGGAGCCCTGCATGGACCATGCCTCAATACTGCAGTGGAGTGTTACCTTGGTGATAGCCATAGGGTTATAGTCATTCAACACAAAAATAGGCCCTTCAGCCCAACATCCATGATGTTACTCTAAGCTATTCCCATTTGCCTCAGTTGGCCCATATCCCTCTAAACCTTTCCTATCGTGTACCTGTCCAAATGTATTTTAACTCTTGTTATTGCACCTGTCTCAACTACATTCTCTGGCCTTGCCTCTACTACTTCCTCAATTGTCTAGTCAAATCCCCAGCGTGATGTTTGAACTTATTCATCCTTTTTACAATAAAACATCACTTTGTTTCCTCTCTAAAGTGGCCTTCCTCTGTCAGCAAGATACGGACAATTCCAACTCAAGGAAATTGTAGATCATTGTACTGGTCCCAGTGTGAGCACATCATCTGGTCACCAGATGGGACAACTCGGAGTAGAGAGGTGATTTGGACATCACCCGGCCAATGCAAAGTCATTGAAAATGAATCAGCACAGAACTGAGCCTGGCTTTTTCACCATGTCCACAATGCAGAACTTAGAGGCATTAAAGGGGAATACCTATTAGCGTGTAGGAAGAAACCGCAGATGCTGTTTTAAACTGAAGAAAGACACAAATAGCTGGAGTAACTCAGCAGAACAGGCAGCACCAGAAGCAAAGAAAATATAGAAAATAGGTGCAGGACTAAACCATTCGGCTCGTCGAGTTAGCACCACCATTCAATATGATCATGGCTGATCATCCAAAATCAGTACCCAGTTCCTGCTTTCTCCCCATATGCCTTGATTCAGTTAGCCCTAAGAGCTCTATCTAACTCTCTCTTGAGTACATCCAGTGAATTGGCCTCAACTGCCTTCTGTGGCAGAGAATTCCACAGATTCACAACTCTCGCTGATAAGGTTATTCAGATATATATAAGGCTACCCCTTATTCTTGCAGTGTGACCTTTGGTCCAGCTTTGGGAAACATTTTCCTGCATCTAGCCTGTCCAATCCCTTAATCAGCAACTTTGTATTGAGAGCCATTCGGCCTCATTGGCAGAGTTGGTCATTTAGTGTAATGGGCAACTAACTCTACCTGATCCACTCTCCAGGACCAGCCAAGTTTCCGAGATTCCCACGGGGTATAAATACCTGACAAATTCAGTCCTGGATGCATTGAGAAAGAGAATTCCAAACTTGTATGACCCTTGGTGAAAGTAATTTTTCATCATCCTAAGCATGGAGATTACTTTGTGGAGGGTTTCATGGCACAGAAGGAGGCCTTTCAGTCCATCGACAAGAGCACCCCTTACCTAACCTAATCCCACTAGCATTGACTTGTAACCCAACAGGTCACAGAGTCATGTGTAGGAAGGAACTGCAGAAGGAATGGGTGACTTTTCGTGTCGAGACCCTTCTTCAGGCTGAAAGTCACGGGGAAGTTGAATGAGAGGCATAGACGATGATGTAGAGAGATATAGAACAATGTCGTGTGTGTGTAATTATGTGCGTTTGTCTTACCTGTGTGCGTATCCGCATTCTTGTCTGTGAGCATTTGTGTGTGTGTGTCTGTATATGAGTGTGTGTGTGTGTGTCTGTATGTGTATGTGTGTTAGTGTACGTGAGTGTGTGTGTGCCTGTGAGTGTGTGTGTGTGTGTGTGTGTGTGTGTGTCTGTATGTGTGTTAGTGTATGTGTGTCTGTGTGTGAGTGTGTGTGTGCCTGTGAATGTGTGAGTGTGTGCATGTGTGTGCGTGCGTGTGTGCATGTGTGTGCGTGCATGTGTGTGTTTCTGGGGGTGAGTGTGAGTTTGTGTGCCTGTGAGTGTGTGTGCGTGTGTGTGTGCGCATGTGCGTTCGTGTGTCTGTGGGTGAGTGTGAGTGTGTGTGTGTATGTGTGTGAATGTGTGTGTATGTGAGTGTGTGCCTGATAAATGTTTGCGTGTTTCTGTGTGCGTCTGTGTGTGTGTGTATGTGTGTGTGTCTGTGCGTGTGTCTGTGCATTTCTCTATGTGCTTGTACCTGTGTGCCCTACATGTATGTCTGTGTGTGTGTATGTATTTGTGCATCTGTGTAAGTGTGTTTGTGAGGCTTTGACACTAAGGTTCGTGGTAACACAAGAATTGCTTTGTAATCTATGGAAAGAAAACGCTAGCTCATTTTATCTTCAAATATTGATAGAATATTGCCGACTGCATATTAATGTATGGTCCAGCTTCCTACATAGAAATCAACAATTTATTCATGAAATTAGATAGTGCTCATGTTTGCCACTAACCCAGCCCATTAATGAATCAGGCTCACAGCAAAGTGAAGTCCCATGGTGAATGAGACCTCACTTTCCCCCGAAGCCAAAGTCTCTTGCTGCAGGAGACAGTCGTACAGTCACCTGATCAAAGGAAGTGTACAGAACACCCAGAAACTCCCAGCTCCAGCTCATTGCATTTCAAAGAGCAGTTGAGTATGCAATGGGAAGATTTCATTTGATTTTTCTTTTCTTTAAGTGAAAGCAACACAATGTTGAATATGTATAGAGACGTTTGAAAAAAAGAATAAAAACATCTTGGATTTATGCATTGCGTTTCATGACCTTTTGATGCCCAGGTTGCCTTACAACTGAGGCAGCACATCTTGAAGTGTAATATAACAAACACAGTGCCTGATTTTTGTGAAGGAAAACGACCAGATGTGAAGATTGACACAAAAAGCTGGAGTAACTCAGCAGGTCAGACAGCATTTCTGGAGAAAAGGAATAGGTGAGGTTTCGGGTCTAGTCCCTTCTTCAGCCTGAAGAAGGGGCTTGACCCGAGACATCACCCATTCCATCTCGCCAGAGATGCTGCCTGTCCCACTGAGTTACTCCAGCATTTCTTTCTTCAGACTGATATGGGTTTAGACGATGACCAGAACACCAAGGAACGTTCCCCTACAGTTTTTTGAAATAGTACAATGTGCTATATTATTTCAACAGCAACTCAGTTAAGCAACTCACTTAAAGGGTGTGCTCTCTGAGAGAGCAGCTCCCTCTTGGTCCTGTGCTGGAGTGAAAGCTGACGGTAAGGATGGAAACTAAAACTTGCAGTCTTGGAGACTAGCGTGCTTGGTAATGTTGGGAAGCCAGTTGAGAGGTCCTGAAGTTCTCTACCACATAATGCTCAGGCTGCTACTTTTCACAGTTAAGCTCCAACGATGAAAAAAGTTCACTGTTCTGACGTTCCGTCAAACCAGCAGACTGAACGAGCCTCAATTCATGTCTAATTTATGTCGATGGCGTGGACCGTTGGATGAAACGGACACGTGAAGTGTGGCGTCGGCAGCAATGGTGAAGCCAAGCGATCTGTGGTTGACATTCTATGGGGAGGGGTAATAAGTGACAATGGGGACCCAGCGTGGGGGGACCACTGTGGGGGGGGGGAGGGGAGAGAACAAAGCCGACCGAGGAGCCGAGAGAGAGCCATCCCCGAGAGAAAGCGACCACCAAGCCTTATCTTTTGAATAACGGGTGGGAGGAGGGAGAGGTGGGGGGGGGAGAGTTGGGATTGGGGAGAGGTGGGGGGGAAGGTGAGGTGGGGGAGGAGGGGGGGAGAGGAGGGAGGGGTGGTGGGGGGATGAGAGGGTTGCGTCTTTTAAATAACGGGGAAGGAGGGAGAAGTCGGAGGGAGGAAGTAGAGGTGGGGGGTGACATCACTCGCAGCACGTGGAAGATGGTAGGCACGCAGTCCATTGTGACATCATCAGCGAAAGACAGTCGTTTTTAAATTAAGGTTTTGTCAGATTTTTGAACATTTTCAGTAATAACTCAAGAAATAAAGCCTAATATTTTCAGATAAGGTAGTTTGGAATCCATGGGAAAAATCTATACCGGAATATGTAACCATTTTACCGTTATCGCGTCTTTTTTTCCGCGAAGATGTGATCACGCAAACAAATAAATACACATCGAAGATTAGAGTTTTATAAGTATAGAGATATGGATGCCCAATGGGAGAGGGGAGAAGAGGGAGTGGCCAGGGTGTGACTTGTCCTTGATTATACTGTGAGCCTTGCTGAGTCAGGGTGAGTTGTAAATGGAGTCAGTGGAAGGGAGGTTGGTTTGTGTGATGGTCTGGGCTTTATCCACAATTCTCTGCAATATATTGCAGTCTTGGATGGACCTGTTCCCAAACGATGCTGCGAAGCATCCCAATAAAATGCTTTCTACGCCGCATCTATAGGAGTTGGTGAGAGTCGTCGGAGAGATGCCAAACTTCCTAAGCATTCTAAGGAAGTAGAGGCGTTGGTGTGCTTTCTTGGCCATTGCGTCGAAAAGCAGGAACGGGATACTGATTTTAGATGATCAGCCATGATCATATTGAATGGCGGTGCTTGCTCGAAGGGCTGAGTGGCCTACCCCTGCACCTAATTTACTGTGTTTCTTTGTTTCTATTTGGGTGGTCCAGGACAAGTTATTCGTGATATTTACTCCAAGGAAGTTGAGGCTTTCAACCATCTCCAATTTGGCGCAGTGAATGCATGGCTCTGAAAATCAGATGTCTATTTAGACAAAGTGTACGAGGATACGAGTATAGACACAAAAAGCTGGTGTAACTCAGCAGGACAGGCAGCATCAGTCTGAAGAAGGGTCTCAACACGAAACGTCACCCATTCCTTCTCTCCAGGGATGCTGCCTGACCCGCGGAGTTACTCTGGCTTTTTGTGTCTACCTTCGGCTTAAACCAGCATCTGCAATTCCTTCCCACACAAAGCCTCGTCTGCCCAGGTTCACCAGCAAAACTATTTCTGCTTCCATGACTTTGCATTGGAGATGACTGGATTGCAATCAGACGTGAGGACACCAGCTAACTTTTTACATTCCCATCTTCTCCCATAGCCTGTAGGGCAGACACCAGCTACTAGGCCTTCCACCAAAAGCAGACCCAGGGTAAAAGTTTGTATCTTCCAGGTCACCGTAGCATAGTAGCTTGGTTTTGTACTGAGCCGGACAGCCTCTGAATATGAAGTATGTATTCACTGTAAGGTATATCTGGATTAAAGTGAGGGTGGTCCCTGTAACTAGCATCACTAAGTTACTGACGTCAATCGAGCAAGTTGGCTCAGAAGATTTACAATACTCTGACCCAGTTCCTTTACAAATCATGCAAAGATAACATAGACAAACATAGAAAATAGTGCAGGGTGAGGCCATTTGGCCCTTCGAGCCAGCACCACCATTCATTGTGATCATGGCTGATCATTCACAATCAGTAACCCGTGCCTGCCTTCTCCCCATATCCCTTGATTCCGTTAGCCCCTAGAGCTCTATCCAATCTCTTTTATATGCATCCAGTGAATTGGCCACTACTGCCTTCTGTGGCAGAGAATTCCACAAACTTACAACTCTCTGGGTGAAAAAGTTGTTTCTTATCTCTGTTTTAAATGGCCTCCCTTTTATTTTTAGACGGTGTCCCCTGGTTCTGGAATCCCCCAACATCGGGAACATTTTTCCTGCATTTAGCTTGTCCAGTCCTTTTATAAATTTATACGTTTCTATAAGATCCCCTCTCATGTTAAATTCCAGTGAAAACCAGCCCAGTCTTTCCAATCTTTCCTCATATGACAGTCCCGCCATCCCAGGGAACCTACGCTGCGCTGCCTCAATAGCAAGGATGTCCTTCGTCAAATTAGGAGACCAAAACTGTACACAATACTCCAGATGTGGTCTCACCAGGGCCCTGTGGTCTCACCAGGGAACTGCAAGAAGGACCTATACTGAAATCCTCTTGTTATGAAGGCCAACATTCCATTAACTTTCTTCACTGCCTGCTGTACCTGCACGTTTATTCTATTTACTGCATTTCCACGTCCTTAGCGTCAGACAAAATACCAACTCTTGCAAGGCCATGTAAATTAACCCCTGTATAATCCACATGAAGTTGCCAAATGGAATCTTTATTTAGAACGTGGAAAAGAGGAGGTATTGTTAGGATCCGTAGCATGTTCTCTGGAGGTAGGAAGCTGGTGGAAGGGGATGAGGGGGGGGAACCTCTGTCGTAGCAGGGCATGGAATCAGTTGATTGCTATTTGTAAAAGCTGCCATAATCTTTTGCAATCACTGTTTTTTTGCGATGGTGATTAGTACAAAATACATCAAGAGCAATTAGAATACAACGCCTAGGTTGACAGGCCTGTCACACTCAAAGTCTCCTTGCTGAGAGCATGGGAAATTCAATCAAATTAGTCTCCTCTGGGGGATTTTCTTTTAACAGTTTGCATCAAAGATTTCAACTCAGACTGTGTGCTTGACTAGCTGCGCAACAAAAAGAAATGAGAATGTATCGACATCTTGGAATGAAGTTTACGCAGAGAACAACAAGAACAACATTTTATTGCAAATATTTGTTCGACGGCTAGTTCACGGCTCATACATTTTTGTGTTTGATTTTAATTTGTTTCCAATTCATCATGTCAATGTTTGAAACTTTATGCAGCCGAACAGAGGAAATGATCACACTCTCGTTTGCTTCCTGAGGCACATCAGAAACCGCATAGCTGCGTGTGTTTTCTCACTATTTTTCTGCAACGATATCCTCCTCTATCCCCATATTCCTTCTTTATTCTTTGCTCAAATTCTCCTTCTTTCTCTAACAGCCTCCCTGCCTTCACTCTCTTCAGTCTTTTTCCCAAATGAAGAGAGTTGGGACCCGTTTCAGTTCAGTTCCCAGTATGCACAAGTCAATCGTGAAAAGGCGGACCCCAATTTGAGCTGGGGAAATCCCTGTGGCCTTCTTGGGTAACATGAAATATGAAATACATTTTTCAATATTTACTGAGGAGCAAAACTCACAGCATAATTTATGGGTTTATTTTTTTTCTGCATTAGGGGAGCTATCCAAATCTTAAAACATTGACAATTAATTTTTCCACAGATACTGCTGGACCTGCAGTTTGTTTCCTGCTCAATTTGTTAAAGGTTTGTTTCAACGAATGTCAAATACATATATTTATTTAGCTTCGGCTGTTTCCTCTGGAAATTATTTTTTTCTCACTTAGTTGTATGTCAAAATCATTTTCTCACCCTGTCTTTCTACGGTAAAATTGTATTTGATACTAAAAAGGTTTCTGTCTGTTACTGTATCTATGCCAATTCTCCGTTGAGCAAGAGCTTGCTTTGTTACTTATCAACATCCCCTTTTGGGCAAACTACTTCAATGACAACAAGTTAAACAACACTAGCAATGCTGCTTTCATGCAGTCTCCAGCAAGTGGCTTAAACCCCTGTCTCACGGTGCGAGTTGGCCCACGAGTGACCCCGAGTTTTCACTCGTGGTGATCACGTACAGCCAACGTAGAGGGAACGTCGGAACTCGCGCGATCAACTTGTCCACTCGTGGCGCTAACGGCAGGTACCCGTGAAACTTGTGAACTCGTGAAAAAAGTCAAACATGTTTGACTTTTTCCACGAGTCAAATTTCGTGGTCAAGTTTAAAATTGAAACATTTAAACTCGTTGTAATATCGTAGTGGCCCGTGCGTTAACTTTGGTGATCCGTGCGTCTACCGTGGGAACTCTTTAACAGACACAAAATGCTGGAGTAACTCAGCGGACCAGGCAGCATCTCTGGAGAGAAGGAATGGAGTCGAGACCCTTCTTCAGACTTACCCAAAACGCCACCCATTCCTTCTCTCCAGAGATGCGGCCTGTCCCGCCGAGTTACTCCAGCATTTTGTGTCTATCTATACTTTAGTTTCGGATATGATCAAGTGTAAGAAACGCAAACCAGACTACCTTCACATCAGAGAATCCTAATGTTCCTAATTTGGCCGAGGCACTTCACTGTCCGTGTGTAGGAAGGAACTGCAGATGCTGGTTTACACAGACGATAGACACAAACATGCTGGAGTAACTCAGCGGGACAGGCATCGCCTCTGGAGAGAAGGAATGGGTGATGTTTCGGGTCGCGGCCCTTCTTCAGACTCCCCGCTCATTCTTCCCTCGTCGATGTGAACTTGTGGGGGTGCGAGGAATCGGGCGTCGCTGGGTAAGGGGAAGAGAGGTTTTACTGCTGAATTATGCGCAACAGAAGCATGAAGTGGGGGTAAGGTCCGTTTAAACTATCTTGTCGTCCCCCCCCCCCCCCCAATGTTGGGAGAGAGAGGGAAGAGAGTTGTGCAAACAAACTACGGGAGACTGCATCTTTGGAGGGAAATCATAAAATGTATAGGGATGTTTCGGGCCGGGACCCTAAAGGTTGACTACCCGTTTCGCAGATGCCGTTCCTAGCCCCCCTCTCACTCCTCCCCACCCATAGTCTTTGCCTTCTCCCATTTCCACCATTCCTCGTCCCCCCCCCCCCACCCCCCCAAACCTGTCCTCGCCTGAACTGCTGAAGATAACCGAGTGCTTTAAATGCGAATCCCGGACTGCAGCAACAACACACGCCCTGAGCGGGAGAGGAACTTGGTAACTCAAGAGCAAACGGGAGGGGAACTTGGTAACTCTGGAGACGATCTCGGAACATCGCAGATTACCATACCCGTGGGAACTCGCCACAAACACTTGCACATCAACTTGGAATATCGTACACAACCACGAGTCTGTCATTCTGGGTCACTCGTGTGTCAACTCGCACCGTGAGACAGGGCCTTAAATCTGTCTCAAGTGTGGCTTTTAGAGGCTTGAGTACATAATCCAGTTTCGTTCTTTTATTAAAGAACAGAGGACATTTTGTTTTTCTGTATGAAATGGTAAACTAAGCTTTAATACATAAAGACAAATCTGAAAAAAATAAATAAATGTAGAAATCCCACCAAATTCACGAAATGCTAGAGGCAAAATGAGCCATTTCAATGTTCCACACCAGTATCACATATTCATTGCTTCACCATCTCCACAACCCTGCTCTGACAAGTTGATTCTACATTTGCCCACGAGAAAAGTCAGCGTGTTTCAGAAGAAAACGTAACCAGCATGTTTCGTCTCAAGTCAATGTCAACTTTATTTGTCACATACGCATACAAGATGTACAGTGAAATGAAAGTGGCGATGCCTGCGGGATTGTACAAAACAACAGAACAACAGAACGGAACAGAATTTCTGTATTTATATATTTTTAAAAAGACACAACAGTAATTACGCACTGGTGATATCAGAGTTTACAGTCCTGATGGCCAAAGTTAGACAATGTACAATTTGAGTTGTGCTTCTAGTAACCAAATTGCTTAGGGCTGCTGGTTACCTTAAATAGAAAATTCAATGCTCAACCCATTGGGTTGTAGACTACCCAGGTGGCATTTGAGGTGCTGTTTCCCGAACCTGCATTTGATATCAACCTGACTGTCAGATCGTGGTGGGGGGGGGAGAGCTCTTCCCGCCATGTTACCATGTAATCCTATTCCATGGTCGGATAGCCGGCGACTAAACCATCTCCCCCACTTGGTTTGCCAGGTGAGGAGGGGGCTGTGGACCCCCTAGCAGGACCAAAAGCAAGACCTGTCAAAGGGCGGATGAGCTTCTAGTGAGCCAACGGCCACCCACACCTCAGTAGAAGTTGCGATCACTGTGGTACATAGCATTGTAAGGAGTGTAGAATTACATGAAATTACATGAATTACATGAAGGTGTTCAGTGAAACGATCAGCGAGCCTGCGCCGATATATGCGCGACTGCAGTAGATTATGCAGTCACCACGTGGTCGCCACATGTTCGCGGGCGGTTGCCGGGGAGTCGCCTTCACGGTCGTGAGGAGTTCCCGCATTCTGGGAACTAGTCGCGGCCTCATTATGGTCGCCGTGAAGTTTTCAACCTGTTGAAGAATTAGCAGCGACTAAATTGAAGCCGCCATGGAGAGTAGTGAGAATTCTCGCGGGTCGCCAGGAGGTCCTAATGGGTTGTTGCCAGGAGGTCGAAGGTTCTTGGAGGTTTTCGTAGGTTGTAGCCGGTGCTGACCGGTGAATTTTATTGGCTTATTGAGGGAAAAAAGTAAAACAGTAGTTTTCAGAACCAAGGATAACCGACCGGTAATGTTAAATGTCCGCCGAGCTTCACAGCCGTGTATCTCTGGCTTCTTAAAGGTTGTCTACACTCCTTCTCCCCCCTCTTTTAAAGGACTTACCTTACACTGTGCTTTAGCCGTCTTTTTACAGCGCCAACCTTCCTCTTCATCACCGTGTGTGTCTGTTTCACCTTGGCTTTGCACCGTGGGAATTTTTTAGACCGCGCTCCGCTCACTTGCCTGTCTTCCGCCTGCATAACAGGCTGGTGAAGGAAGCGATGTGTGTGTGTGTGTGTGTGTGTGTGTGTGTGTTCCACTCTGACAGTCGCAGTACCAGTTGTCAGTTTTTCAGGCGACTGCTGGCAACTTCATAGTTGCCGGCATTCAATTGAAAAATCGTCCAAGTGGGACAGGCCCCTAAGTCTCTACAGCTGCGCCGAATCTGTAAACAGAGCAAGTGGTGCTGCCACAGTCCTCTAATGAGCAGCAGTGCACGGACCAGCTGATGGCAACTAAGGCTCCTCCAACTGGCAGCGGTCAAAATTGTAAATTATTTGAAACAAAAAAATGTAAAAGTGCTTTCATTAATGAGAAACATAGATATACATTGCAATAAAGACAAAAAGTCATATAGCTTGCCTTTTAAAAGAAGACCGAACGGGATGTTCAAATAGATGGTATGAAAATGCCGGAGTAACTCAGCGGGACAGGCAGCATTTCAGGAGAGAAAGAATGGGTGACGTTTCAGGATGAGACCCTTCTTCAGACTTCTATGCGGAGAAGCTGCCTGTCCCGCTGAGTTACTCTAGCATTTTCATACCATCTACAGAATCCATTTGAAATTTGCAAAGCAGCAAATTTGCATATGGCACAAAGCTAGGTGGCAGTGTTAACTGTAAGGAGTATGCTATGAGGATGCAGGGTGACTTGGACAGGGGTGAGTGGGCAGATGCATGGCAGATGCTGTTTAATGTGGATAAATGTGAGGTTATCCACTTTGGTGGCAAGAACAGGAAGACAGATGGTGTCATGTTAGGAAAAGGGGAAGTACAATAAGATCTGGGTGTCCTTGTTCATCAGTCACTGAAAGTAAGCAGGTGCAGTAGGCAGTGAAGAAAGCTAATGGCATGTTGACCTTCATAACACGAGGAGTTGAATGTAGGAACAAAGAGGTCCTTCTGCAGTTGTACAGGGTCCTAGTGAGACCACACCTGGAGTATTGTGCGCAGTTTAGGTCTCCAAATTTGACATTCTTACTATTGAGGGAGTGCAGCGTAGGTTCACAAGATTAATTCCTGGGATGTCAGGACTGTCATATCTTGAACGAATGGAGCGACTAGGCTTGTATACACTGGAAATTAGAAGGATGAGAGGGGACCTTATTGAAACATAAGATTATTAAGATTGTACATGCTAGAGGCAGGAAACATGTTCCCAATGTTGGGGGAGTCCAGAAGCAGGGGCCGGCCACAGTTTAAGTATAAGAGGTTGGCCAATTAAAACGGAGATGAGGAAAAACGTTTCCAGCCAGAGAGTTGTGAATCTGTGGAATTCTCTGCCTCAGAAGGCAGTGGAGGCCAATTTTCTGGATGTTTTCAAGAGAGAGTTAGATAGGGCTCTTAAAGATAGCAGAGTCAGGGGATATGGGGAGAAGGCAGGAACGGGGTACTGATTGGGGACGATCACAGTGAATGGTGGTGCTGGCTTGAAGGGCCGAATGGCCTACACCTGCACTCATTGCCTATTGTCTATTGAGTTACTCCAGCTTTTTATGTCTATCTTCAGTGTATAATCAGCATATGCAATTCCTTCCTACACATAAGATGGTATGGCTGGAGAACAAACAGAATTCATTGTCAAAGTTAATATCATGCTATGAATTTAGGTGGATCAGTGTGAACGGTTGTGAGTAGAATTGTATCTGTCTGGGCAGGAGTTCATTATATGGGGACTCATATTTTGAATATGGGGACTGCGGGATTAACCAGCCGTGGCTGGCATCGAACTGAGAGGCTAAATTGTCAGTAACTCCAGCTCCTCAACTCAGCCACTAGCTGAATGCTCGTGGACCTGATGGTGGGTTGAGGAGCCAGGGTCACATGTCTGCCACTCAGTGTATTTCCAATATCCCCGCTGCAGTATGGAGTCATAGAGAGTCATAGAGTCGTACAAAATGGAAACAGGCCCATCCGCCCAACTTGCTCACACCGGCCAACACTACACTGGTTCTGCCTGCCTGCATTTGCCCCATATCCCTCCAAACCTGTCTTATCCATGTACCTGTCCAACTGTTTCTTAAACATAGTGATAGTCCCTGCCTCAACTACCTCCTCTGGCAGCTCGCTCCATACGCCCCCCACCTTAGATTCTTATTTAATCTTTACCCTGCCACAAACCGATATCCTCTGGTCCTCGATTCACCCACTCTGGGCAAGAGACTCTAAGCATCTATCTGATCTATTCCTCTCATGATTGTATACACCTCTTATAAGATCCCCCCTCATCCCCCTGCACTCCAAGATTAGAGTCCCAGCCTTCTCAACCTCTCCCTATAGTTCAGTCCCTCGCATCCTGGTACAATATATGGAACATATTGCCACCTTCCGCAGTAGCTGACGGCTTCCTTCGGATCAGTCACTTAACCAGGAGCACAATTTGGCCAATTGTTATTTCCGAGTTGATTAGAAACCAATAAGTTGGTTTTCATTAACCAACAACTCGGTTATCATTGCATCAGGTATCCATCAAGATGGGAGATAGTGAACTTGCTGGTCTATGGTCCCAGGTTTCTATGAAACCAATGGGTTCTTGAGAAAGGGTTGCAATTCACTGCAAATTACCCCATAATTTCTTTATTATCTTAATGACTTCCCTTTGTTTTTCCAGGCCTTCCATTGTATGCCAGATCTAATATTTTTTTAATTTTTATATTCTTTAAGTCTGGATTCAATTTCAGTAGAGTGTGCAACGGTACCATCAGCCATTGTAAACTGATGGCTGTTGGGGGCTTCCAGTTAACAGATTGGACGGCAGACTACTTCATCTCTTCTGATCTATGTTCGGTCCGTATACCAGGGATCTGAGGTACCTTGTGCCCACAGCGCCCAAGCACAGTACAGAGTGGGGATTGAACTCCTGACTTACTGAGCTAAATGTTTCAAACCAAACAACACATCAAACATGTTGCCACCTGCATGGCTTCAAACTGACCTGTGGTTCCTATCATATATTTGAAGATGTGATTGTGGTACCTGCCACATAGTCATAGAGTGAGACAGCATGGAAACAGGCCCAACATGCCCACACCTGCCAACATGTCTCAGCTATACTAGTCCCACATGCCTGCGTTTGGTCCATATCCCTCGTTTGGACGTTTGGTCCTATCCATGTACCTGTCTAACTGCTTCTTAAATGTTTGGCTAGTCCCTGCCTCAACCACCTCCCCTGGCAGCTTGTTTCATACACCCACTACCCTTTGCGTGAAAAAAATTACCCCTCAGATTCCTATTAAATCTTTTCCCCTTAAACCAAAGTCTTCTGGTAATCAATTCACCTACTCTGGGCAAGAGACTGTGCATCTTCCCGATCTATTCTTCTCATGATTTTATACACCTCTGTAAGATCAATATAAACCTCTATAGGATCAGTCACCATTTCAACCACTGTTCCATATTTACAATGACATGGTGACAATGCAGAGGCCAGGTGGAGGGGTGGGTATCTTGTGAGGAGAGGAAAGGCTGGGGTAAGAATCTAGGATGGCACGGTGGTGCAGCGGTAGAGTTGCTACCTTACAGAGCTTGCAGCACCAGAGACCCAGGTTCGATGTGTACGGAGTTTGCACGTTCTCCCCGTGACCTGCGTGGGTTTTCTCCGAGATCTTCGGTTTCCTCCAATACTCCAAAGACATACAGGTTTGTAGGTTAATTGGCTTGGTGTATGTGTACACTGTCTCTAGTGTGTGTAGGATAGTGTTAATATGTGAGGAACTTTGGTCGGTGTGGACTCGGTGGGCCGAAGGGCCTGTTTCCGCACTGTATCTATAAACTAAACTAAACTAACTTAATGCTGATGACTATTAAAGCAAGGTTATTTTGCTTCTGCGACTGTGAGCTAGCAGACAAGATTACTTATCTTCCATGAGACTTTCTCATCAGTCAGTACAAAACCATTCAACGAGCCAACCTCTGGGTCATGAAACAATTGTAAGAAATAAAGAAGATTAATTTATGTACAGACTTCAGTCCATCCCAGGACATCACAAAATTACTTTCAGCCAGTGAAGTACCTTCAAAATGATGCCACCATAATACTGTCGGAAATATGGCATGTGTTTGCATTGAGAAATCTCTCATAAATAATCATATCATTATAGTGGTACAGATTGAGGAAGAATTGTTGGCCTCTAGAGAGAGCACTGGAGAAAACACTAGTTTAGACATAGTTTAGAGATACAGCGAGGAAACAGGCCCTTTCGGTCAACCTGGTCCGCGCCGTCCAGCGATCCCCGTACATTAACAATATCCTATACCTATTAGGGACAATTTTTACATTTGCCAAACCAGTTAACCTACAAACCTGTACGTCTTTGGAGTGTGGGAGGAAACCGAAGATCTTGGAGAAAACCCACGCAGGTCACGGGTAGAACGTACAAACTCCGTACAGACAGCACCCGTAGTCACGATCGAACACAGGTCTCCGGTGCTGCATTCGCTGTAAAGGGCCTGTCCTACCAGCATCCGACTCCATGCGATGAGCGCGATCAAACTAGAAGCGGGGGCCGCGCGGAGGTCGGGTGATCCCCTGTACAGGGCCGTTCCCACCAGCATGCGCCTGCATGCCGCAAGCGCGACCAAACCGGCAGCGAGGGCCGTGCGGAGGTCGGGTGAGTGGCGCAACGCGGCGCAAAGTGAGGCGAACTTGGAGCGAAGTCTTCAGGTAAGTTTGCCAGGCCAGAGAGGGACACACAGAGAGGGGCACAGAGGCACACACACAGAGGGCCACGGAGCCACACACATAGAGGGTCACGGAGGCACCTACCGAGAGGGTCACGGAGGCACGATGTCGAGGCGGTGTGTAAATGTCGAGGCGACTGCAAGCCGACAAGCCGTTGCCGCGCGGAATTTTTGAACATAGTCAGTTTTTCGGAGCCCCGCGCGATGTCGGGACAAACTCCGCACAATTCCGCACGACTCCGGCGATCGCAGTGGGACCGGCCCCGCGACGCCGGACGGCTCAAGCGACCACGTTAGGTCGCGCTCATCGCATGGAGTTGCATGCTTGTAGGACGGGCCCTTAAGGCAGCAACTCTACCGCTGCCACCGTGCCAAGGAAGGAGAAGGTGACTTCTCCTTCCTTGGGATCTTTTACGAACATCAGATAGGGCGGATGTTCATAAGGTTAAATATTTTTCTAAGATTTACGATTTAAAGATGGGCCCCCTTCTTTGTTGCACATGTTATAGTTGAATAATAGGTGGAATTTAATATACATAAAATTAGGAAAATATATACGCAGAACTTAAATATATACAGATTTATACGCCTTTCCAGGAAGATGTGGCATCTAAAATGCTTGCCTGAAAGCTAAGAGAGGCAACATGCTTTCAAAATGAGCCTAGAAGGAGGAGTTAATGGGAACTAAGTGCACAATCTTTTATTTTATATTGTCAGATGACATTAGCCATCAAACATTAAGCCTTCCAATGTAATATGAATGTCAAAACTTCATCCCTCTTTTTGAACTATGCTGGCTGTCGATTTTGATTGTAATCACTTTCCAAATTGCACTTGCTTCAAAACTGACAGGACTACAAATTTGGAGCTAAGAAACCATGCACCCATGTTTATTTGATTCCCATTTGCTTAATCATTATCACTTGCTAAGAGGAGTATTGATACATTTCCTCTTTGTGTTAAGAAACTACAATGTTCTTGTGAGCTTTTGTTCAGCTTTTCAATCCTTCATGTTCAACTGCTTCTCTGTATTTGGGACCACACCTTCTAATTTTTAGTTTGCTCTACTCACCCCTTCCCTTCCCTCCTTCCTGCAGCCAACCTAAAGTTGGCCTGTTTAACCAGTACAACCAATAGAAACTAGCAACCGAAGATGCTGGTTTACTAAAAAAGATACAAAGTGCCGGAGGAAGACAATGGGCCAGGAAGAATTTCGGGCGAGGGATCCATCAATGACAACCGAGGGGGTTGGAAACACACATTCACTAAAGAATCAGGACACTTTGAATGTCCTCGGATGGAAAGCTGGTCATCTAGGACTTCCTCGGATGTCCTTGAATGGAAAGCTGCCGCTTGGATGTGGATGTAGCTGTGATGGAGATATTAAGAGTAGGGGATCACATCTTTGCAAGGGACAGATTGGGAGGATAAATGTGGGAGTCAGTATGTTTATGAAGAAAATACAGTCAGTGTGTACGAAGGAACTGCAGATGCTGGTCTACACTGAAGATAGATACAGAATGCTGGAGTAATTCAGCGGGACAGGCAGCATCTTTGGAGAGAAGGAACGGGTGACGTTTTGGGTTGAGACGGGTCTGAAGAAGGGTCTTGACCCAAAACATCACCCATTCCTTCTCTCCAGAGACGCTGTATTGTATTGTAGGCAATCAGATTGTGGTACAATCAAGCAACAGGCAATTTTAAAATTATTATCCAAATTTCTCCATTGATTTCCTTAAGGGTCTGTCCCATTTAGGCCAATTTTTAGCCGACTACAGGCGACTGCTGAAAAACTTTAAACATGTTAAAAAATCTTTGGTTTCGGTGGCGACAATTTTTGCTATCGTAGGTTGCCGTAGGTTGCCGCCAGGTGTCGTAGGTGATTTCCATTAAAACTAGTCCCTGGCAGTCGCCTAGAGTCGCCTAAGTGGGACAGGCCCTTTAAGCTCTCAAATTCTTTGAGTCTCTATCTGAAAAGGTGTCTTGACCCAGAAGGTCACTTGTCCATGTTCCCTAGAGATGTTGCCTGAGCTGCTGAGTTTCTCCAGCAATTTGTGTCTCTTTGGGTACCCGGAGTCTCTGATTTATCCCTATTGATTACCCTAAAATGTCTTTGTTCCATCATTGGCATTTTAGTTGCTAAGGAATTCCTTTCCTAAATTTTCCAATCTCTTTCTCGTGTCTTCTTTAAGATGTTCCATTGACCAAACATTTGGCCCAATATGGCTAAGGTGTCAAGTCTTTGTTGGCATGGGAATGATTTTTGCTTGGCTAAAAAAACTGGATAAACGAAAGAATGCCAACAGACAGGCAGCACATAGGCTTGATAGTTGTGTAGCAAGGAACTGCAGATGTTGGTTTTCACCTAAGATAGACACAAAATGCTGGAGTAACTCTGCAGGACAGGTAGCATTTCTGGATAGAAGGTATGGGTGACATTTCGGATCGAGACCTTTCTTCAGACTGAGCAGTCTGAGCAGTCCTTGAAGGGTCTTGACCCAAAACGATACCCATTCCTTCTCTCCAGAGATGCCGCCTGTCCCGTTGAGTTACTCCAGCATCTTGGGTCTATAATAGGTTTGATAGAGCTGCTACTGCAATTGCAAGAGCTGCTGCTCAGAGCGCCAGAGGCCTGGGGCCGATCCTAACCAAGGGCTCTGTCTGCGTGGAGTTTGCATGTTCTCCCTGTTACTGCATGCGGTCGGTGAAGGAAGGAAAGGACTCCCACATTAGTTGTACATTCAAAAAACACCAGAACTCCCTAAGTGCTACAAAGCATTCATGTTTTTTTTAATTGGAAACCCAATTATCAGGTTAAAAAAATTGAACATTTTATAACTGCAATGTTCTCAATATCTTACTGTGTTAATGATCAGATAATCTGTGTTTTATTTGAGCAGTACTGCATTAAGCTTTACTGAGGAAGTACTCCCTGTTCCTCTTTTGTGCAGTGTCAGTGGATTAATTGCATCTCCCTCAGAGACTGGCAGAGGTTAGATTTAAGTCTCTTTTGGAAGATTACACCTCCACGAGTGTGGCATTCCGTCACAACTATATTGAAGTGCTGGCCTGGATTATTCACCCCTGGAGTGGAATTTAAACCAACATAATTCTGACAGGCGAGAGTGCTACCATTAAGCCTTAACTGATATAATTTGTTTTGAAATCTGACAGAAGCAGCACTGATGTTTGGTCATAGTGATGAAAGCGCTCGGCCATGAAATTGATGCTGAGTTCCACAAAAAAATCACTGCTTTGTTTATTGCTTAATTATGAGATGTGGACAGTCCAGCTAAGACCAACTAGGGTCTGAAGAAGTGTCTCGAGCCGAAACGTCACCCATTCCTCCTCTCCAGAGATGCTGCCTAGCCCGCTGAGTTACTCTAGCACTTTGTGTCGAAGACCTACATTTATTGGCCATCCCGAAGAACCACAGCAAAACTCCAATAATCAAACACATTTGAGATTTTGAAACTGGCAGATTTGTTGGGCTATTGGATGGTAGTTTTATTCATACTCCAACATCATATTAATTTGGATTTTTTTTTAACATTTCATAGGCCCCCCTCGATCATGGCTGACCATGGGTGTCTCCAGGGTTAGAGGACACCAGTGCGTGACTTTGTTTAACGTGGGGAGACTGGAGCACAGACAGCCACCACGCAGTCCTTGATAGATCTGGGTCAGGATCCAGTGGCATGGAGTCCAAGATGACCGGAAACCCTTTTCTGCTGCAGCCTTCATCCGCCTTCCCAGCCGTTGTGACGCTCCACTAAGGTCAGCCATCGCCCTCCGCCTGTTCCACCGTTGAGGTCTTGTATTAGACATTGTAATGTCTCAGACATTATATTTGTGTTATAATGACTTTTCCAGTGATTTTTTACAGGTGCATCATGGAAAGCAACCCATTGGGATGTATCACCTAATTGATGTGGCAACTGCTCTGCTCAAGACCATATGAAAGTGCAGAGTTGTGAATGCATCCCAGTCCGTCATGCAACCCAGACTCCCCACCATCAAATCCTTCAGGCGACCTCAGGAAAGCCACCGCCACAATCAAGGATCACTCAGATCCTGAAGATAGACACAAAATGCTGGAGTAACTCAACGGGACAGGCAGCATCTCTGGAGAAAAGAAATGGGTGACGTTTGGGTGAATGGGAAACATCACCCATTCCTACTCTCCAAAGATGCTGACTGTCCCGCTGAGGCACTGCAGCATTTTGTGTCTATCTTCGGTTTAAACCAGCATCTGCAGTTCCTTCATATATCACTCATATACTGATCATTTTCATTTCTCCCCTCTCCCATTGCTTAGAGGATACAAAAGCTGGAAAGCACATACCACCACGGTCAAGAACAGCTTCTTCTCTGCTGTTATCAGATTCTTGAACAGACCTTTCAAATTCCAGGAATTAATTCCTGATCTTCCAACCTACATTGTTATGGCCGTATACTTTTTTTAATCTGCACTTTCTCTGTGGCTGTGACATTGTATTTTTTTTCTCGATATTTTCTCTTTTTGCATGTACTCATGCGTGATGTGATTTGCCTGGATAACATGCAAAACAAAGTTTTCACTGTATTTCAGTTCACATGAAATTAATAACCCAATATCAATACCAATATGACCAGGTCGCTTTTTATCGGCTGGCTAGAAGGTTCATGCACATGGGGTCTAAGGTGAGTTTGGTAAATTGGATATATTGCTTGGTCATAGAAGACAGAGGGTCGTATGGAGTGGTGTTTCTCTGACTGAAGGTCTGTGACCAGTACTGCTCCACTAGGATCAGTGCTGGCACTTCTAATGCTTATTTTATATATATATATATATAAACAATCTCCATGAAAATACATGTGTAGGAAGGAACTGCAGATGCTGGTATATAGACATAAAGTGCTGCAGTAACTCACAGAATGCCGGAGTAACTTAGCAGGACAGGCAGCATCTCTGAATAGAAGGAATGGGTGACGTTTCAGGGTCGAGACCCTGCAGACAGGAAGCAAAGAGTCCGTTTCAGAATAGCAGGCAGTGACTAATGGGGTGCCGCAATGCTCGGTGCTGGAACCCCAGTTATTTACAATATATATTAACGGTTTAGACGCGGGAATTAAAAGTGACATCTCCAAGTTTGCAGATGACACAAAGCTGCGAGGAGGATGTTACGAGGCTGCAGGGTGACTTGGATAGGTTGGGTGAGTGGGCAGAATGCTGGCAGATGGAGTATAATGTGGATAAATGTAAGGTTATCCACTTTGGTGGCAAGAACAGGAAGGCAGATTATTATCTGGATGGTCAACATAGTCAACAAGGGGAGGTGCAATGAGACCTGGGTGTGCTTGTACATCCTTCACTGAAAGTAAGCATGCAAGTACAGCAGGCAGTGAAGAAAGCTAATGGAATGTTGGCCTTCAGTATGAATGGATTTGAGTTTAGAAGCAAAGAGGTCCTACTGCAGTTGTACAGGGCCCTGGTGAGACCGCACCTGGAGTATTGAGGAAGGACATTATTGCTATTGAGGGAGTGCAGCGTAGGTTCACCAGATTAATTCCCAGTATGGCGGGTCTGACATACAATGAAAGATTGGGTCGACTGTGCTTGTATTCATTGGAATTTAGAAGGATGAGAGGATATCTTATAGAAACATATAACATTCTTAAGGGATTGGACAGGTTTAAGGGATTAATGGAGGAAAAATGTTGTCGATCTTGGGGGGAGTCCAGAACCAGGGGTCACAGTTTAAGAATAAAGAATAAGTAGGTCATTTGGGACTGAGATGAGGAAAACAGAATTTCACCCAGAGAGTTGTGAATCTGTGGAATTCTCTGGCACAGAAGGCAGTGGAGGCCAATTCACTGGATGTTTTCAAGAGAGCGTTAGATTTAGGTGAGGGAAGGGGGAGGTACAGAGGAGGGGTAAAGGGGGAGTGGGGGTGTGTGGGGGGGAAGGGGGGATGTGAGGGTGGAGGGATTCCACTCAGCGGCCACTGGCCGCGCCACCACACAGCAGGCATGGAAACCGCTATCAAAATATGGGGGGGGACAGTTTCTTGGTGGCCGCGTGCGTGCATACGCACACGCGAGGCTTTGGCCGTGGACCCTGTGGATGGTAACATCAGGACCCTGCCTGGTTGGTGACCGACTTCGAACTCCAGCAACAGCAGCTTCGTCCATCCCGAATCTGCCGGCGGGGGCTTCAACATCGGGAGCCTCGATCGCCTCGATGCAGCAGTTTGATTTGAAGCTGTGTCGGGTGCTGAGGGGGGTGGGTGTCCCCCAGGATTTCTGCCCATGCCACACACCGACTTTCCCTACTCCACATAGCTGCTTTCCTGACTCCCCACAGTGACTTTCCCACTCTTGGGAACTCAATCAGCGCAGCTCATGGACTCAGCCCCGCCTCTGGGATTTAATTTTCCAGCTGGTGCCAGAAGGGGCGTTACCTTCATGGTTACTGACTGGCGAGAAGACCAGTGTACTGATCTCACAATTTTTTTAAACCTTCATAACTTGTATATTTCCACCGATCGGAACAAAACTTGGTGCACTTGGAGAGGGGAGAACGGTAAGGTGGCAAAAAAATCCAAGCGATAAAGGGTACCGTTTTCGCCCAAATTTAAAAAAAAAAGCAAACTGGAAGTGGTCAAGATGAGAGTTTTAGTAATAGTATAGATATGTCTCCACACTGATTATGCATGCTACACATTCCTTATGTAGTCCAGTCCAGATCTTCATCCCTACCCTGGGTCGCCCTATAAGATGGTGTGTCACTCTCTCGTTCTCTTTCAGATTTGATGCGGGGATGAAAGCACGTTGTGTTCCCTCCGTTTGTACTGCAATAAGGACTACGAGTTCTAACCTCTATGTGTGAGTCTGATCATTTCAACATGGTGTCAGAAGTGGGACACAAACCCACCCCTCAAAGTGAACTATAGGCCCCACTGCAGCAGCTAACCCACAAACACACTGTTTGATCCTGGCATGAACAGCAGCAGAGGGTGTTCGACACTCTTAAACAACAGATGACTCACCTACTTTGATGTTAAGTTGCCTGTCACACTGACTTGTGATACCTCGCAGGACAGTTTAGGAGCAGCTTTCCTCCAAGATAACGGTGACGGCATCAGGCCTGTTGTCTATGCTTCTCGCACCATGACTGACTCAGAACAACGCTACGCTCAGATCTATCTACTCATTCTATTTGCGCAAAAATGGTACGAGTTCCGTTCTGATCGGTGGTCTAATGTAAAAGTTATTGAGGTTTAAAACATCTTAAAAACCGCGCGTGCGCAGATCGACCTCCTCTCCTGCTGTTCAGCGCCACGTGGATTGGTCTTTTCCCCTGTCACTCCGCGGGATGGCGCGGGAGATGTCGCAAAACGGAGATTCTGATCTGGCGCCCGCTCTGTCCCAATTGCATCATCAGCTCCAGCCCCATCCCCTCTGGTCCCACTCGGGTGCTCCTGCCCCAATCCCCCATGATACCCCCCTTCTCTCCCACAACCACCGGCCCCCGCCTGTAGGCGTCCCCCTCCTCCGGTTACAGAATACACCCGCTGGTGCCCGCCTGAAGCCATCCCCAGCTGCTGGATGCACCTCCCACCACCGGCCCCCACCTGAAGCCTCCCCATCCCCAGCTGCAGGATGCTCCCCACTGGTCCTCGCCTGAATCCGGCCCGGAGCGGCAACAACAGGCCACAGCAGCGCCAAGCCATGGTGGGGATAGGCAGCGGCAGCGGTCGGATCGATGGTATACTTTAAAAGTTATTAAAGATTATTAAGATTATTAACAATATTAAAAACCGCCCATGCACAGATTGGTCCTCCCCTGCTGCACCATCACCACACTGATTGGCCGGGTCTGCTCCGGCACGCAAGGAGGGAAAGGAGCGGCATCCTCGAGATCCTGGGGAGGTGAGGAGATCTGTCAAGAGCAATCAGTGAAAGTCCTGTATCTGTAGACTATGGATTGTTATGATGTGTAGAAGATAGACACGAAATGCTAGAGTAACTCAGCGGGAATAGGTGAATTTTTGGGTCGAGCCCCTTGCCTGACAAGTTTCTCTGTTCTCCCGATTAAATTGTACTAATTGTGTGCCTCGATGTTACCTTCCCTTCAGTTAACAATGATCCATTTTACATTTTCCTTTTTCTTTGTCCCCTTTGATCTCACATTCTCACACCCTATCCTTCCATATCTCTATGTTTCCCTCTCCCCTTACTCTCAGTCTGAAGGTGAAACTGGTGGAGAACTAGGGTGGGGGAGGGATGAAGAGAAAGGGAAAGAGCAAGGGTTACTTGAAGTTAGTCAATGTTCACACCGCTGGGGTGTAAGCTGCCCAAGTGAAATATGAGGTGCTGTTCCTCCAATTTGCACTGGGCCTCACTCTGACAATGGAGGAGGCCCAGAACAAAAAGGTCAGTGTGGGAATGGGAGGGGGAGTTAAAGTGTTTTGCAACTGGGAGATCATATAGGTCTACGCGGACTAAGCGGAGGTGATCAGCAAAATGAATGGCGAGCCTACACTTGGTCATTTCAGCAGCACTATAGTTCCAGATACATTAAACACATTTTTAAATGGTAGCAATAAATCCATTTTACTTCGGAGTCACATGAGTGACTACGTGAAGAAGCCCGCGAGCCCGCATGTGCGTCACTACGTCTAACGCATGGCGCACGACTGGCTGGGAGGAGCCTCTGCTCCTCCAGCGGTAAGTTTCAAAAAGCCTGCAGGTAAGTTTTAAACTTATTCTAAGGTCGGGTTTTGTTGGGAAATTTCTCTTTACAGAGTCCCAATTACTGCGGATAATGGGAAATCCAGGGCGAAACCCAGACGGGCCATGGGGGAACCGGCTACGGAGAACCGCAGGGGAGCCGGCTACGCAGGACCGCGGGAGTGCGGGTAGCCGGCGGCCGTCAGTTTCGCCATCCGAGTTACTGAGAGTGCGGTCAGCGACTTCAGACTTTGGCAACCCCGAAAGGGGGCAAAGCCAAACGAAGTCTGATTGGCCTGTGTACTCAGATGTGTCAGGCCAGGAAGATTCTCCTCCTACAACATGGATAGCGTCTTCGGGCGTTTATCCCGGATGGAGCACCTTATGGAAAGGATGCTCCATCATGATATGCTCCATGAAACAAGGACATATCAGCGCAGGTCTCCTTGTGAGCCTGCGGCAACGCCTGGTCCAGGGCTGCTTAATATTTCCCACTCTGAGGAGGGCTCAATATATGACTGACTCCGAATTCGGAAGTATGTCCGTGGAACATACTGGAATGCATGACAGGCGTGAGGTTCAAGAATGCCTGCCATGGCATCAAGGTTTGTGATATCCTCGCAAACATGGGAGATGCTGCAAGAAGAGCTGGCTTCCAGCATTAACTACCTCACGTCGCATCAATTACAGGAAGAGGTGATGGTTGAAACGGCTGCAAAATACCATATACCTGTAAATTGTGCATCCCTGAAAGTGCCGGGAATGTGAACAGCTCTATTGGGGGTACATTGGAGGGGGCATCAAAGCCCCAGAAATGAAACGCCAAAGAATTTAAAATTGCTGGCTTCAGGCATCACGACATTTGCCAGATCTGTGGATGGCGGGCCCGTATTGGACGTCCAGCAGGACGCCCTGGCGTTGATGTGCAATGCACACTTCGAAGTGAACTGCTTTCGGAGGAACGCCATCAGACCTGTCTTAAATCCCAAACTTTGCAGGTTTATGCAAGGCCAGCAATGTCCAGCCGCCAACTCTTCTGTTTGGGGAAGATCAACCCAAACAGGTTAAAAACCTGGATGAGGAAGCAAAAGCTGTCGGGCTAATCAAGGCACCAAAGACGAGCAAAGCTTCACTGCGTCGGTGACAACACCCCTACGCCTCCATCAGCAGTGTGCGGTTCGCTGAAGCTGGTGATAGCTCAAAAGGTTTTCTCTGGGCAGAGGCTTTTTTAATCCAAGGCCCAAGCCGGCCTTCATGGAAAATGCCCAATCCGCGCACCCTAGCAGTCCTACCCTCCAAACCTCGAGGACGGAAATGGAGCCATATCAGGGGCCTTGGGCCTACCATAAGACCACTGTTAACCATGGAGGTAGGTGGGTCTGGTTCTTTCCAGAACATGGGGTATGTGCACCAGTTGGTGGTAGATTACACTTGTTTTTGCACGAATGGCGGTGGATGACATCAGAGCCGTTTATACTGCACAGTATACACGGGTTCCAAATTGTATTTATTCCCAATTCATTGCCACCCACACAACATTCACCAGAGATCCAAGCCAAGCATGTGTTCATGCCAAACAAGAAGGTTTGGATATACAAGCTGAAATTTACAAATTACACACAAAAGGGGTGATCGAGAAATCAAGTCATGAACATCACCAATTCATCTCCAATATATTCTCTAGACAAAGAAAGATGAAGGATGTCGGATCATCCTTGATTTAACAAAACTTATCTATCTGTGCAGTATAGACATTTAAAATGGGAAACTTTATTACTGCCAAACAACTGATTTCAAAAGGAAGCCTTATGGCATGCATCGATCTCAAAGATGCATACTATTTGGTTTGAAATTTAGCTGGATGAGGCAACTGAGGCAGTTAACACTTTACCTAACGAGTTAACTTAAGCCCCCAGGTTACTTACCATATTGTTAAAACCGGCGCCTGGGCTGCTTAGAGCTCAAAAACACATTGTTATGGGCTATCTGGATGATATTCTAATCATAGGGATAATGGTGAAATTGGCTAAATTAGCTGCTTCAACCACAAAACTCATATTTTAGAAATTGGGTTTTCTCATCCATCCAGTTAAACCCAAGTTGATACCAACTAGAGTTATTGATTATTTGGGATTTTCCATTAACTCTATTAATATGTCTGCGACTCTGCCCTGGGGCAAGAGATTGGAATTAATAAAGCCTGTAACAATCTCGTTGTTATGGAGCAGCCTTCTATTCGACAGGTGGTTACTGTAATTGGCAAAATAGTGGCTGTTTTTTCCAGCTGCACACTTTGGCCCTTTGCATTGTCAGAATTTACAACTTGCAAAGGAACTCAAGTGCCATTTAGGTAATTTTAACAGTCCTATGCTATTACCAGCCAAAGCTATATCAGAATTACAATGGTAGATTACCAATATTCAGCATTGCTCCAGTAACATTTTTGGTCAATAAACCTTCAGTTATATTACAAATTGATGCTAGTGCTCAAAGATGGAGAGCTACTATACCATCTCTAGTTGCGGTGGCAGATGGGATGTGCATGAGTTATCAATTCTTCAGTTATATGGTATCAACTACCTGGAGTTGCTCAGGGCATTCTATGGGTTAAAAGCTTATTACGGGAATATGCATAATCTGCATGTTCAACTACAAATGGATAACACTACAGTGGTGGCATATATTAATCACATGGGTGGATTTCAGATGCCTACTTGACAGGTAGGTTCAACATGGTGGCAGACACCAGGTCACACAAATTTAATGACAACACAGAATGGATGTTGCATCACAAAGTATTTAATGACATTGTTGCTTGGTATGGAACACCGGATATTGATTTGTTTGCATCCAGGCTCAATCACCAATTGTCAAAATATGTTGCATTGGAGCCAGACCCAGGGGCAGTGGCGATAGATGCATTCTCGCTACACTGGGGAGAAATGTGCTTTTATGCCTTTTCTCCAATTTGCCTCATCAGTTGGATCTTGCAAAAAATCCAGCAAGATTCCGCTTCAGGCATTTTGATAGTGCCTGATTGGCCTACGTAGCCATGGTTCCCACTGATGTTGGGAATGACAATAGAACCTTATATGGTTATTTCTAAAACACAAAAATTTGCTGGTTCATCCCGTGACTCTGGAAGCCCATCCTCAGCATAATAGAATCAATTTATTGATTTGCAGACTCTAAAGACACCTGTCCTGAGGCGCGGGTTGTCAGAGCGAACTATGGACGTGATCACTGCAGCTTGGAGAGATAGCACCAAGAAGCAGTACATTTCCTACATCATGAAATGGGAAGTGTTTTGTTTAAATTCTAATATAACATATAATACGGCACGGATAACTGACGTCTTGGAGTTTCTTTCAAAATTATTCTTTGACAAAAGATTAAGTTATAGTGTCATTAACTGTGCCAAAAGTGCCTTGTCAGTATATTTGCTGCTGGGATCGGGACACCACTCTGTCGGGTCTCACCCTCTGATATCCAGATTCATGGAGGGTATCTTTAATACAAACCCTCCCTAGCCCAGGTACACAGAAGTATGGGACGTTAACATTGTGTTAACACTGCTTCATCGGTGGGCTCCAGCTACATCTTTATCGTTGGTCTGGCTCATGTATAATGTAGTTATGCTCATGGCATTAATTTCAGCGCAACGCGTCCAGTCATTGCATAAGCTACGACTGGACAGAATGGTTATATCTACCAACAAAATAACGTTCTACGTAATGAGCTAATTAAACATAGCAGACCGGGGGTGTAAGGTCTAAAGCTGGAATTTCTGTCATATCCTATGGACCATAGATTGTGTATTGTCACACATATTCATCAATATTTTAAGGCCACAAAGAACCTTAGAGGCACTGAGCTGGCAATGGTCATTAGTCACAAAAAACCATACAAGACGGTTTCAGTGCAGACCATCTCCAGATAGTTAAGACATGTATTGGCTTGTGCAGGAGTGAACTCTGATATTTTTAAAATCTCACTCCATCAGGGCTGCAACAACATCAGCTGCGAGGTTCATGGGGGTTCCGCTGGACCGCATCCTAGCGACAGCAGGATGGTCGAATGAGCGGGCTTTCCAAACCATTTATAACAAACCGATTGCCAGGCCGGGTTCGTTTGCCAACTCAATTTTAAGTTCTGTTCAATAATTTGCTTTCCCGGATGTAGGGATTGCTATTATTATTATTATCATTAGCATCAGCATGTTTTAAATCTACGTCATGTCTGAATGCATTATATTTTAAATCATTTCTGGTCAACTAATGCAGTGTGTTGCATGGACTCGTGTTCGCGGCCTGAAATCACAGAGCTTTAAAGTCTTCACGTAGTCACTCACGTAACTCCGAAGTAAAATAGGAAGATTAAATGACAACTTACCAGTTTGAAGTTTGATCTTGATTTTATGAGGAGTTACGATGAGGTACGTGCCCTCCGCTCTCAACACTCTTCTCATAAAGGTCATGTGGTAGTTCTAGTTCTCGAATCTTCCTATAATCAGTTCAGCAACTGTTTTCTGGGATTTCACACCACTGCTTTGAAGGTTGACCCGCATGCAGGCTGGTGGACTTCTTCACGTAATCCCTCATCATAACTCCACATAAAATAAAGATCAAACTTCAAACTGGTAAGTTCTCATTTAATCTTCCTATTTTAACCTTTTTAAAAATTGAATTATGTCAGGGTCTGCGATTTGTCAGTGATGAATTTCTAGTCCCGAAGTAGGTATTCTACTTTTTACTGAGCTCTGGAGTCGGTGTAGTGAAGGTGTTTCCGCTATGCGGCGTGTATTTTATATTTTCATATGGAAAGAACAGAACTGAACAACTAAGAATGACATGGAAACCTTCGAACTAGAATCAACTCAATGGGCAGAATGGTCTCTCCCGGCTTTGAATGCATCTATTACATCCGTGAAACATGATGAATTGCCAATGTGTTGGCTAACATGACCATCATTCCTCATCTGTAACATACAAAAGTCAGTGATAATGTCATCGACAGTCAGTGTATTTAGGCATTATTCACTCTGGCAGTTACTGCTATTCATAAAGAGAGCGGGCATTTTCGTTGAATGGGCTGAATCGGCTCACCAACTTTGGTTACACAGTGGAACATCACCAGGCACAAAAGAAAGTGTGAACACCCAGGACAACCTCACGCTCCACGCCACGCATGGACGCTGCTGATCTCAAGCGTGGAACCTTTAAACACGACTGGGATAAATTTCATATTCCACAAAAACATTGGCTTCATTGAATTTCCCCAATGTAATCAATTAGAAGATAAATTGGCGCTTAAGAAAATTGAATTCTGAAGGTCATTTGGACCATCCCACCGCCCATTCTTGCCAAATCTTTATTATTAACTTTGTGTGCAATCATCGAAAAGGAAAGGAACAAAAATGTGTCTCTTTTTAAATTAATTTAATTTTTTGTTAATTTTTTTAATTAATTAGAAGCAATTACATAATAAAAAGATGCGTGTTCATTGTTGACATAATAAAAATCATTTTGTTATTTGTAGATATACATAATCAGTATTATTTATATTAATGATTGCATAATAATTGTGCTTCTATATTATTTTTTTCCATTTTTTAAAAACGAGCTGCTTCAGAGTTACAGTGCCTAGAAGTGTGACTGGGAGTCTGTACAGGTCAGAATCCCTCTGACTAAACTGTATATGTTTGCATGGACACTGCCTGCCTTTTCCTTATACAGTATGCATAATGTATTGGCAGCAGTGCACAAATGCTCAAATGCACAAAAAGCTACGCTCCTGCATTTTGGGAAAACTGCAAAACAAATTAGGCCTTTTCTTACTGATGGCAACCAAAAAAAAAAATCACGGATTAACCTTGCTCCATAATTCTCGAAAGAGAATGGATCCTGTCTAAACAATTTCATTCTTTCTGCTGTATCTCCAAAGTGATTGGCCTGGGACTATTAATTATATATATATGGGGACTTTTCTTTCACACATTTCAGTGCTGTGATGTTTAAAAAGAAAAGTTAATATGTCAATTTTTGTTTTAAAAATTGAGTAAATTATGTGAAAGTTCTGAAGTAATGAGTTTTATAAAAATGCTGCTGCGGAGTTTGGTTAAATTATTCCAAACACTGGAAAGTTACAGGCAATGCTGATTGTTTTATAATGCCCCTGTCCCACTTAGGAAACCTGAACGGAAATGTATGGAGACTTTGCGCCCCACCCAAGGTTTCTGTGCGGTTCCCGGATGTTCCCGGAGGTTTTTGTCAGTCTCCCTAATGGTCGAAAGTGGTTTCCGTTTTAAAAGTCGGTAATTTCCTAGTCGAAGCCGGTTGCGATGCTAGTTGAAGGTGGTTGCCGGAGGACAAAAACCTTCAGGAACCTCCGGGAACCGCACGGAAACCTTGTGTGGGGAGCAAAGTCTCCAGAGGTTTCCGTTCAGGTTTCCTAAGTGGGACAGGGGCATTAATGTACAGGGCTTGTTTCCAGACATCACTGAGTAGCACTCCGATCGCAGTTTCAGAAGATTGTCAGCTGTCGTGCCTGTATAGTTGGAAGAGCAAATCCAAAGGTGGGGAAACTTTAGATGGATACAAAAAGCTGGAGTAAAGCAACGGGTCGGACAGCATCTCTGGAGAGAAGGAATGGGTGACATTTCAGGTCAAGACCCTTCTTCAGATTGAGAGCCAGGGGAGAGAGAGTCTGGAGATGTGGAAGGTCAAGGTGTGAAAACCACAGATCAAAGCAGACAATGCAAAGGAAATGTAGATAGACGCAATAAGCTGGAGTAACTCAATGGGACAGGCAGCATCTCTGGAGAGAAGGAATGGGTGACGTTTCGGGTCGAGACCCTACCACAGCTAACAATGAACCATGTAGAATGGTTCTACAGTGAAACTAGTCGCAGAAACCTTAGTTTGCTTGGGAGGCCTAGAAGAACAGGAAGGCTTGCTGAACGTAAGAAAATAACTCATTAAGGAGCATTTTTGTTGTTGGGTTAAGAATTTAAATCTTCTTAAGTAGGCATAGCTCCCTGTTTATTTTTAAATGTATGTACTTCCTCTTTAAATATCCTCAGTGATTCACAACTTACCAGGGTAGAGAATTGTAGATTAAATGTATAGGAAGGAACTGCAGATGCAGGTTTAAACCGAAGATACAGTGCATTCAGAAAGTATTCAGACCCCTTCACTTTTTCCACATTTTGTTACGTTACAGCCTTATTTTAAAATTGATTAAATTCATTTTTCTTTATCATCAATCTACACACAATACCCCAGAATGAAGAAGTGAAAACAGGTGTTTAGAAATTTTTGCAAAGTAATTAAAAAGAAATAACTGAAATATCACATTTACATAAGTATTCAGACCCTTTGCTATGACATTCAAAATTGAGCTTAATGTAGGTTCATCCTGTTTCCATTGATTATCCTTGAGATGATTCTACAACTTGATTGGAGTCCACCAGTGGGAAATAAAATTGATTGGACATGATTTGGAAAGACACACACCTGTCTATAAGGTCCCACAGTTGTCAGTGCATGTCAGAGCAAAAACCAAGCCATGAAGATGAAGGGATTGTCCGTAGACCTCCGAGACAGGATTATGTCGAGACACAGATCTCGGGAAGGGTATAAAACAATTTCTGCAGCATTGCAGGTCCTGAAGAACACAGTGGCCTCTGTCATTCTTAAATGGAAGAACTTTGGATTCACCAGGACTCTACATAGAGATGGCCGCCCGGCCAAACTGAGCAATCGGGGGAGAAGGGCCTTGGTCAGGGAGGTGATCAAAAACCCGATAGTCACTCTGACAGAGCTCCAGAGTTCCTCTGTGGAGATGGGAGAATCTTCCAGAAGGACAACTATATCTGCAGCACTCCACCAATCAGGCCTTTATGGTAGAGTGGCCAGATGGAAGACACTCCTCAGTAAAAGGCACATGGCCGCCTGTTTGGAGTTTGCCAAAAGGTACCTAAAGGACTCTCAGACCATCAAAACATGTTTCTGTGGTCTGATGAAACCAAGATTGAAGTCTTTGGCCTGAATGCCAAGCGTCACGTCTGGAGGAAACGAGGCACCGCTCATCACCTGGCCAATACTATACCTACGGTGAAGCATGGTGGGGTGACAGCATGTGGGGATTTTTTTCAGCGGCAGGAACTGGGAGACTAGTCAGGATCGAGGGAAAGATGAAAACCTGCTCCAGAGCATTCTGGACCTCGGACTGGGGCAGAGATTCACCTTTCAACAGGACAATGACCCTAAGCACACAGCCCAGACAATGCAGGAGCGCCTTTGTGACAAGATTGTGTGAATGCCCTTGAGTGGCCCAGCCAGAGCCCGGACTTGAACCTGATTAAACATCTCTGGAGGGACCTGAAAATAGCTGTGCATTGACGCTCCCCATCCAACCTGACAGAGCTTGAGAAGATCTGCAGAGAAGAATGGGAGAAATTACCGAAATACAGGTGTGCCAAGCTTGTAGTGTCATACCCAGGAAGACTTGAACATCGCTGGAGAAATAGAATAGGTGATGTTTTGGGTTGTGACCCTTCTTCAGACTGTCACTCTCCAGAGATGCTGTCTGACCCGTTGAGTTACTCCAGCATTTTGTGCCTATCTCGAGAATTGCCGAGATTCACGTTCCTCTGTGAGAAGAGGTTCCTGCACACCTTGGTTGTAAACGACTGGCCACTAATCCTGTAACTGTGTCCATTCATACAGGTGTTAACGTGGGATATAGGCACTAGCCTTCTTGTTCTACAAGTTATACAAATCCTTACCTTTGCAAGTTATGTGACCTTTTAAGTTATGGGGTGGTTTTTCATGGTTAAAAGATGTAGACAACTGCTCCCTCTATCAATAAGCCGCGGAATAAGGTCACAAAGTGCCGGGTACTAATTTTGCTGATGACTAAAATTCATTACATTTCCATTTTTCATTCACAGGATAATTGACTTTGCAGCCATTCAGAACAAAGGCTCTCAAATGATTCCTAACACCGCATAGATCGGCAATGGATCCCATTATCACTCGAGGCCACTTAATTTTTCCAGATTCTGAAATAGTCTCCGATACATCTTTAAAACTCCCAGAGAGCTTTTCCAATTAATTCTTCTTAAATGTTGGATCTATTGCAGGCACCTTACTTGGTTCAATGCCCTGAGTCATCCTGCAGGCAGTTTATGTAAGTCATTTTTATGGGTGTTGACCCGTTGAGCCCTGTATCTACTTATATAACGTGTAACCTGAGAATGTAATAATAATGTGCACTTCTGACCTGAACTGGATATTTCTGTCTTGTTTAAGTGTACTGTCTTCAATCTCTTCCATGGCATACCACGTGAACTGCAGAGGATAAAAAGCATTCATGTTCTTTATTTCACCGCATGCTAAGACTAGAGTTATGATCAAATTTGTTTAGTTCTATCATTACAACAGATTACCATGTCATGATCAAAATGCGGCGATGTGCAACCCAATATTGCCGCAGGGGGCACGTACTCTTGCATTGGACCACCATGCATTGGTGCTTTAATGTAATTGCCCGCCAGTCATTTCCTCAGGGCATAGTAACTCAAGTAAGCTCAGCCGTTCCAAAGTCCCATCACCCACATCACTATGCCTCATGGGGTTCCTATTCTGCCTCACCAGTGACTCTCCTAAAAATGGCTGAGTCTCACATCTGATTTGTCATTGATGAATGCATGTCACCCAGTTCATTGTTCATAGCACTCAGCCCCCTGTTACACTCAATCAATGGTCGCGTTCAGGCAACAGCTCACCCAAAACTGGAATCCTGAAACAGACACTCCATCCCAAGCTTCAGAGCTGCAGCCTTTGAGCTCCAGAGACCCTGGTTCACTCCTAACATCCGGTCCTCACCATGTGGAGTTTGCATGTTTTCTCTGTGACCACGTGTTTGCAATTATCATGTTAGCTTCATCTCAATGCCTACAAGACCAGAGTGGAATTATAATAGAACTTTATTTATTTATCCCAGGAGGGAAATTGGTCTGCCAACAATCATAAAAGACAAGATACATGAAACATGAAATTAAAGTGATGAGTGGAAAACGATTTGGGGACGATGGGGGGTGGGGGTGGGGGAGGGTGTGGGGGGTGGGGGGGTGGGGGGAGTCAGTCTACCCCATGACAGAAGGGGGAGGAGTTGTACTGTTTGATTGCCACAGGGAAGAATAATATCCTTTGCCATTCTTTACTGCATCTTGGTGCAACCAGTCTGCTGCTGACGGGAAGATCCTTGTTCCGAAGGGGCTGCCTGAGAGGAAAACTATATCAACATCTCAGAAAAGCGCAAGAGAGTTGATTCCATCAGCAGCGTTGGAATATTAGATTTTTTTTTGTTACTTTCTATCATTATTGGATCTTTCTCGCTGTAATGGACGTACATGGTAAATGGCAGGGAATTGAGGAATGCTGTGGAACAGAGGGATCTAGGAATAACTGTGCATACTTCCCTGAAGGTGGAATCACATGTAGATAGGGTGGTAAAGAAAGCTTTTGGTGTGCTGGCCTTTATAAATCAGAGCATTGAATGTAGGAGTAGGGAAGTAATGTTAAAATTGTACAAGGCATTGATAAGACCAATTCTGGAGTATGGTGTACAATTTTGGTTGCCTAATTATAGGAAGGATGTCAACAAAATAGAGAGAGTACAGAGGAGATTTACTAGAATGTTGCCTGGGTTCCAGCAACTAAGTTACAGAGAAAGGTTGAACAAGTTAGGTCTTTATTCTTTGGAGAGCAGAAGGTTAAGGGGGGACTTGACTGAGGTCTTTAAAATGATGAAAGGGATAGACAGAGTTGACGTGGATAAGCTTTTCCCATTGAGGGTAGGGAAGATTAAAACAAGAGGGCATGACATGAGAATTAATGGACAGAAGTTTAGGGGTAACATGAGGGGGAACTTCTTTACTCAGAGAGTGGTGGCTGTGTGGAATGAGCTTCCAGCAGAAGTGGTGGAGGCAGGATCGATTTTAACATTTAAAAGTAAAGTGGATAGGTATATGGACGGGAAGGGAATGGAGGGGTATGGTCTGAGTGCAGGTAGATGGGACTAGGGGAAAATAAATGGTCGGCACGGACTGGAAGGGCCGAGAAGGCCTGTTTACGTGCTGTAATTGTTATATGGTTATATGGTAATGATTTTAGTAGAAGGCTGGAAATATCAGGAAAACAAGTGGTGTTTCAATGAGCTAGAATGTGTTACAGGGACAAAGGGACTCCCTTTGTAAAATGGATGCATTGTCTTCCAAAAAGCTGTGAGATATCTGGCAAGTTGCAACTTCTTCCTCTGGGAAGCTGTATTGAGATTGACCATCTCCTCCAGGAACATTGTTGAGCAATTTAGTTAAGTGATAATAACAATATTGGCCTTTGGCAACCGTCTCCAATTGAATGATAGGTTCGACAACTTAGTCCCTAGATAAGGAGGTGTGGGAGGACTTTGTTAAAACTGAAAATCTTCGCACGAATAATAGGGTGAGTAATTCTCCAGTAATCCGTGAATTACGCGATAGATGAAAAACATTTCAAATTAGATCTTTACATTTTTAAATTGTGGAACCTTTGAGGCAATTGCTCCCTTCATATCTGAAAACCAAAATGTTTCAGTTCTTGGACAAGTTGTTTATCCTCCCACTGGAATCAAAGGTTTATGTAATTATCAATAATTCATATAATTATATTTGTCTATTAGCAATAATTGATATCAAATACTTAATTCCTATAACAAATAATAAATGCAATCAAATCCAATGGTTTTATTGAATTATTATAACACAGGTGAAAATAAATTTCTTAACAAGCAGAATTCATCCTGAAACCTGTTATTATCCACGTCATTATGTTCTGATTTCTGGATGACTGCAGATCTTTAATATCCATTTGCTCTTCCATCAAACATTCCATAAAGCACTGCTGCCCACTTCTCTGCATGTGCCCAGATCAGGAATAAGTTCAGGCCTGAGTCCTTCACTTCCTCTCCAAGTGACTTGTTCGTTGTCGAACTGACTGAATTTGTTGCTTTAAGACATTTTATTACCACATTCCCACAGCCCCAGCACTTGTGCTGTAAGATTTAAATAAACTCCTGACGTAATTTAGTTTAGTTTAGCGATACGGCGCGGAAACAGGCCCTTCGGCCCACTGAGTCCGCACAGACCAGCGATCCCCGCACATTAACACTACCCTACACACACTCTAGGGACAATTCACATTTATACCAAGCCAATTAACCTACAAACCTGTACGTCTTTGGAGTGTGGGAGGAAACTGAAGGTCTCAGAGAAAAACTTTGCGGTCACAGGGAGAACATACGGACAGCACCCGTAGTCAGCACCCGGGTCTCTGGCACTGTAAGGCAGCAACTCTACCGCTGCACCACCTTGCCGCCTAATGTGATTTTTCTAATCTATCGACCCATTATTATCTTTTATACTTTCTTCTGGCATGGAAGGAGACCATTCAGCCCCTTGAACCGATGCTGGCTCAATCAAGCCTACTCTCTATAATCTGTCACATACTGACCACCTTCTCCCTGATTCCTCCACCACCCACATATTCTAAGGGGTATAATTACAGGGGCCAATTTACTTTGGAATGTGGGAGGAAACGGTGGGGGAGAAAGTTCCATACAGACAGCACCCAAGGTCAGAATTGAACAGGCACCACTGAAGATTTGACGTAGAGGCTCCACCTGCCATGCCACTGTGCCACAGGGCAGTATGCACTGTTAATAATACCAACATATCAGCAGTATGTTGGTGGTTTACATATTTATTCAAAAACAAAATTTGTGTTGAAACAAAGGAAGTCCTTTGTCCAATATAAGTGTCGCTTTTGCAAAGATACAATAATCTTTTAGCAAAGCGTTGCTTTAGTTCAAGAAACATTAATCACTTATGACTCTGCATATAATTTAGAATAAAATTCAGGACAATATTGACTCAGTATTGTAAATTTATTTGTAGCACTGAGAACAAGAGAAATAGACAGAATGGGCCATTCAGCCCATTGTGTCTCCTCACCCATGCTATCAGGTCATGAGTGACTTTTTACCCAAGTGCAGCTTTCCTCCACTAAGCCCATATCCCTCAATTGTTTCGATATCTGATAGTCTAAATATTGATCACTGCCTTGAACGTACTCAGGACTGAGCCTCCCGAGAGATCAGAGGAAGAGAATTGTTCCTCTGGCTGAAGAAAAATCTTCTCAATGCTGTGAGTCAGATCATCGAACTGAAACCTTAATTCTGTTTCCATTTTCAGTAAAGCAACTTATGAGTGTTTCTGCTATTTTCTCTTTTGAATTCACCTTAGCTGTGCCCGGAATGGCCAATCTCTTATTTTGAGACAGTGACCCCTGTCTCAGATCACCCCAACAAAGGACAAACATTGTGTAGGAAGGAACTGCAGATTCTGGTTTCAACCGAAGGTTGACACAAAAAGCTGGAGTAACTCAGCAGGACAGGCAGTATCTCTGGAGAGAAGGAGTAGGTGACATTTCAGGTTGAGACCCTTCTTCAGACACATTCATCATCATCTTTGAAAACATCAACGGGCTGTGTGTAACAGTGATCGCAACTTCTACTGAAGTGTGGATGGCCATCGGCTTGCTAGAAGCTCATCCGCCCTTTGACAGGTCTTGTTTTTGGGCCTGCTGGGGGTCCACAGCCCCCTCCTCACCTGGCAAACCAAGTGGGGGAGACGGTTTAGTCACTGACTATCCAACCATGGAGCAGGTAGCGGGGGGGTAGGGGAGTTCCCCCCAACCTGACACATTGACGGATCATTTAACATGAAACCCTTTCATAACTTAAGGGCCTGTCCCACCAGCATGCAACGCTATGCGATGAGCGCGACCTAACGACCTTGAGCCGTCCGGCGCCGCGGGGCCGGTCCCACTTCGATCGCCGGAGCCGTGCGGAATTGTGCGGAGTTCGTCCCGACATCGCGCGGGGCTCCGAAAAATTGACCGTGTTCAAAAATTCCGCGCGGCAACGGCTTGTCGGCTCACAGTCGCCTCGACGCATTACACACCGCCTCGACATTGTGCCTCCGTGACGCTCTCTGTAGGTGCCTCCGTGACCCTCTATGTGTGTGGCTCCGTGGCCCTCTGTGTGTGTGTGTGTGTGCCTCTGTGCCCCTCTCTGTGTGCCCCTCTCTGTCCTGGCGAACTTACCTTTAAGACTTCGCTCCAAGTTCGCCTCACTTTGCGTCGCGTTGCGCCACTCACCCGACCTCCGCGCGGCCCTCGCAGCCGGTTTGGTCGCGCTTGCCGCATGCAGGCGCATGCTGTTGGACCGGCCCTGTACAGGGATAACCCGACCTCCGCGGGTCCCGCTTCTAGTTTGATCGCGCTCATCGCATGGAGCCGGGTGCTGGTAGGGCAGGCCCTTTAGTATATTTCACTGAGATCGCCTTTCATTCTTTTAAACTCCAGAGGGTGCCGGCAAAATTGTACATCAAATGCTGAAAAAGGAGGTAGACCATTAACGGCACTATGTTTCAGGAAAGCATAACTTAGTAGAATATTTTCAGGAAATCAGTATGATCGGAATGATTTGATTGAAGATATTAAAGGTGGTGCATCATAAAATAAAGGTGTACGTCACCAACCTCACCAAGTGCGTGGACAGGTTGGTGAGGCTGGACTGAAAGGTCCTCACTGATCAGTCAGAGCCTCCAGCATGACACACAGTGGATGGATGGGCCGACTGTTGATTTGCACATGGTTGATTGAATGGACTTTCAGAATCACCTCACAGAGAGGACGAATGAATCACGCGTGGGTTTCAAAGGCAGTGATGGTAGATGTCTTTTTTGGAAAAAGAAGGAAGTGAACGGAATGCCAAGAAGATTGTGAAGTGAATTTGAAATTAATCAAGAGAATATCCTTCTCATAATTTATAAATATGACTTAAGTTCCTTGAAAAATTACTTTGTATTTCCTTTATCAGAGATGCTACCCAAGACTTTCAGTCTCCTGGGGGAAAAAAAACTAATGCAATTTCCCTCTCCCCTAATCAAACCGAGCAAAAAATCCATACTATGCCATTTTACGTTTTACATTAGGAACCTTTGGATTGATGATATAACAGGCAGTTAGGAGCTAGCAAACGTCCAAGTATCTCTTGATCCTTGTACCACTTTCACAGACATTCATCCAAGTGTTAATCGGGTATTTTAACTGTTATTCCACAAGTTGCGTGCAGAAACAATTGTCTCTAATCCCAGATCTTGTCTAAAACATTCTATTTCCACATGCAGACATGCTCTTTCACTGTCGACTATTTTAATGAAGAAGTAGCAACCATGCTATAGGTTTATTATAAAAGTCAGGCTCATATTTCAATTGAGAACAAAACTTAAAACATAGAATGCTGAAAAAAAACAAATAAACATCTGAGTATAACATGTGGGACACATATGATGGCAACCTTTTTATAAACAATTGAATCTTGAAGTACAGTTGAAACAAAAGTTAAGGCATTTACAGATTAAACACAATATCTACTCGTGGAATCAAACCGTTTGGCTGAGATACTTCCTGAGCATTTTGTATCAGTATTCGCTGAAGAAAAGGATGGTTCCACTTAATGTAGTTTAGTTTAGAGATACAGCGCGTAAACAGGCCCTTCAGCACACCATGTCCACGCCGACCAGCGATCGCCCGTACACTAGCTCTATCCGACTCTATTTGCAGAAGCCAATTAACGTCTAACAGGAAACCAGAGTACCCAGAGAAAACCCACACGGTCACAGGGGAAATGTGCAAACTCCTACAGATGGCACCCGTAGTCAGGATTGAACCCAGGTCTCTGGCGCTCTGAGGCAGCAAATGTGCCACTGCGCCATTGTAAAAACATCGCAAAGGCGAAGGTAATGGCAAAACTAAGTTGACTAAAAAGTTGTCCAACGGTTTTAGCTCTGTTCAATATACAAAAGTAACAACTAGCCCACATGGGGTGTATCCAAGGTTACTCAGGAAAATGAGGGTGAAAATCATGGAGCATCATTTACTTAGGAGGCCATGTGGCCCATCAGATCATTGCTAGGTCGCAACAGATCAATCGTATCAGTGGCATTTCCCTTTGGCTTATTTTCCTGTAGCCCAAATCCTTTGGATTTTTTTTGCCACTTACCTGCATTTAGGGGCAATTTACAACAGTCAACTAACTTGGGAACTAGAAGTCAGTGTGGTCACAAGAAGAACATGCAACCTCCACATGGACAGTGTCTGAGGTCAGTAAACATAAACCCTGGAGCTATGCGCGGCAGTAGCACTAACTGCTGTGTCACGATCACGCCACATTGTTTTATCACTTAATTATGGAAGGAGAATTGTGAGCAATTTTGGGCCCCATATCTGAGGAAGGATCTGCTGATGCTGGAGAGGGCCCAGAGGAGGTTTACAAGAATTATCCCATGAACGAGCGGGTTAACATATGATGAGCGTTTGACGGCACTGGGCCTAGACTCGATGGAGTTTAGAAGGATGAGGGGAAACCCATTGAAACTTACTGAATAGTGAAAGGCCTGGATAGAGTGGATGTGGAGAGGACGTTTCCACTAGTGGGAGAGTCTAGGACCAGAGGTCACAGCCTCAGAATTAAAGAACTTTCCTTTAGGAAGATAGACACAAAATACTGGCAGCATCTCTGGATGGGAGAAATGGGTGGTTTCAAGTCGAGACCCTTCTTCACACTGAGAGCCATGGGAGGGGAGACACAGAGATAAATAATGCCTTTAGGAAGGAGATGAGGAGGAATTTCTTCAGTCGGAGGGTGGTGAGTCTGTGAAATTAATTGCCACAAAAGGCTGTGGAGGCCAAGTCAATGGATATTTTTAAGGCAGAGATAGATAGATTCTTGATTAGTCCAGGTGTCAGGGGTTATGGGGAGAAGGCAGGAGAATTGGGTTAAGGGAAAGATAGATTAGCCATGATTGAATGGTGGAGTGGACTTGGTGGGCTGAATGGCCTAATTCTGCTTGATGTTATGAACTTATCGGAGTGAAAGATTTCATGTGTTTACATGCCCATTGAACAAATGGTACTGTTATAAACCCTGTGACCACAGGTCAACCAGCGTATCAGTAGCAAGGAATTTCCTGCTACAATATTATCAAGCATTTTGATGCTTATGGGTTAACAAATAAAAGGGCATATGAATTTGCTAAAGGTAACAATGCTAGTGTAGTGGCGCCCACTAGCACACGCATATATCAAACCCGGCGTTCGGAAGCCGCTGTCACGTGACTCGGGAGGGGCTGCTTGTTTTTCGTGCGGTTTTTCACTTGCGCGCGTTAGTTCAGCGCTGACCACCGTTGTGGGCAGACATGTCTGTAGAACCTGTATACTGGATATCGAACTTTTGAATAACCATATAACCATATAACAATTACAGCACGGAAACAGGCCTTCTCGGCCCTTCCAGTCCGTGCCGACCATTTATTTTCCCCTAGTCCCATCTACCTGCACTCAGACCATACCCCTCCATCCCCTTCCCATCCATATACCTATCCACTTTACTTTTAAATGTTAAAATTGATCCTGCCTCCACCACCTCTGCTGGAAGATCATTCCACACAGCCACCACTCTCTAAGTAAAGAAGATCCTCCTCATATTACCCCTAAACTTCTGTCCCTTAATTCTCATGTCATGCCCTCTTGTTTGAATCTTTCCTACCCTCAATGGGAAAAGCTTATCCACGTCAACTCTGTCTATCCCTTTCATCATTTTAAAGACCTCAATCAAGTCCCCCCTTAACCTTCTGCCCTCCAAAGAATAAAGACCTAACTTATTCAACCTTTCTCTAGAAAGGTTGAACAGAATAAAGATCTGTTTAAAACTCCAGTAGTCGTTTCTGAGACCACTAAACGAGATTGAATTTGTCAATGAATTAATGCTGATCAGGGCAATGCAGTTGATGTTTCATAGATGGCTGTTCAAAACATAATTGATAAAGTACCACATAATAGATTACCACATAATCATACCTAAAGTCCCTGGGATCAAAGGGCCAGTGATAGTACATGTGAAATATTTGATAGAAGAGTGGAATCAGTGAGTAGTGATCAGATGTTTACAAAGCAAGAGATCCATTTGCTGTGGAGTGCAGATTTTGGATCCATTTCTCTCTAAGTGGATGTATAAGCACGTCTTAAAAATATTTGCTGATGATATGGTGGCAAGGCAGTTGAGTTACTGAGCTTACATTGCTTGCAGCGCCAGAGACCCGGCTTCCGTCCCGACTACAGGTGCTGTCTGTACGGATCTTGTGGATAGAAACATAGGAAACATAGAAAATAGGCTATTCAGCCCTTCGAGCCAGCACCACCATTCAATATGATCATGGCTGATGATCCATAATCAGTACCCCGTTCCTACTTTCTCCCCATATCCTTGATTCCATTCGCCATAAGAGCTATATCTAACTCTCTCTTGAATACATCGTGAATTGGCCTCCACTGCCTTCTAGGGTAGAGAACTCCACAGAATCACAACTCTCTGGGTCAAAAGGTTTTTCTTCACCTCGGTCCGAAATGGCTTACCCCTTATTCTTAACGTTCATTGAAATGTTCTCCCCGTGACCGCGTGGGTTCTCTCAGAGGTCTACGGTTTCCTCGCACAATGCAAAAACATACAGGTTTGTAGATTAATTGGCCTGGCATAAATGTAAGTTGTCCTTAGTGGGTGTAGGATAATGTGCGAAGATCGCTGGTCGGTGCGGACTCGGTGGGCTGAAGGGCCTGTTTCCGCGCTGTATCTCCAAACTAAACCAATCTAAACTAAATATGAAACTTTAAATATGTTAGAGAATGAGAAGAATAATGCTAGACCTCAGGACATGGACAGGCCAGTTTAATGAGCACAGTGCAGGATTAAGTTTAATATTAGGAAGCTTGATATGATTCAATCTTTTGCGAGGATTAATGTGGAGAGGCGACAGAAGTTGGTTGGTTGGTTGTTTTAAGGTGTGTATGGGAATGAGGGTGAATATATTGAAGTCCTTGACAGTGACAGAACAAATGAACAAGTTGCTGGGAAGAGGCACAGAACATTCAACATCCTTCCTCTGAAATTTAATAAGAACAAGCAACGGCAGATGCTGGTCCCCCCAAAAAAAAGACAATGTGCTGGAGTAACGCAGCAGGTCAGGCAGCATCCCTGGAGAATATGGATAGGTGATGCTTCAGGTAGGGACACTTCAGTCTGAAGAAGGGTCCCAGCCCACAACGTCACCGATCCATGTTCTCTATGGTTGCTGTGTGATCTGCTGAGTTAAGGGCCAAATTAAAGTAGGGTCCCAATTTCCCGAGTTATACACAAATACTCCCGCGTTTTCCCCTTGAATCAAACTCGCAGAATGTTCGTAACGAGTCCGTAGGAGTCCGTAGATATGTTGTAGCGGCTCGCTATGCCAGCCGTAGATACTAGGGGCATCAGGTAAGTTGCAGTTTTTCCCCTCCAGACTATTTTTGTAGTCGTGGACATTTTTCTTATCAGACTGGAAAAAACGCCCCGACTTACCTGTTTTAATCAAGGGGAAAACGTTGTGAATAACTTGGGTAAGTGGGATCAGGCCCTTTACTCCTGCACATTGTGACCATTTATTTGATTGTCCTCTATATTCCTCGATGCCTCCAATGATCAAAGTTCCATTTAACTCGTGTTTAAGATTAGCAGCTGACATCCTGCCTGCAGAAAATCGTTACATTTCTGCCAGGTTCCGTGTGTTGAAATGGATTTTAACTTCACTTTTGAAAGGCTGGGCACTCACTTTTGAATTCCCTAACCAGTAGAAATCGTTTTCCTCTATCTATTCAATCAGTTTACTTTAATATCTTAAAACAGCGTGCAGGATTGCATGCTTTATAGGGGAGCAGAATTATGGTATAATTACAGTGAAGCTTCATAATTCGCTGATGATGTCCCAGCTGAAAACTCATTCAAGAGGTCAATGACCAGCTGTAGAAGGGAAAAGGCTTCAGATACTTAAACTTGTCCCAGGCATACTCCCACTCTTCCTATCCAAGTTCCCACGCTGCAGATGAACAGCTATTAATTGTACCAAAGAAATGCAAAACTTCCATTGCAAGAGCATCCTTTTTTAAGTGAAGAAACCCAATTTGTGCACCCTATCCCAGGTTCGGGTTCACTAAGGATCTATATGAGGATCATGCGGCATCTTTGCTCTTGTACTATTCTTACAATGATAAAATGATGCAATTTATTTTCAACCTCATTGAAGTTCAAACGAAATTTGGTTTCTGCAGTCATACAAACAAGAAAAGAACCAAGACACAACACAATTTACACAAACATCCATCACAGCGAATCTCCTCCTCATTGTGATGGCAGGCAAAGTCTTGTCTCTCCCCTGCACTCCCCATTCACCTCCCAATGTCAATGTCAAAGCCCCCGGCGGGCGATGGTAAATAAGTCCCGCGGCCATTAAGGCCGCGCCAGGCGATGCAAGGCCAAGCTCCTGGTCTTGATGTTGGAGCCCCCGGCAGGCACTAGCAAGTCCCGCGGCCATTAAAGTTGCGGCAGGTGATGTTAGGCCCCGCTCCAGGTCATTTTCAACCCTGCAACTCAGGCGCGAGAAGTTGCCGTTGCAGAAGCCCCGAAAAGCGGTCTCCCACCGGGGACCCGCGAGCTCCCGGTGTTACCATCCACCGGCCTGCAGCTGGAGCCTCCGAATCTCCGGGGTTGGGCAGCAGCAGCGCGCCACCACAGCTCCTCCCGTTCCGAACTCGGCCAGCTCCACGATGGTGAGTAGCCCGCAGCTCCGCGACTGGAGCCCCAGGTCTGGATGGAGGCCGCTCCACGGTACTAGGCCCCAACGGCAACGGTGACCCGACAGAGAAAAGGTTGGGTCCTCCGTACAGGGAAAAGATTGTAATAGTTTCCCCACCCCCCCCCCCCCCCCCCCCCCACACACATACCGAATTAAAAAAAACACTATAAGTACACTTTATAGTCTTGTCCCATGTAGGGACAAGAAAATAAAAAAAGACAGACGGACTGCAGAGGCCGCTGTGACGTGGGTCGAGCCGCCCACCATTCAGGGCGATCAACACAACCTTCGCCTTCGTAACTGTCCACTGCCACTGTCCACTGTATGACAGCTATCAGTGACTTGTGCACAAGGGCCACTTGCTGAGGGATGGGTGTGCAGCATTACTGGATCTGGGTATGCTTTACAGATGGCTGCTCTTCATTGCATTTAATAAAAGCCATTCAAATCTACTGTTTGGATATTGTTATCTCCAGCTTTAAGGGTAACGGGCAACACATGAACTATTCCTGAGACTGTCATTCGCTGCCGACTCCCATAGTGATCATTTGCTGCACTCTGCCAACATTGTTGGGGTTTTAGTTCAGTTTAGTTTGGAGATTCAAGCCAAGTCAAGTCAACTTTATTGTCACATACACATACAAGATGTGCGGTGAAATGAAAGTGGCAACGCCTGCGGATTGTGCAAAAACAGCAGAACAGAATCAGTATTTACATGTCAGAATCAGCGTGGGAATAGGCCCTTCGGTCCATCAAGCCCGCACCGACCAATGAGCACCCATGCACTAGTTAGATCCTACACACTGGGGGCAATTTGCAGAAGCCAATGGATGCACCAAACAGCAATCCGCATACATTAACACTAGCCTACACACACTCGGGACAATTTTACATTTATACCAAGTCAATTAACCTACAAACCTGTATGTCTTTGGAGTGTGGGAGGAAACCGAAGATCTTGAAGAGAACCCATGCAACTCACGGGGAGAGCGTACAAACTCCGTATGGACAAGCACCCATAGTCAGAATCGAACCCGGATCTCTGGCACTGTAAGGCAGTAGCTCTACCGCGACGCCACTGTGCTACCTACTATCTAGGTATCTAACTCCGATGTGTAAATGGGTACATGATATGTTTCCTCACTACAAGCACAGTTTTTGAGCCATCCAGTTTTTCATTCCAATGATTTCATTGAAATTATCAACAAAATAAAATTGTCATGAGAATAATGAAAACATTTTGGCCATTTGAAGAAAAGAATGTATGGAGGTAAAGCCATCAAACCCAGCATAAAGCCTATAGTCTAGCAGGCAATATTGATCCCTTTACTCAAGCTTTGGAGATATGGTCTACCGGCATTGAGCATTTGAAAGATTTGTGAAGATCTTCAGGTATTGAATGGGTAGTCTTTCACTTGTCTTAGAGGAACTCCGTTTAACATCTTACCATTCAGAACATCAAACAAAAACTGCAGATGCCTGATTACTGGAAGTAAGCCAGAGATTGCTGGAAACACTCAACAGTTCAGGCAGCATCTGTGAAAGAGAAAGAGTCAACGCTCTGGGTCCGGAATCCTTTCTCAGAAAGGATGTCCAAAGATTTTACCTGAGGCAATATCATCATGCTGGGAGATGTGATGAACTGGAGGTGGCCGTGGCAACAACAGTTGCCGCAGGTGGGTTAAGTTCACCTCCGCCATCTTTGACCCAGATTTGCCCGCCATGACCAGTACACATCCACTCTGAGCTTTGGGAAATTGGTGATGGGTGAACATGGGAGGAACTGACTATCACTGAGTGCTGCTTCTGTCCATTGCTGTTTCCCTACAGTTACCTGTGTTGTGAAACCCCTGTGTGTCAGGCATAAACCTCCTCAATAAATCAGCGTAGGAGTGATTTTCTAATGGACTGCTAAAGTGAGCTTACTTTCAAACCAATGAACTGAGGAGACTCCTTCCAGCAGCTCTGTGCACCCTTTACCTTGATGTGTTGCATTTAACAGCGGAAATTTGGAAAATCGAAGGCCAAGGGTTAATTTTCCTAGACTAAATAGGATATTCCACATACATCTGGGATAATGGTCCCTGCAACCAAATGCCTTTCAGTCCAGGAGATATAGTTCAGAGGAAAGTAAATAGAAAGATAATTGAAAAATAAACATTATACAGAATAAGCCAAAACATAAATATATAAAACTTGCTTAAATTGGAGCAGTTTCAGCTTTTAGTTGAGATTAGGCCCCGATTTAATTTATTGCGTTGGAGGACCAAATTACTTCCTCGTGGTCCTCCAGGGTTGAATTGTAACATCACCAGATACAGTTACTATTAGAAACAAATGGGTTTCATGTTATTATGGCAGTTTAAAGGAGAGCCGTATGCGTTTTAAATGTCATTCCCATATGCTGTTCTTCCTCCTGAGGTCATTGCTATTTTAAGTTTATTTAGAAAAATTAAGGAATTCAATCTTTCAATCTTTGAATGGGGGAATGTGATAATGACATCAAGGTGGTACGTTTTAAGACTCAGAGCTTTTAGAACATCTCTGCCTCAAAATACAGGCACCTAGCAGGGAACATTTAAACATTGACTTCATCCGGAGTGAAATATCCAAATAACATCCATTAATGCAGGTTCCACCAGGTACTTCCAGGTGTGGTTGACTCCAGTGCACCTGAGAAGACACTAAACAGGCACTGGCACAAACGACAGTGGTGAGCGGACAACTCAGCTGGCGTTGTACAGTTGCCAGTGCATGATTTTGGGTGCCCTGGAAATCCTGGGATCTTATCCTTCAAATACTAAAACCAGGTTTAGCAAGCTGGAAAGTGCCCATTTGAATGAGTGGGGTGTTTTAATTGCAGATAACGTAGAAGGAGGCCATTTGGCCCATCGATTGTATGCCAGCTCTCGGAACAATCACGTTCTTCCATTCATTTCACCTACTTTCCCCACATTCCTATTAATTCAACCATTCGTCTGTGCACCAGAGGCCAATAAGCCTACAAACCCACACCTCTTTTGGATGTGGGAGGGAACGGAGCACCCAGGGCAAAACTACACCAGCCACAATGTGAACATGTAAACCCCACACAGGTGTGTGGGTCAAAAACCTGGGACACTGCTGAAAGGCTGCTGCTCGACCTGCTGCAACTCTGACCCAGTTCAAAGTCCTCCCAATGTTCTTGGCACCATCTCCCCCTTGATCAACCTCACCAGAACACACCATATGGTCTTCCGTTTGATAGGACATATAATCTCTCTGCCAGATTTGTAATATATTTATGTGGAAAGTACTTTGAACCCTGTTACCTTTTTTCCCCCCATATTCCTCTCAATTAAACTACTCACCAACACACTAGGACTAATTAACCTACAAACCCTTTACAAATTTGCATGGGACTCAGCAATGTGCATAGATGCAAATTAATGTTTAGTTTGAAGCAGTGCAGGGTGGATTGCTGCACTGTGTGGTATGTGGGTTCCTCCTCATATAAGGATGCATTCCATCAGGTCATGCAGCCCCACTGTGGGATTGTGCCCAGTTGTGGTTAACTATGGCCTGTGACAATGCCCAATTGATTGAAGCAAAGAGCTGTGGGAGCCAGAAGGCAAATATAAACACAGATGCCAGAAATACTCAGCAGATCAAGCAGTGTCTAGTTTAGAGTTTGGAGGTTGAGGATGGAAACAGGCCTTACAGCCCATCGAGTCCGCACCGACCAGCAATCCCCACTCACTAACACTATCCTACACACACTCGGGACAATTTACCATTATACCAAGCCAATTTACCTACAAACCTGTACGTCTTTGGAGTGCGGGAGGAAACCGGAGCACCCGGGGAAAAATTCCCTTGCAGGTCACTGGGAGAGCGTACAAACTCCGTACAGACCTGCACCCATAGTCAGGATCAAGCCTAGGTCTCTGGCGCTGTAAGGCAGCAACTCTACCGCTGCGCCACCAGGCCGCTATAGACCTCAAGAGTCAGGAGTCAATGTTTAAATGTTATATGCATCACGATCGGAAGAACAAAATCCTTACTTGTTGCAGCGTTTCAGGCACGTTAATGGGACAGTACAACAAAAAAATTGCACCATAAATAACAATACAATAGATCATGAAACCTTATGCCATCAGTCCATCATAGTTTGGAGCTAAGGTAGGGGTGTGGCTGGGGTTAGGCTGTGTGATTGCAGAGCATGATAGTATATGACAAGGAGCTGTTCTTGAGCCTGGATGTAATGGATCCCAGGTACCTGTAACTTCTTCCCAAATGGGAGAAGTGAGATGAGATTGTGGCCAAGGTGGGGTGGTCCTTTGATGATTCTTCCACTGGAGAGGAGGTCACACCTGTGATGGACCGGGCAACGTCCACCACTTTCTGCAGCTTCCTTCACTCTTGGGCATTCGGGTTACTGAACCAGGCCGTAATAATTCTAGTCAGTATTCTCCCCACTGTAGTACACCTGCCAAAGTCAAAATTCAGATTCAGATTCAGATTCAGATTCAATTTTAATTGTCATTGTCAGTGTACAGTACGGAGACAACGAAATGCATTTAGCATCTCCCTGGAAGAGCGACACAGCAAATGATTTGAATAAATAATAATAAGTGTCCGGGGGGGGTGATTGGCAGTCACCGAGGTACGTTGTTGAGTAGCGTGACAGCCGCCGGAAAGAAGCTGTTCCTGGACCTGCTGGTTCGGCAACGGAGAGACATGTAGCGCCTCCCGGATGGTAGGAGGGTAAACAGTCCATGGTTGGGGTGAGAGAGGTCCTTGGCGATGCTGAGCGCCCTCCGCAGGCAACGCATGCTTTGGACAGACTCAATGGAGGGGAGCGAGGAACCGGTGATGCGTTGGGCAATTTTCACCACCCTCTGCAATGCCTTCCGTTCGGAGACAGAGCAGTTGCCATACCAAACTGTGATGCAGTTGGTAAGGATGCTCTCGATGGTGCAGCGGTAGAAGTTCACCAGGATCTGAGGAGACAGATGGACCTTCTTCAGTCTCCTCAGGAAGAAGAGACGCTGGTGAGCCTTCTTGATCAGAGTTGAGGTATTGTGGGTCCAAGAGAGATCGTCGGAGAGGTTGACTCCCAGGAACCTGAAGCTAGAAACACGTTCCACCTCCGTACCGTTAATGTGGATGGGGGTGTGCGTGCCGCCCATGGACTTCCTGAAGTCTACAATGAGCTCCTTGGTCTTCTTGGAGTTAAGGGCCAGGTTGTTGTCAGCGCACCATGCTGCTAAGTGCTGGACCTCCTCCCTGTAGGCCGACTCATCGTTGTTGCTGATGAGGCCAAAATCAAAGTCAAAAGAGTTTATTGTTATGTGTTCCTGACAGGACAGTGAAAAATGTTCTTTGCTTCAGCACAACAGAACATAGAACATAGAAACATAGAAATTAGGTGCAGGAGTAGGCCATTCGGCCCTTCGAGACTGCACCGCCATTCAATATGATCATGGCTGATCATCCAACTCAGTATCCCGTACCTGCCTTCTCTCCATGCCCTCTGATCCCCTTAGCCACAAGGGCCACATCTAACTCCCTCTTAAATATAGCCAATGAACTGGCCTCAACTACCCTCTGTGGCAGAGAGTTCCAGAGACCCACCACTCTCTGTGTGAAAGAATTCCTTCTCATCTCGGTCCTAAAGGATTTCCCCCTTATCCTTAAGCTGTGACCCCTTGTCCTGGACCTCCCCAACATCAGGAACAATCTTCCTGCATCTAGCCTGTCCAACCCCTTAAGAATTTTGTAAGTTTCTATAAGATCCCCTCTCAATCTATTAAATTTTAGAGAGTATAAACCGAGTCTATGCAGTCTTTGTTCATAAGACAGTCCTGACATCCCAGGAATCAGTCTGGTGAACCTTCACTGCACTCCCTCTATGGCAATAATGTCCTTCCTCAGATTTGGCATTAACATAGAAGGCATTGACTACAATTATATACGTAAATACACACATGAATTAATAAATTAATAAAGTGCAAATAACAGATGGAGGGATATTAATGTTCAGAGTTTTGTCCAAGCCAAGTTTAATAGCCTGATGGCTGTGGGGAAGTAACTATTCCTAAACCGGGTTGTTGCAGTCTTCAGGCTCCTGTACCTTCTACCCGAAGGTAGCAGGGAGATGAGTGTGTGGCCAGGGTGGTGTGGGTCCTTGATGATGCTGCCAGCCTTTTTGAGGCAGCGACTGCGATAACTCCCCTCGATGGAAGGAAGGTCAGAGCCGATGATGGACTGGGCAGTGTTTACTACTTTTTGTAGTGTCGCGGCATCTGGGCAACATGCCGAATCTCCTCAAATCTCTGATGAAGAACAAGTTGGACAAACTTGGGTTGTTTTCTCTGGAGCGTCACAGGCTGAGTGAGGAGCAACCTGAGAGAAGTATATACCATTATGAGAGGCATAGGCATGGTTTATATAGGCATGAGTCTTTTCCCAAGATGCAAATGTCAAATACCAGAGCACATAGCTTCATGACGACAGGCAGAAAGTTTAAAGGAGATTTATAAGTCAGTTATTTTACTCAGAGAGTGGGAGGTGACTGGAACACGCTGCCAGGGGAAGTAGTTAAAATAACAACATTTAAGAGACATTTAGACAGGCACATAAAAAGACAAGGAGTGGACGATTTATAGGAGACCACGTGCAAGCAGATGGGATTAGTTTGGATAATTGTGTAGAGTGTTTCTGCTGACTGGATAGCATGCAACAAAATCTTTCCGTTGTACCTCGGTACACGTGACATTAAACTAAACTGTAACTAGACCGGTATCATGGTTGGCTCAGACATTTTGGGTCTGTGCTTGCATTGCAGTGTCTTATGTTCCTTGAGAGGTAGAAATAGACCTGGCACTTCAGTCCTTATGAGGGCTGATGAAAGAACATCAGTGCAGGAGCTCCGAAGGAGGCTTTTCAGCCCTTTGTGCCTGTTCGGCTTTTCCAGAGCGCAATTTAATTAACAATGACGCTGGAACAAAACAAAGCCCAGAGCAGCTTGATGTGTTGCGATGTACTCAGTAATCTCACCTCAGAAAACTAAATGGCAACTCATTACCCAGAGAATGGAAGATAATTGAGATTTTAACGCAGAAGTAAATCTTGCATTGAATCAAATACTGTGGTTTTATCTCTTAGCAAAACAGCAAGCAGGAGATAATTGGGTTGAGTTTACATCTTTTAAAAACAGTGGAACAGAATGTAAATGATCTGTTTATCCACGCTGTCTTAATATTTTGGTGACACCAGTTTCACTCAAAATGCATTTATTTCACGATATCAGCAAGAGAAGATGCTATGCTTAAATGACTGGTTTAAATAATTAATGTAGGTGGTGTAATAACTCCCTCCCCTCTCACTAAAAACACAGATGGCAGTCGTAATAAGCCGGCTGACATTTGCATTTGGTAAACTAAAATTAGCAGAATGTTGCAAATAAAATATTCATTCTGGCTGATTGTATTTTCCAAGTGATTCTATTCTCCAGGGTGGCAACTCCAGCAGCATATGTGCTGCAAGTGCTGCACCATCTTCCCCCGTCTGCCTCCCACAGACCGTGGCACCCCAGGGCGCTCAGCGTACTCGCCCTCTGATACCAGCGAACCCTCTTTCCCGGAGGCAGTGGCCCGAGGGTTGCATCCGCTCGGGAGGCTCATAGAAACATGGAAAATAGATGCAGGAGGAGGCCATTCGGCCCTTCGAGCCAGCACCACATCATTGTGATCATGGCTGATCATCCCCTATCAATAACCCGTGCCTGTCTTCTCCCCATATCCCTTGATCCCACTGGCCCCTAGAGCTCTATCTAACTCGCTCTTAAATCCATCCAGTGACTTGGCCTCCACTGCCCTCTGTGGCAGGGAATTCCACAAATTCACAACTCTCTGGGTGAAAAAGGTTTTTTCCCACCTCAGTCTTAAATGACCTCCCCTTTATTCTAAGACTGTGGCCCCCTGGTTCCGGGCTCGCCCAACATTGGGAACACTTTTCCTGCATCTAGCTTGTCCAGTCCTTTTATAATTTTATATGTTTCTATAAGATCCCCCCTCTTCCTTCTAAACTCCAGTGAATACAAGCCTAGTCTTTTCAATCTTTCCTCATATGGCAGTCCCGCCATCCCAGGGATCAATCTCGTGAACCTACGCTGCACTGCCTCAATCACAAGGATGTCCTTCCTCTGGTGAGACCAGTGATGGAGCAGGAGGTGGCTGACACGGGGTGTGGGTGGGTAAAGCTAGAGAGGTGATCTGCTTGTTCTATCGCTTACACTGGGGCCTCGGGCAGCACCCAATTCATATAACCATATAACAGTTACAGCACGGAAACAGGCCTTCTCAGCCCTTCCAGTCCGTGCCGACCATTTATTTTCCCCTAGTCCCATCTACCTGCACTCAGACCATACCCCTCCATTCCCTTCCCGTTCATATACCTATCCACTTTACTTTTAAATGTTAAAATCGATCCTGCCTCCACAACTTCTGCTGGAAGATCATTCCACACAGCCACCACTCTCTGAGTAAAGAAGTTCCCCCTCATGTTACCCCTAAACTTCTGTCCCTTAATTTTCATGTCATGCCCTCTTGTTTGAATCTTTCCTACCCTCAATGGGAAAAGCTTATCCACGTCAACTCTGTCTATCCCTTTCATCATTTTAAAGACCTCTATCAAGTGCCCCCTCCAAAGAATAAAGACCTAACTTGTTCAACCTTTCTCTGTAACTTAGTTGCTGGAACCCAGGCAACATTCTAGTAAATCTCCTCTGTACTCTCTCATGGGGCTGATGTTTCAATATCACCCTCAATTCTCCCTCTCCCTGAGACTGGTCTCAGGCCAGACATTCCCACACGTCAGTCGGGTCGTTGCGTTTATTCACGGAGGCTCTAAGCACATCCTGGAATCCATTCCTCTTTCCGCCAGGTATTTCTTGCCAGGAAACGTAGATGAACCACCAGCAGGCTGGAGTAGCTGCTTGCAATGCGTTCCTCATGGTAATTTCCCTCGCTTGTTCACATTTATTCATGGGATTTCTCACACACACACACACACACACCCACACTTTAACTTTGACATACTCACACGTACACAGAGTACCCCTCTCCCCCTTTTCAAGCTCAGTACCTCTCACCTATGGCTCACTTTTTCATTTCATCTCTCTCTGTAACACACACATACCCTCACTCTCTCAATGGACCATCCCCCTCTTTCCCCCTCTCCCTCGCACACGCACACACACTCTTGCTAACACTTGGACGTTCATACACTCTCATTTATGTACATACCGTAAACCCCTTCTGACCTGAAATGCTGTTTGTTGAGTTCCTGCCACAGATGCTGCCTGACCCATTGACTTCCTCCAGCAGGTTGATTTTTTCCTCTAAATTCTAGCACTGCAGTCTATGTCCTCTCTCTTTCTCCCCTACACACATACATATCCACTCTTTTCACACATGGGCTCCCTTTCTTCCTCTCTCATGCAAGTTATCACTCTCACCCACTCACCCACTCACTCACACTCACTCACACTCACTCACTCACACTCACTCACACTCACTCACCCTCACTCACCCTCACTCACTCACTCACTCACTCACTCACTCACTCACTCACTCACTCCCTCACTCACCCACTCACCCATTCACCCACTCACACTCACTCACTCACGCACTCACCCTCACTCACCCTCACTCACCCTCACTCACCCACTCACCCACTCACACTCACCCACTCACCCACTCACACTCACCCACTCACCCACTCACACTCACTCACTCACCCACTCACTCACACTCACTCACCCTCACTCACCCTCACTCACCCTCACTCACACTCACTCACCCTCACTCACCCTCACTCACCCACTCACCCACTCACACTCACCCACTCACCCATTCTCACTCACTCACCCACTCACACTCACTCACTCACCCACACTCACTCACCCTTTCACCCACAGTCACTCACACTCACTCACCAACTCATCCACTCACCCACTCACTCACACTCACACTCACTCACCTACTCACTCACACTCACTCACTCACCCACTCACTCACGCTCACTCACCCACTCACTCACAGTCACTCACACTCACTCACACTCACTCACTCACACTCACTCATTCACGCACCCATTCACCCACTCACTCACATTCACCCATTAACATCCTCTCACACAGTTTTTGCATTATTATGATTGTGATTAGTAATTCTGTTATATATTTTTGATCATTGTATACTATCGGTATGTTCTTGCGTTTGGCTACAGCAAATAAGAATGTAATTGTTCTGTGGTCAGCACATGTGACAATTGAACACTTCCGGCTCTCTTGATTCATTCACTCACCCTGACTCATTCACTCCCTTTCTCTGCAGCATTGAGGATTGGTGCTGGGGCCGCTACTCTTCACATGGTGTATCAATGATTTAGACGAGGGGATTGAAGGCTTTGTGGCCAAGTTTGCAGATATGAAGAGGTGTATAGTGGAGAGAAAGCAGGGACTCTGTAGAAGGACTTAGACAGGTTGGGAGTGTGGGCAGAGAAGTGGCAGATGGAATACAGGGTAGCAAAGTGTGGAGTCATGCATTTTGGTGGCAGGAATAAAGGTGTAGACTATTCTCTAAATGGGGAGAGAATTCACAAATCGGAGGTGCAAAAGGACTTGGGAGTGCTGGTGCAGGATTCCCCAAAACATTATTTGCAAGTCGAAATGGTAGTAAGGAAGGTAAATGCAATTATTTTGAGAGGACTAGAATATAAAAACAGTGATATATAATGCTGAGGCTTTATAAGGCACTAGTCAGGCTGCATTTGGAGTGTTGTGAGCAATTATGGGCACATATCTGAGGAAGGATGTGCTGGCTCTGGAGAGGGTCCAGAGGAGGTTTACAAGAATGATGCCAGGAATGAGTGGGTTAACATATGATGAGCATTTGACGGCACTGGGCCTGTACTCACTGGAGTGTAGAAGGATGAGGGGGGACCTCGTGTCACTTAGCAAATAGTGAAAGGCCTGGATAGGGTGGATGTGGAGAGAATGTTTCCACTAGTGGGGAAGTCTAGGATCAGAGGCTTTAGCCTCAGAATAGAAGGATGCTCCTTTAGGAAGGAGATGAGGTGGAATTTATTTAGGGGGTGGTGAATCTGTGGAATTGTTGGCATGGAAGTCTGTGGAGGCCAAGTCAATGGATATTTTTAAGGCAGAGCTAGTTAGATTCTTGGTTAGTACAAGTGGCACGTGTTATGGGGAGAAGGCAGGAGAATGGGGTTGAGAGGGAAAGATAGGTCAGCCACGATGGAATGGTGGAGTAGATGTGATGGGCCGAATGGCCTAATTTTGCTTAAATCACTTATACAAGAGAAGCTCCGAGCTGTGGTAATCATGACCACCTTCACGAAAGGTGTGCCAACCACAGTGGGGGGCTTCCTGTTCTCTGTCACAGGGAAAGCACCACCTCCTCCTGGTGGATGGATATCTGCATGGACTTGTTCATCCAGAGGAACAGCGAGCATTAATCTCATCTCATGATAAAACCGCTGAGAAAAGTCCCAGCCGTTATAGGGACTTTTTCAATGAAAGGCAACTAATTGTATTACTTCATGAGGTGAATACCCTGCATACACTTGAGAGTCCTGGATGATTTTTCAGATTGGGCCTGCCAAAGAACTAGACTCATTCAGGCTTGGCTGGCTGTGAGGTTAAAGTGCCTCCTTGCTGCGACTAATCCAGTGTGAATTGTTTCTACACTGACTGTGCCATTCATTTACCCAAGGAGTTAAGCTGGAGGAAGCACAGAGGCTAATGCCCCTGTCCCACTTAGGAAACCTGAATGGAAACCTCTGGAGACCTTGCGCCCCACCCAAGGTTTCCGCGAAGTTCCCGGAGGTTCCGGTCACTCTCCATGAGTCCCTAGAGGTTTTGGTCAATTGCCTGGAAAGCTTCGACCAAAGTGAGCTGCACTAACTGATCAAAGATCCTGTAGGATCTTTGCTACCGACCACACACACACACACACAAACACATCGCGAAGGTGGGGGCCAGGGACAGCGGAGGAGCGCTGTCTGCGCGATGAAGAGGAATGTAAACGGCTGCCACAGAGCACGGTAAGTCCTTTAGAGAGCGCGGGCGGGAGGGAGAGAAGGGGAGAGAAGGGGAGAGAAGGGCAGAGAAAGGGAGAGAGAAGGGGAGAGAGAAGGGGGAGAAGGGGAGAGAAGGGGAGAGAAGGGGAGAGAAGGGGAGAGAAGGGGAGAGAGAAGTGGGGAGAAGGGGAGAGAGAAGGGGGAGAAGGGGGGAGAAGGGGGGAGAAGGGGAGAGAAGGGGGGAGAAGGGGAGAGAAGGGGAGAGAAGGGGAGAGAAGGGGAGAGAAGGGGAGAGAAGGGGAGAGAAGGGGAGAGAGAAGTGGGGAGAAGGGGAGAGAAGGGGGAGAAGGGGAGAGAAGGGGGAGAAGGGGAGAGAAGGGGGGAGAAGGGGGGAGAAGGGGAGAGAAGGGGGGAGAAGTGGGGAGAGAGAAGTGGGGAGAAGGGGAGAGAAGGGGGAGAAGGGGAGAGAAGGGGGAGAAGGGGAGAGAGAAGGGGGAGAAGGGGAGAGAAGGGGGGAGAAGTGGGGAGAGAGAAGTGGGGAGAAGGGGAGAGAAGGGGGAGAAGGGGAGAGAAGGGGGAGAAGGGGAGAGAAGGGGGAGAAGGGGAGAGAAGGGGGAGAAGGGGAGAGAAGGGGGGAGAAGTGGGGAGAGAGAAGTGGGGAGAAGGGGAGAGAAGGGGGAGAAGGGGAGAGAAGGGGGAGAAGGGGAGAGAAGGGGGAGAAGGGGAGAGAAGGGGGAGAAGGGGAGAGAAGGGGGGAGAAGGGGAGAGAGAAGGGGGAGAAGGGGAGAGAAGGGGGGAGAAGTGGGGAGAAGGGGAGAGAGAAGGGGGAGAAGGGGAGAGAAGGGGGAGAAGGGGAGAGAAGGGGGAGAAGGGGAGAGAAGGGGGGAGAAGTGGGGAGAGAGAAGTGGGGAGAAGGGGAGAGAAGGGGGAGAAGGGGAGAGAGAAGGGGGAGAAGGGGAGAGAAGGGGGGAGAAGGGGAGAGAAGGGGGAGAAGGGGAGAGAAGGGGGGAGAAGTGGGGAGAAGGGGAGAGAAGGGGGGAGAAGTGGGGAGAAGGGGGAGAAGGGGAGAGAGAAGGGGGAGAAGGGGAGAGAAGGGGGAGAAGGGGAGAGAAGGGGGGAGAAGTGGGGAGAGAGAAGTGGGGAGAAGGGGAGAGAAGGGGGAGAAGGGGAGAGAAGGGGGAGAAGGGGAGAGAAGGGGGAGAAGGGGAGAGAAGGGGGAGAAGGGGAGAGAAGGGGGGAGAAGGGGAGAGAGAAGGGGGAGAAGGGGAGAGAAGGGGGGAGAAGTGGGGAGAAGGGGAGAGAGAAGGGGGAGAAGGGGAGAGAAGGGGGAGAAGGGGAGAGAAGGGGGAGAAGGGGAGAGAAGGGGGGAGAAGTGGGGAGAGAGAAGTGGGGAGAAGGGGAGAGAAGGGGGAGAAGGGGAGAGAGAAGGGGGAGAAGGGGAGAGAAGGGGGGAGAAGGGGAGAGAAGGGGGAGAAGGGGAGAGAAGGGGGGAGAAGTGGGGAGAAGGGGAGAGAAGGGGGGAGAAGTGGGGAGAAGGGGGAGAAGGGGAGAGAGAAGGGGGAGAAGGGGAGAGAAGGGGGAGAAGGGGAGAGAAGGGGGGAGAAGTGGGGAGAGAGAAGTGGGGAGAAGGGGAGAGAAGGGGGAGAAGGGGAGAGAGAAGGGGGAGAAGGGGAGAGAAGGGGGAGAAGGGGAGAGAAGGGGGAGAAGGGGAGAGAAGGGGGGAGAAGGGGAGAGAGAAGGGGGAGAAGGGGAGAGAAGGGGGGAGAAGTGGGGAGAAGGGGGGAGAAGTGGGGAGAAGGGGAGAGAGAAGTGGGGAGAAGGGGAGAGAAGTGGGGAGAAGGGGAGAGAGAAGTGGGGAGAAGGGGAGAGAGAAGTGGGGAGAAGGGGAGAGAAGTGGGGAGAAGGGGAGAGAGAAGGGGGAGAAGGGGAGAGAAGGGGGGAGAAGTGGGGAGAAGGGGGGAGAAGTGGGGAGAAGGGGAGAGAAGTGGGGAGAAGGGGAGAGAGAAGGGGGAGAAGGGGAGAGAAGGGGGGAGAAGTGGGGAGAAGGGGAGAGAGAAGGGGGAGAAGGGGAGAGAAGGGGGGAGAAGTGGGGAGAAGGGGGGAGAAGTGGGGAGAAGGGGAGAGAGAAGTGGGGAGAAGGGGAGAGAAGTGGGGAGAAGGGGAGAGAGAAGTGGGGAGAAGGGGAGAGAGAAGGGGGAGAAGGGGAGAGAAGGGGGGAGAAGTGGGGAGAAGGGGAGAGAGAAGTGGGGAGAAGGGGAGAGAAGTGGGGAGAAGGGGAGAGAGAAGGGGGAGAAGGGGAGAGAAGGGGGGAGAAGTGGGGAGAAGGGGAGAGAGAAGTGGGGAGAAGGGGAGAGAGAAGTGGGGAGAAGGGGAGAGAAGTGGGGAGAAGGGGAGAGAAGTGGGGAGAAGGGGAGAGAGAAGGGGGAGAAGGGGAGAGAAGGGGAGAGAAGGGGAGAGAAGGGGAGAGAAGGGGAGAGAAGGGGAGAGAAGGGGAGAGAAGGGGAGAGAAGGGGAGAGAAGGGGGAGAGAAGGGGAGAGAAGGGGAGAGAGAAGTGGGGAGAAGGGGGAGAGAAGGGGAGAGAAGGGGAGAGAAGGGGAGAGAGAAGTGGGGAGAAGGGGAGAGAGAAGGGGAGAGAAGGTGAGAGAAGGGGAGAGAAGGGGAGAGAAGGGGGGAGAACGGGAGAGAAGGGGAGAGAAGGGGAGAGAAGGGGAGAGAGAAGTGGGGAGAAGGGGGAGAGAAGGGGAGAGAAGGGGAGAGAAGGGGAGAGAGAAGTGGGGAGAAGGGGGAGAGAAGGGGAGAGAAGGGGAGAGAAGGGGAGAGAGAAGTGGGGAGAAGGGGAGAGAGAAGGGGAGAGAAGGTGAGAGAAGGGGAGAGAAGGGGAGAGAAGGGGGAGAACGGGAGAGAAGGTGAGAGAAGGGGAGAGAAGGGGAGAGAAGGGGGGAGAAGGGGAGAGAAGGTGAGAGAAGGGGAGAGAAGGGGGGAGAAGGGGAGAGAGAAGTGGGGAGAAGGGGAGAGAAGGGGAGAGAAGGTGAGAGAAGGGGAGAGAAGGGGAGAGAAGGGGAGAGAGAAGTGGGGAGAAGGGGAGAGAAGGGGAGAGAAGGTGAGAGAAGGGGAGAGAAGGGGAGAGAAGGGGGGAGAAGGGGGGAGAAGGGGAGAGAAGGGGAGAGAAGGGGGGAGAAGGGGGGAGAGAAGTGGGGAGAAGGGGAGAGAGAAGGGGAGAGAAGGGGAGAGAAGGGGAGAGAAGGGGGGAGAAGGGGGGAGAAGGGGAGAGAAGGGGGGAGAAGGGGGGAGAAGGGGGGAGAGAAGTGGGGAGAAGGGGAGAGAGAAGGGGAGAGAAGGGGAGAGAAGGGGAGAGAAGGGGGGAGAAGGGGGGAGAAGGGGAGAGAAGGGGGGAGAAGGGGGGAGAGAAGTGGGGAGAAGGGGAGAGAGAAGGGGAGAGAAGGGGAGAGAAGGGGAGAGAAGGTGAGAGAAGGGGGGAGAAGGGGGGAGAAGGGGAGAGGAGAGAAGGGGAGGAGAAGGGGAGGGCAAAGGAATGGAGACAGTTTTAAGAAGTTTAATAAAGTTAGTGGGCGTTTTACCTACCAGCGGATCTTCTAGGTCCTGAAAACCAAAGATCCGAAAGAATCTTTGCTGAAAACTCAATGAGCCAATCAAAATGGCCGGTCAGCGAAGGAGATTGCCTCCGACTGCCTGTAAGTAAATAGCGACCCCACTCCACTGGTTTCGACCAAACGGCAACCTATTTTTAGTCGAGGCCGGTTTTCTTTTTTTTAAATAATCGCAGGAACATAGAAGAAGCCTCGACCACGCCAAAACCACTTTCCACCATTAGGGAGCGTGACCAGAACCTCCGGAAACCGCACGGAAACCTTGGGTGGGGCGCAAGATCTCCAGAGGTTTCCTTTCAGGCTTCCTAAGTGGGACAGGGGCTTTATGCACTGTCTTGATTGCAACAAGGCACAGATGGTGGCATGAAGATAAACTTCGCGTGTTGCTACATTTCCAAATTAGAAGGAATATATCATGAGAAAGAGAGAGAGAGGGAGAGGGAGAGGGAGAGGGAGAGGGAGAGGGAGTGGGAGTAGGAGTGGGAGAGGGAGAGAGAAAGAGAAAGGACCATGGTGCCAGCCAGTGCAGACAGGAGACTCGAATACGCAGAGGAGTGGAAGAGTTATTATTTGAATTCTTTCTTCATTGACAGGTGATAGAGTTTCTGTGTGTTACTTGTGTTTGCTTTAATAAATAGTTATTTGTTCTCATCAAAAAAAAAGAGAGAGGGAGAGAGAGAGAGAGAGAGAGGAATAGAAAAGTAGTGAAAGTAGAATGATGTAGAGAGGAAATGAAGGCGAGGGAGAGAGAGGGGGAAGGGAAACAGAGAATGAGAGAAAAAGAGAGTGCAAGCAGAGCAAAGTAGAGAACGAGAACTAGGTGGAGCAAAACCGAGCCGACATGCAAGAAAGTTTGGACAGGTTTGTGCGAGACATGTAGGAATGACACTTGTCAGCATAGCATCTTTGATGAAGAGCAGGGAGCCCAGAACAGTTCTGCTCATGAGAAGAGGCATGAAGAGTAAAAATCTAAGTAAACATGCAAGGGACGTGTAGTAATGATACCTGGCTTGAGCTGGCAACAAAGAACATCCTTTGTTTAGATTGTGTCTCATCCCGGACTGGATCTGGTCTTCCTTTGCACCGCATCCCCACTTCCTTTGATCGAATATTCAAATAGGAGCCACGCAATCTTTTTCATACCTCACCCTTTGGGTTAAGTTGGTGCAAGGCATAAATCATGGCATTGTCAAAAACAAAACACACAAGGAATGCAATATACCCAAATTACATTACAAAAAAAAAATTATGTTCTCAACTCCCTCTATGAAGAGAATGATGGATGGGGTGAAATGAATATGACAGAAGTTCTGTAAAACAAAGAATTAGCTGCATGGGACCGGGGGTTAAATTAGGCGATAAACTGACACTGTGATAAAGTGGGACTGTGGACTGCAAAGCTCGAGTACTCAATGCTCAGCGCTCAACAAAACTTTACCCTAGCGGATCGAGAGCAAGGAAAAACACAGCGCTGCTGCAAGAGTCATTCCTCAATAAAGAGCAGCAGGAATGTGCCTGGGAATGCTTTAAATGTCCAGGTTTCACAAAAGAGAGTTAGATAGAGCTCTTAGGGCTAGCGGAATCAAGGGATATGGGAAGAAGGCAGGAATGGGGTACTGATTGTGGATGATCAGCCATGATCACATTGAATGGCGGCACTGGCTCGAAGGGCCAAATGGCCTACTCCTGTACCTATTGTCTATGTTTCTATGTATCTATATGACTTCACTTTCCAATTATATTTTTTTCTAGGCTCAAATATAACCCTGTGGCCTTGACTCTGTTAATATTGACTAAATTAGAGAGGTCACAAAATGGAGGATGTTTGCATTTGCAGGGCCTGCTTGGCCTCTTTCTGTGAAAGTTGCAAGCTGAGAGTCATGGCTCCAAGGAGTCTGGACCCCAGATAGAAGTTGATGACAAAGAGAGGTCGAGATGCCTTTACTTTGTTAAATCGTATGATGGTTTGCAGAAAGAGATAAGAAGGTCTGCATGTCCAACACACGTCTCCCTAAACAGATCCTGTACTCTCAATTGAAGGAAGGTCAGCGAGCCCCCGGCGGGCCAAAGAAACGCTTGAAGGACAACATCAAGAACCATCTGAAGAAATTCCACATCACATCGAGCAACTGGGAGCACGTTGCACTGGACAGGCGCTCCTGGAGGAGATCTGTGCAGGAAGGAGCTGCACGTCACAAAATGGAACTACGCGGCGTCGCAGGGACAAAGCGACAACACCGTAAGGAGAGAGGGAAGGGGGCTCAACGACTACCAACCACCGCTGCCCACGTTGCACCAAGGTGTGTGGATCGCGGATCGGCCTCTACAGACATCTGCAGACCCACAAGTAGACGTCACTATGGAGATTGGAGGACAGTCATACTCATTTCGAGTGACCGCTGATGATAATGATGATGATGACCTCTGGTCCCCGATTCCCCTACTCTGGGTAAAAGACTCTGTGCATCTACCCGATCTATTCCTCTCATGATTTTGTATACCTCTATAAAATCTCCCCTCATCCTCCTGCTATCCATGGAATAGAGACCCAGCCTACTCAACCTCTCCCTATAGCTCACACCCTCTAATCCTGGCAACATCCTCATCAATCTTTTCTGAACCCTTTCAAGGTTGACAATATCTTTCCTATAACATGGTGCCCAGAACTGAACATAATATTCTAAATACGGTCTCAACAATGTCTTATCCAACTGCAACATGACCTCCCATCTTCTCTACTCAATACTTTGACTGATGAAGACCAAAAGTGGCAAAAGCCTTTTTGACCACCTTATCTACCCTCGACTCGATCTTCAAGGAACCATGCACTTGTACTCCTAGATCCCTCTGCTCCACAACACTACCCAGAGGCCTACCATTTACTGTGTACGTCCTGCCGTTGTTCGACATCCAAAAATGCAACACCTCACATTTCTCTGTATTAAATTCCATCAACCATTCCTCCGCCCACCTGGCCAATCGATCCAGATCCTGCTGCAATCGTTCACAACCATCTTCAGTGTCTGTAAAACCACTCACTTTTGTATCATCAGCAAACTTGCTAATCTTGCCCTGTTTGTTCTCATCCAAATCATTGATGTAGATGACAAACAGTAACTGGCCCAGCACTGAATCCTGAGGCACACCACTAGTCACAGGACTCCGTTCTGAGAAGCAACCTTCCACCATCACCCTCTGCTTCCTTCCATGGAGCCAATTTACTAACCATTCATCTATCTCTCCTTGGATCCCATGAGATCTAACCTTCCAGAGCAGCCTACCATGCAGCACGTTGTCGAACGCCTTACTAAAGTCCACGTACACAACATCTACAGCTCTGCCCTCATTAACCTTTCTGGTCATGTCTTCAAAAAAATCAATCAGATTTATAAAAATCAGTCATACTACTGGGGTGTAATGAAAGCTTTTGGGGTTGGCTCACTGGATTAGTGTGTCGACCTAGTTCAAGCTGACACAGCACGTTTCAGAAAGTGAGGCCATTCAGCCTATCACACCTGTGCTCTGTGGCAGCAGCCAATTAGTCCCACTCCCTTCTTCCATGCCCTAAACAATGCCATTTTCTTTGAAACTCTGCAATAGAATTTTGAAAGTTAAGGGCCTGTCCTACAAGCATGCAACTCTATGCGATGAACGCGATCAAACTAGAAGCGAGGGCCGCGCAGAGGTCGGGTGAGTGTCGCAACGCGGCGCAAAGTGAGGCGAACTTGAAGCGAAGTCTAAGGTAAGTTCGCCAGGACAGAGAGGGACACACAGAGAGGGGCACAGAGGCACACACACACACACAGGGCCACGGAGCCACACACATAGAGGGTCACGGAGGCACCTACAGATAGGTTCACGGAGGCACGATGTCGGGGCGGTGTGTAATGCGTCGAGGCGACTGCGAGCCGACAAGCCGTTGCCGCGCGGAATCTTTGGACATAGTCAGTTTTTCGGAACCCCGCGCAATGTCGGGACGAACTCGGGACGAACTCCACACTATTCCGCACGGCTCCGGCAATCGAAGTGGGACCGGCCCCGCGACGCCGGACAGCTCAAGCGACCACATTAGGTCGCGCTAATCGCATAGAGTTGCATGCTGGTGGGACAGGCCCTTAACTGTTTCATCTCCTTCCTTCCCCAGTCAGACAGAGCATTCCAAGACTTGCGGATTCAATAAGTTAATCCTTCAGGGTGAGGGTTTTGTTTCTAACAAGCTTTGAGTCTCGTTATGATTTCTCATTCTCCTGTGTGAATCTTTAGCTCATCACAATTGTAAATTTCCTGAAATTACAAAAAATACACAGATGGATTCAGGGCCCTAAAGGGGAAAGGTATGAAAATTATTTTCATGTTAAGATTTCGGAAAAAAAGCAAATTAAATGTTTTAAATCAGAGATTAGAACCTATGGTGGATTCTGCCTGTGACTGTTTGCCCTGTGGCTATTTCTGTTTAACTGTCTAATGAAACAGGTAGAGGTGGAACATACATTATTCTGAGCCATTTACAACTGACTTACATGCAGATTCAGCAACACTACATCCTTACCACAGCTCCAATGAAAAACTACACAGCCCCAAATCTCACCAGTCACATCTCGGGCTCCATGCTGAATCAGCTGATCTCAGTCACGACTGCCACAATAGGATACGCTACCCCTTTGGGCACAGCTGAGGAATAAATCATTCAGCGTTCCTGATCCCTATCCCTTCTCGCTTAACAAAGAGCTCACACGTGCAGTAACCAGGTGAGAGCTAAGCTTCGAAGTGATGAATAACAATGCTCGCGTTAGGAACCACTGATTTAGTTTTAGTTTAGTTTAGAGGTACAGTGCGGAAACAGGCCCTTCGGCCCACCGGGTCCGCACCGCCCACCGATCCCCGCACATTAACACTACCCTACACACACCAGGGAAAGTTTAACATTTACACCACGCTACTTGACCTACAACCCTGTACGCCTTTGGAGGGTGGGAGGCCACCGAGGATCTTGGAGAAGACCCACGCGGTTACGGGGAGAACGTACAAACTCCGTACAGACAGAGCCCATAGTTGGGATCGAACCCGGGTCTCGAGCGCTGCAAGTGCTGCAAGGCAGCAACTCTACCGCTGCACCACCGTGCCGCACATGATTTATTTGAGCAATTCAAATATATTGAATTGCTGAGTGTTTGACGCCACTGGGCCTGTAAGCACTGGAGTTTAGAAGAATGAGGGGCGGCGGGGGGGGGGGGGGGGGACATCATTGGAACGTATTGAATAGTGAGAGGCTTGGATAGTGGATGTGGAGAGGATGTTTCCACTAGTGGGAGAGTCTAGGACTAGAGGTGATAGCCTCTGAATTTTAGGGCTTCCTTAAGGAAGGAGGTGAGGAGGAATTATTTTAGTCAGAGGGTGGTGAATCCCTCAGAAGGCTGTGGAGGCCAAGTCAATGGATATTTTCAAGGCAGCTATAGTTAGATTCTTAATTAGTACGGGTGTCAGGGGTTATGGGGAGAAGGCAGGAGAATGGGGTTAGGAGGGAGAGATAGATCAGCCATGACTGAATGGCGGAGTAGACTTGATGGGCCGGATGTCCTAATTCTGTTCCTATCACTTATGATATTGTGGAACAATATTCCTCTTGATGGCACTGCCGCTTGCAAGGGAGGAGGTGGAGGGAACTGGGCAAGTGGAGTGTAAGTGACATTCTTACAGTTTGAGGTAACTCAATTCCCAAACAACTTTCTTCTGAAGTTGGACTCTGAAAGATGACATTCAAATCTACAGTCTTCAGATTCTGATTAGCAACCTATTCTGCCCCTGTTCTTGTGCTGTGTGCTGCTTCTTATAAGATCAAATCTATTTATTAAGAGTGTATTTCTCATCCATTGTACATCATAGAGCATTCCTTCATGTTTGTTAAAGAGAGCTCGTAGCTTACCGTCATTTGTCGGGCATTTGATGGGATTGGGGAGTAAAGAGCTGCAGAAACTTTGATCCAAGACAAGAGATGAGACAAGAGACATTTATTGTCACATGTACCAATTGGTACAGTGCAATTTGTGGTCACCATATAGCCATACGCATAAAAAAAGAGCACAGACCACGATGGTCTTTAACATCGACATCCCCACACAGCGGAATCAAAGTTTCCCACTGTGAGGGAAGGCAGCAAAGTTCACTCATCCTCCTCTGTTGTCCTCTGTTGTTCACCCGTGGTCGGGGGGACTCCCAAACCCCTCGCTGTCTCCGCTACGGGCGGCCCGATGTTCAGGCCTGCTCTCCGGATGATGGAACTCCCACATCGGAATGGGAGAATATTCTCAGCGGCTTGGACTTCCGAATCGGTCACTTTCTATGGGAGACCGCGGCTCCCGAAGTCCACAGGCCGAGCTGGGCGGAGATTCACGCTGGCGACCCTTGGCAAAGAGATCCCAGGACTCCACGATACAGGAGCCCGCACTGGAAGCTCTGCAAACCACAGCTCCACAGTGTTGAAGCAGCAGACCCAACACTCCGGAGCTTCAAACGGTCCAGGTAAGGCATCGCCCGCTCCACGGTGAATCCAGCGCTGGGCCGCCGCTGAAGCTTTGGTCCGGGCCCCGGCATGTAAGGTCGCGCCAATCCAGTTGGTAGGCCGCGAGGATAGTCACATCCTCGCCAGCAAGTGACTGAGAAACCGTTTCCCCCTTACCCTGCCCCCTCCCCCCCACATAGAAATACTGAAAAAATCCGTCCTCTTAAAGAAACTAAAAATTTTTAAACGATTGAAAAACAGACAGGCTGTAGGCAGAGGCTGCCATCATGTTGTGCCCCTAGTGGCCACTCCACAACTTTCATGGATAAAACAAGATTCAATTGGCCAAAATAGCAACTGGTTGCATCACAGCTTGGTTCAGCAACATGAATACCCATTAGAAAAGGAGACTGCAAAAAGTGGGTGAACTCTGCCCAGTCCATCATGGGTTCTGACCTCTCCACCATCAGAGCGATATACAGGAGACAAAAGGCAGCCAGCATCATCAGAGGCCCGCACCATCCTGGCCACACACTCATTTCACCACTGCCATCGGGAAGAAAGTACCGGAGCCTGAAAACTGTAATGTCCGGGTTCTTCCCTACATCCATCATGATATTAAACACTGCAACCTCAAATAAGCTCTGAACTACATAGAAACATAGAAACTGAGACAATAGGTACAGGAGGAGGCCATTCAGCCCTTAGAGGCAGCACCGCCATTCATTGTGATCATGGCTGATCATCCCCAATCAATAACCCATGCCTGCCTTCTCCCCATATCCCTTGATTCCACTAACTCTCTCTTAAATCCATCCAGTGATTTGGCCTCCACTGCCCTCTGTGGCAGGGAATTTCACAAATTCACAACTCTCTGGGTGAAAACCTTTTTTCTCACCTCAGTCTGAAATGACCACCCCTTTATTCTAAGACTGTGGCCCCTGGTTCTGGACTCGCCCAATATTGGGAACAATTTTCCTGCATCTAGCTTGTCCAGTCCTTTTATAATTTTGTATGTTTCTATAAGATTCCCCCTCCTCCTTCTAAACTCCAGTGAATATAAACGTAGTCTTTTGAATCTTTCCTCATATGACAGTCCCGCCATCCCAGGGTTCAATCTCGTGAACCTACGCTGCACTGCCTCAATCACAAGGATGTCCTTCCTCAAATTAGGAGACCAAAACATAAACTTGGGGGCATTGGATTTGTCTTTTTGCACTATTATTGTTTGTTTTTATGTGTGTATGTGTGTGTGCGTGTGTGTGCGTGTGTATATATATATATACACATATATGTGTGTGTGTGTATATGTATGTATGCATGTATACGTATATATACACACACTGAACTTTATTTTTCTTGTTTCAGTTTGGTTCATTGTCACGTGTACCGAGGTACAGTGAAAATGTTTTGTTGCGTGCTAACCAGTCAGCAGAAAGACAATACGTGATTACAATTGAGCCGTTTACAGTGTATAGATAAGGGAATAATGTTTGGTGCAAGGTAAATCCAGTACAGTTCGATCAAGGGTAGTCTGAGGGACACCAGCGAGGTAAACTTTTATTATATTGTTTACAGTGTACCATGTTTACATATTCTACTGAGCTTTCACCCGCTCCATCAGATCTCTCATCGGGCCTAGGCTCTGGGATATTTCTCGGGCATCGGCTCCACACAATCTGAGCCGCCATTTCGTGATGCGAAGAGACGCGCACTGTACAGAATGTTCCTTCACATTCTGCACCTCCTTGCCTGCGTCTCACGCCCCGACACACCATGGCGGACGGTGTTACCACCCGTAGGCTGGGGAGGTCCCCAGTGGGGGTCCCTCACCAAGGGAGTTGTTCCCCTTTACATTGGGGACCTGGGGTGGAGAGTGTTGCACAGAGTGGTGGTATGTAATAAACTTTTGAGTTGGTTCACGGCTCGTCCGCCGCATGTATTTTCTGCGGCGAGGACGAGACCGTGTTCTACGCCTATATGGAGTGTGAGAGGTTGCTGTCCCTGTACCAATACCTGAAGGGGTTGTTCCTCAAGTTCTGGTTGCATTTTAGTCCCATGATTCTAGTGTTTGGACACAAGGCAGGGAGAGCCGAGAGTCGGGGGGGAAGGACCTCCCTGTCAGTTTGCTTCTGGGCCTGACCAAGATGGCCATTCGCGGGTCCAGGCAGCGGGCGGTTGATGGTCAAGCTAGAGTCGGCTGCCTGCCCCTCTTCCGGGCCTACGTACGTGCATGTGTGTTCATGTGAGAGGGAACACGCGGTGTCCACGGGGACTCTGGAGGTCTTCCATGGGTGCTGGTCACCGCGTGGGGTTAAGAGGATTGTACATAATGAATGGACTGTTGTACTATAATGATTATTTGTTATAGTGTAATTTCTGATTATGTTTTGATGTGTTGTATCATATGACTGTGTCGAATAAAGTTTTTGAAAAGGAAAAAAGAAAGGGGGAGGGAGAGATAGGGAGGGAGACGGAGAGGGGAGGAGAGAGGAAGAGAGGGAGAGAGGGAGGGAGATGGAGGGAGAGGGAGAGGGAGGGAGGGTGTGATGTTTGGTGGACTGTGTGAGGTCGGAGGACCCATTGCTCCTCCCGTGCAGCAGGTGGCACTGCACAGGACAAAGGGAGATGTTTTGAATATAGTTTATCCTGTCGGCAGAGTGCGCGGGCATCCATTGCGACTAGTCTTGTTGCCAGCATTGAGTGAAACATTAAAGACTTCTGTTGTAAACAAAAGACTTTCAAGTTTTGTGCAGACCTAGAAAACGAACACGAAAGTGGTGTCAGAAGTGTGATTCCGAAGAAGTCGCAAAGGATTGCATCCAAAGACCCAGATAAGAGCCTATTTTTTGTTAAAAAAACGGAACTCAAAGTAACATTACTTGGCAATTCGATCATTTTGATCCCGAACGAGAACGGTGGTCGTCGTATTTTATTTGAGTTTTATTTTGAAAGTATGCCCTGAAGAAGAAGGCTCTCTTGTGTTCATCAATGTCTCCAGACACGTTTGCATTGCTTCAAAATGTACTTACAGAAGAAGTAACTGAAGCCTCATATGCTGAAATCACAACGGCTCTGCAGCTGCATTTCAAAGAAAGTTGAAATTTCCTCGCAGCTCGCTTTGATTTCTACCGAACGGTGCAACAGAAAGGGCAATCGTTTACCGAATCTCTTGCCGAACTTCGCACAAGGCAAAGTCATGTGATTTTAAAACTCAATGCTGCGAAAAGTGCCAAGACAATGCGTTGCGGGATAGACTGGTCATGGCCTGCAGGCACGCATTCTTCCAGCAGGCGATTCTCAAGGAATCAGATGCATCATTGAAGAATGTGCTGCAGTGTGCTAAGATGGCCGAGCTGCTGAGTAAAGAACCGCACAAAATGGCTGGCGAAACAGTGTTGAAGCTCCCTCAGGAGGTGCATACAGTTCGTCAGATGCGTCAGTAATGCCAGAAACCACTTGATCCACCCAGAGGAAATCCGGAGAAGGTGGGACAGTTTCAGAAGAGCCGTTCTCCTGTGGGGGGAGGATAGAAACCCTGCTACTGATGTGGCTCGACTGCTCTTCATCACGGTGAGTGCCCGTATATTGTCCATTTGTTAGGCCTGTTACCGAAATGGTCATCTCCAGGCAGTGTGTCAATCCGTAGACATGTGGTTGTTCGTCATGGACACCCATTCGAAATGGCCACATGTTATCCAAGTGAATAAGTATCCAACCACGAAACAACCACTTCTGCGCTCGACGATTTGTTCATCATTTGGGGATTGCCCTTAACAATCGTAAGCGACAATGGACCCCAATTTGTCTCACAAATGTTCGGTGACTGGTGCAAACAACACTCAATCGCCCATCTGACATCAGCACCTTTACAACTGCCCTCAAATTGAAGCAGAGTGGCTCATCACCGTTTTCAAGCAGGCCATGAAACGTGCTGTAGGAATCGAAAAGAGATTGAAACAATTGGCATTGCGCGATTTCTTACAGCAATATTGAACCGTTCCAAACTGCAACAGTTCAACTACCGGTCGAACTCCAGCAGAGATGATGCTCGAACTTCAAGTGCGTTCTCCCCTATCAGTTTTAAACCCGACCCGTAACTCTTATACGGCGCGCACTCAGCCAACAAAGTCGAACAAGTCCAAATTCGATATTGACGTCTACGTATATTACCGCAATGATAGGGCCAGGGAAAGTAAATGGTGCGCTGGCAGGATCATGGCTCACATTGGAACCAAAATGTACACCATCCAAGGACAAGACGGACAATGTAAACGGCATGATGACTAATTAAGAAGCCACGATCCTCCAGCGAAGACTGCGCAGAACCTGACCAGAACCAAGCAGTCGGACACCCCGGTGCCGAATCGTGTGGATACTGGAGTACCTGACTTTGACGAAGTTCCGCCAGATTAACTCCCCACCGATCTGCCTGTGGTCCTTCATTGATCGACACGTTGCAATCATGCTACTCCCCCAAGGCGACTCATTCAGGAATAGAGATGTTCAAACTGGAAAAAGGGAATGCGATGTTTGGTGGACAGTGTGGGGTGGGAGGACCCGTTGCTCCTCCTGTGCAGCAGGTGGCGCCAGACAGGACAAAGGGAGATGTTTTGTATATAGTTTATCCTGGTGGCAGACAGTATGCTGGCAGCCATTGCGACTAGTCTTGCTGCCGGCATTGAGTGAAACATTAAAGACTTCTGTTGTAAACTAAAGACTCTCATGTTTTGTGCAGTCCTAGAAAATGAACACGAAAGAGGGTGAGGGAGAGGGGGGGAGAGAGAGAGAGGGAGAGGGAGAGAGGGAGGAAGGAAGGGTGAGAGAATGAGAGAGAGGGAGGGAGAGAGAGTGAGAGAGAGAGAGAGAGAGAGAGAGGTCGTGTTTTCTTCTCAGCTCTGCAGTTGAGAAGGATTGGAGCAGCCTTTCCAGGATTTTGCCGTTGGAGAGGGCACAGACCCAGGGGGGCTTCATAGTTCAACTTATTGTTGGGCTGTTGAAGCTTTTCTCTGGTCTGGGGAGCCTCCATCTGTGTGAAGATTCCTGAGTTTCTCCACATTGTCGAGGGTGCGGTTGGCGTTGGCGGATTGCCAAGAGTGCCTGTGATCTCCGTGGGCTGAAGTTGTGCGGTGTCTTTGTCGTTTTTGGCTCCGCTTCTCTGCCCTAAAGTCATTTTGCTCAGTGCGGCTGCCTGGCTTAATGTGAAGAAGGTACTTTTGCGTCCAGCGCGACTGGGATCGAGTTTCCCGTAAGCTGCTCTTGGCTGTGGATGAACCTGGGGACTTTCCTGCTTCAGCTGGAGGTTTCTGTTTTCTGCTGCCTGTCTTTGACTGTGACTGTCTCTGGGACTTAACTTGGAGCTGTGCTGCTGAGGTGCTTGGAGCTGGTTTGTGCCTCTGTGAGGATGGCGATGGAAGGGGCGCGGCCGAAGGTCCGGACCTACGCAGCGACGGCATCAGTGGCGGGTGCGAGGCCATCTGAGCTTGAGCCTCATGTTGACTTGGATGGGGACAGTTTTGGTATTTCTGTTCAAACTGGGCCTATGATGTCTAGGGGGGTAATTACGAAGGCCATGAATGAACTTCTTGGGAGGGGGGCTATTGTCTCTTCTGAGCTCGAAAGGGGAAAGGTGGAGATGATACTTAAGACCCGGGAGTGTGTGGCCCGAGCGTTGGAGGAGGGGATCTCAGTGGGGGGGGTCCACGTACAGGTGGATCCGTGGGTATCCAGGGTGAGACCGGTTCTCCTGCGGAGCTGCCCCACTTATTTTTCGGATGCAGTGCTTATTCCACACCTGTCCAAGTTCGGGGAGGTGCGGTCTAAATGTTTTCGTCTCTTGCATCCCGGGGGGGACCCGGAGGAAAAAGGGGTCTTCAGTTTCAAGAGGAGGGTGTTCATGAAGGTGGGTGAGGGGGATGGTGCCGAGGGGAGTTTTGAGGTGGTGCATAAGGGTGTACCCAGAACCGTGCGTTGGAGTTGGGGAAAGGCACGGTGTCATGCGTGCGGCGAATTTGGACATCTCCGTAGGGAGTGTCTTTTTCGCGGGGGCACTGCTAGAGGTTCTAGTGTAGTGGCCCAGGAAAGCGCTGCTGGCCCATCTGGGGTGGCTGGTCAAACCTCAGCGGCGCGGGGTGGTACTGCTGACCCGGCTGAGGTTGCCAGTTCTGCCTTGGTGACCCGGGGCGGCAGTGCTAAGCCTTCTGGGTCCAGAGGTTCCGCTTTGGGGACCCTGGGCAGTGAGAGCCCAAGCCCCCCACGTCCCCTACGTCTTGCGCCTGTGGCGGTGGATGGAGGTGGGGCGCAGGAGGAGGGGAGTGTTGAGGGGGGGTTTTGGGAGAAGCAGGGGAAGCATAATAAGAAGAAGGAGAGGGATAGGGCTGCCCGAGCGAAGAAAGTGCAATCGGGTGAGTTTGGCTCCAGTGTGGTGCAGACTGCACCTGCTGGGGCCCAGGGGGGAGTTGTGGTGGCTCGGAAGGGGGGAAAGAAGTCTAAACGTGTGGGTGGCAAAGTGGTTGGGGGTAATGTGGAGGCGGATGACCCTTCCCTTATGGAGGTTACCGCACCTCCGCATGCGAGTGGGACTAAAAGGAGGCATTTGCCTGGTGAAGAGGAGGAAGGGCGTGGGTCCAGAGCGAAGGGGATGTCTTTCTCCGGGCTTTCCACCACTGAGGTGGCTGAAAGTGGTCTTGACCCGGTGTCTTCTGGGTCGGTGGTTGGGCCTTCTCTTCATGGATCTACAGCGGGTGTCACCGGACTGGGTGCTGAAGTTGATTCCGGTGGAGTTGTGTCCACTGGGCGGGAGTCTGTCCCTTCATCTCAGGGGCCCTCTGAGGGAGTTATCTCGGCGGATGCTGTGGTTAGCTCCCTTGGGTGTGTACCCTCTGGGTCGGATGAGGTCCCCTCGTTTCAGAGGCCTACTGAGGGTGCTAGCACGGTAGGTGACGTGGTTGGCTCCTCTGGTAGTGTGCCCTCTGTGACGGGGGATGTGCAGAGTCAGGATGAGGGGGGAGTTTCGGGGGTGTTGTCGTTCAAGTCTGTGCTCCATATCAGTGCCAGTGGAGGTGCTGGGGGGCGGGATGCCTCACCGGATGAGTTGTCTGGGGTGAGGTTAATGGCAGGTGGTGATTCTCTGGGTGATGCCTGTGGAGAGGGCACTCTGGATGATGTGGAGGTCAGGGCTGTTATGGGACGTGATCCTCTTTCAGACTCCGAGGGTGCCAGTGTTCCACAGGCCCTGGGGATGCCTCTTGTTGTTGCTTCCCCAGGCCCGGAGGAGGAGGGTGATGGTAGCGGGCAGGAGCCCAGCCATTCAGAGGGCTGCGAGTCTCAGGTAGGGGTGTTGGGACCCACCCCCAGCATTGATCCGGGTGGTCGTGTCATGGCTGTGGAGGAGGATAGCGATGCGGCCAGTGGGGGGGGCTCAGAGAGTGTTGTGTCAGACAGTTCTGGTCTTTCTGAGGTTGTTGATTCAGGTGCGAGCGGGTTGGCTGAGAGCCCAGACTCCAAGGCCGTGTCTGAGGCGAAGCTTATTGTTGAGGTGCGAGAGTTCTTAAAAATAAGTCGTGCTCCCAAAACATTATGGTGGGCCGTTACAAGGAGATGGGAGGATTGGCTAGATGTGCGGGAGAGTCTCGAGGCTATCCTTAGTAACAAGGATAGTGGTCTTTCTGACTCGGATTTGGGGCAGTTTTGGGGTTTGTTGAAGGTCCTCAGAAAAGGACCTCCTGTGACTACAGGGAGTGTGAGGGTCACAATCTAATGTGTCTACACATTCACAGTAGCTACATTAAATTTAAATGGGAGTAGAGCGAGTTTTCGAAGATTTCAGCTCTTATCAGCCCTAAGGGAGGGGAGATTTGCAGTTTGTTATCTGCAAGAGACACATACCGTTGCTAGTGATGAACCTACCTGGCAACTGGAGTGGGAAGGGAGGGTTTATATGAGCCATCTCAGCTCAAATTCGAGTGGGGTGGCTTTTCTGTTGGCCCCAAATTTTCTGCCAAGCATTTTAAAAGTGCAGGAAGTGGTGCCAGGACGTTTGCTCCATCTGGCCGTGAGCCTGGATGGCATGCCGTTGCATTTCATTAACGTGTATGCCCCTAGCTCCGGCACGATGCAGGCCGGCCTGCTTCGGGAGGTGAATGCTCTGTTGGGCACTATTGATAGGGGAGAGTGTGTCTTCCTTGGTGGGGACTTTAATTGCACACTTGAGGTGCGGGACCGTTCTGGTACTCAGTGTGCGCCTGCTGTAGCGAAGAAGCTGAGAGGCTTGATTGACTCCTTTGAGTTGGTTGATGTTTGGAGGGACCTTCACCCTGATTCCACTGCTTTTTCGCGGAGGTCTGAGGGCGGTGGTTCCCGCATTGATCGGTTTTATATTTCCCGAGCGTTTGTTTCCCGTGTCTCAGCGGCCTCAATGCGGCTGGTGCCGTGCTCGGACCATTGTCTGGTGCGTGTGGATTTCAATCCAGCGTGCGCTCGGGCTGGGTCCGCGTACTGGCACTTTAACAACAGGCTGCTGGAGGATCGGTGTTTCCGGGAGTCATTCACTCGGTTTTGGGTGAAGTGGAGAGAGAGGCAGAGGTGCTTCTCTTCCCTTAGGCAGTGGTGGGATGTGGGTAAAGCTCACATCCGTCTCTTTTGTAAGGAATATACATGGGGGTCGACTGGGAGGCGGGACTCAGCGGTCGAGAAGCTGGAGAGGGAGATACAGGACGCTGAGTCTCGCCTGGGTCAGTTTGGTGAAGACTCCAGCGAATGGGGAGAGTTTCAGAGGAAGAAGGAGGTTTTGAGGAGTCTGCTGCTTGAGCGATCTCGAGGCGCTTATGTGAGGTCTCGGGTCCAGATGCTGCACGAGCTGGACCGAGCGTCGCCTTTCTTTTTCTCTTTGGAGAAGGGGCGGGGAGCTCGAAAGCAGCTCGTGGAGTTGCTTGCAGATGACGGCTCCTCTGTCACTGATCCAGAGAGGATTAATGCCTTGGTTAGGTCCTTTTATGGGACCCTGTTCTCTGCGGAAGGATTCAGTGTGGAGGCTCAGCAAGATCTGTGGGAGGGTCTACCGACCGTAGATAGGGGGGAGGCTGATCTTCTTGATGGCCCCTTATCTTTGGAGGAGTTGACTTGCGCCTTGCATCAGCTCAGGAGGGGTAAGTCCCCCGGGCTGGATGGGTTGACGGTGGAGTTTGTTAGAGCATTCTGGGACGTCCTAGGGGGTGACTATATGTTGGTTTTGGGGGAGAGCCTGGCGACTGGAGTGATGCCTCTCTCGTGGCGTAGGACGGTTGTTGTCTTGCTGCCTAAGAAGGGCGAACTCCGTTTGTTGAAGAACTGGCGTCCAGTCTCTCTCCTTTGCACAGATTATAAAATTTTTGCACGGGCAATGGCAAATCGCCTGGGCTCCGTGCTGCATCAAGTGATTCATCCTGATCAATCTTATACAGTCCCTGGCCGGTCCATCCAGGATAACATCCACCTGGTTAGGGACCTGATTCATTTAGTCCAGGGTACTGGTGAGTCAGCTGCTTTTCTGTCTCTTGATCAGGAGAAGGCTTTTGATAGGGTAGAGCATGAATACCTATTTGGGACGTTGCAAGCGTTTGGGTTTGGACCACACTTCGTGGCCCGGGTCCGGCTTTTGTACGCTGCGGCGGAGTGTCTTGTAAAGGTTAATGGCGCGGTGCTATCTCCTTTTCATTTTGGGAGGGGGGTCCGCCAGGGGTGCCCTATGTCGGGCCAGTTGTATTCGGTCTGTGTGGAGCCGTTCCTGTGTCTTCTTCGGAGGAGGTTGACAGGCCTGGCCCTACCTGGCCCGCGGGTTGAGGTGATTCTATCGGCGTATGCCGATGACGTACTTCTTATGTTCACTGATCCTGGTGACCTGCGGAGGATGCGTGACTGCCAGGAGATATTCTCGGCTGCATCTTCTGCTAGGATTAACTGGAGTAAGTGCTCTGGACTTTTGGTGGGTCAGTGGCGGGTAGACTCCCTGCCGGAGGAGATGGCATTGTATGCGTGGAGTACCACGCACCTCCTCTATCTGGGGGTGTACCTGAGTCCCACTGAGGATGTTTGGCCGGCAAACTGGCAAGAGTTGGAGACGAAGGTGGTTGCTCGGCTGGGGCGCTGGTCAGGCCTGCTTGGAGTTCTCTCCTTTCGGGGGAGGGTGCTGGTCATAAACCAGCTGGTGGCCTCTATGTTATGGTACCGGCTGGCTACTCTTGTCCCGCCCTCTATATTTGTAACTGCTATACAGAAGAAGCTGGTGGATTTCTTTTGGGGAAATAGGAAGCATTGGATTTCCGCGGCGGTCCTGAGTCTTCCGTTAGAGGAGGGCGGCCAGTCCTTGGTGTGCGTGCGCACCCAGGTGGCGGCTCTCCGTCTCAGGACTCTGCGGAGATACATGTATGTAGAGAACCCTCCCAGATGGCACGCTCTGGCCACGTATTTTTTTCGTCAGGGTCGTTGCCTAAGGGGGGTCTCGCGGCTCCCGGTGGCGGGTGTCAGTCGACCCGCTCTAAGGGGCTTGCCTGTTTTCTATAGGGATGTGTTAAGAGTGAGGAATTTGGTGGTGTTCAGCCAGAGTGTTGTTCCACGAGGAGAGGGGGATGTTGTGGCTGCGGGTGTGGCTGGTCCTCATCCTGTCATGGTGGTTGTCGAGGAGAGGCGCGAGCCTAGAGTGGTTCAGATAGAGCTTACCCCTGCTCCGTCAGATCTGCTCATCGGGCCTAGGCTTCGGGATATTTCTCGGCCTCCGGCTCCGCATAATCTGAGCTGCCTTTCTGAGATGACCAGCATGCCATTTTGTGATGCAAGGAGACGCGCACTGTACAGGATGCTCCTGCACATTCTGAACCACCGTGCCTTCGTCTCCCGTCCTGACTCACCATGGAGGACGGTGTTACCATCCGAAGGCGGCGGGGGGCCCCAGTGGGGGTCCTTCTATAAGGGAGTTGTACCCCTTTATATTGGGGACCTGGGGTGGAGAGTGCTGCATGGAGCGGTGGTTTGTAATAAACTTTTGAGTCGGTTCACGGGCTCGTCTGCCGCATGTATTTTCTGCGGAGAGGAGGAGACCGTATTCCATGTGTATATGGAGTGTGTGAGGTTACTGCCCCTGTACCAATATCTGAAGGGGCTGTTCCTCAAGTTCTGGCTGCATTTTAGCCCCACAATCCTGGTGTTTGGACACAAGGCGGGGAGTGGGGAGAGCCGAGTGTGGGGGGGGGACTTACCTGTCGGTTTGCTCCTTGGCCTGGCCAAGATGGCCATTCGTGGGTCCAGGCAGCGGGCGGTCGACGGTCTGGCGAGAGTCGGCTGCCTGCCCCTCTTTCGGGCCTACGTCCGTGCACGTGTGTCCCTGGAGAGGGAACACGCGGTGTTCACGGGGACTCTGGAGGCCTTCCGTCAGCGCTGGTCGCCGCGTGGGGTTGAGGCGATTATAAATGAATGTACTGCTGTACTACAATGATCTGTTCATTATAGTGTGATTTTTGATTGTGTTTTGATGTGTTGTATTTTATGATTTGTGTTGAATAAAGTTTTTGAAATGAAAAAAAAAAAAAAAAAAAAAAAAAAGGGGAGGGAGGGAAGGAGAGAGAGTGAGGGAGGGAGGGAGGGAGAGAGGGAAAGAGAGAGTGAGATGGAGAGAGAGGGAGTGATGGAGAGAGAGAGAGAGAGAGAGAGAGAGAGATATTTGTCAATGTCCATCTGGCCTCACTGGACTATCTGACAAAACCTTTACTGGCTTTATATTACACTAAACATGATTCACATTATTCCCATGATCATGTACCTGTACACTGTGAATAGATCAATTGTAATCATGTGGTGTCTCTCCGTGACTGGTTATCGTGCCACAAAAGCTTTTCACTGTACCTCGATACACATGACACTAAACTAAACTAAACCAAAAAAAATAAAATGTGATGCTTGATAATTAAAAAATCCTTTTTGTACAAAGTTGATGTGGGCTATGGGGCGAGGTCTAACTTGATTGATCATGCCCAATTTGATGCCATTCACAGCTCAGCTGGCAGCAGTCTCTCTGCTCTACGGGTTACAGAGTCTCTGGAGACATAAGTAGGCAGCACTATTTGGAGGAAGAGCAAGATATGTTCTCAACTTAGGCAAATGTTTAACATGATGGCTTGAGTCAATTTGCAATGTCTTATATTTCTTTATCTTGCCTCCATAACCTCCTACCATTGTTGCCCTTACGTTTGTGAGTAATTATATGGATTTAGTTCAGAGTATAATTTAAGCAATGATTGCTTTCATTATTGCAACACTGCAGATATTGGAACAGTACACAACGTCTTTTGAGAAGAGGTACACACTGTGCTCTCTAAAATGGAAATGTTACAACGTAGCAAAACAATAACAAGAGTGCAGTGGTTGCTGGTGGCTATGTGAGATGTGATCATATGCAACCCCTACAGCATCAAGAGCTGATGCTTTAACAAAGCTGAGAAGAATTTCACATCACCTGAGATCACATTAAAAATGTTCCGTTGACACTCATTGATTTGAACGTCATTTACAACGAAGACATTCCTACAATTGTCAAAGGTTTAGTGCTTTTGCAAGAAAATATCCTGACCCTTCCCTGCTGTGTTGGAGTAGGAGGGCAGCGCAGGTTGTTACAGGTTTGTTCACTCATCATATTGATGGATACACTTGTGTCAGCTTGTGCATTGATTCACCTCTATCCAGGGCTTAGTGCTCTACCAGCAGAGAAGATAACAAACACATCACTGGGATCAAAGCATCAGCTTCAACACTCACTACACCATTGAATTCTGGCACTGTAGAGGTCCACGCGTAGTGTACACACATTGTTTCTTAATTAATAGATACAGCCCTGGCACTCACGCAAAATCAGTTAATATTTATCTAAGAACCTTGCCATCGATCGTGAGCACACCATTTAACCTACAACTCCTCTGTTCTCTAATCCCACAACTGCCTGCTCCCCTTACCGCGTGATTGTTCGGCCCAGATCACCCCAGTTCACGCAAGAGTTCGAGCTCGGCAATCGAAGGTTCGGGAGCAAAAGTGGCTTGACCACAAGATGGCGCCACATGACCCCCCCCCCCCCCCCCCCCCCCAGAACGGGAGCACAGGAGACGTGTACACGAGACCAGGCCGTTTCACTCGTAATCCACTCGCCTCCATTAGAGGTCCATGTAGGTCCTCCACAGCACACAGATTTCTTTGGGCAACAAACTTCCACAAAATAGCCGAGTTGTTCTTGATCTTTTTGTATTGTTTTATTTATCTCTGTGTGCGCATTTATGCTTAGGGTAAGCTATTGCAGGTAATAATTTTGCGTAGGAAGGAACTGCAGATGCTCGTTTAAACCGAAGATAGACACAAAAAGCTGGAGTAACAGCGATTCTCTGGAGAAAAGGAATAGGTGACGTTTCGGGTCGAGACCCTTCTTCAGACTGAGAGTCAGGGGAAAGGGGAACGAGAGATATAGATGGTGATGTTGAGAAATATAGAACAAATGAATGAAAGATATGCAAAAAAGTAAAGATGATAAAGGAAACAGGCCATTGTCAGCTGTGGGCTAGGTGAAAATGAGTACAGACAATGAGGCTCAACAAGATGACTTTGAAACTAAAGTAAAACTAAATTGGATCCCGACATAAAATTGATCACAGTAGGCCTGAGGCCTGTTCTGAGATAATGATATTTCAAAGACGTTTCCTTAACTATGACTTGATAACAGCGAAAAAATTAATACTCAAATTTTGGAAACAGACAACAGTCCCTACAGTGAAGATGTGGATCACAAATATGTCCAAGACGCTATATTTGGAAAACATTCGACTTATCTTGGCGGAAAAAACAGATCAATTTCTTAATACATGGACATCCTTTACCGAATTCTTACAACAATAGCATGGTGTAACACAAATTTAAATTTAAATCCCATGCTGGGTTGGGTGAGGTGGGCGGGTGGGGGGTGGGGGTGAGGGGCAATGTATATCTCCACCTTTCTTTTTCTTTTTTCTTATTATTATATCTTTCTGCCACAGTACTTTGGTAGTTTAGGGGACTTTCTTTTGTTCTTTTTCGATCTATCTTTTCACTTTCCATTTTTTATCTTTCTTGTTTTCCTGTTCTTGTCTTTTTTCATTTTCATAGTTTAGGTTATAAGGTTAAAAATGAAGCTGTACAATAATTGTATAATTTTAGATGACGAATGTTTTATCTCTGTACAATTGCTTCTAATAAAAATATATACATTAAAAAAAAAGAAATTAAAAAAAAGATGACTTTGAAACTGGTACAACTTGGGTGGGGGAGGGATGGAGGGATGGAGAGAGAGGGAATGCAGTGGTTACTGAAGTTAGACTCGGTGACGTGGTCTGAAGAGGGGTCTCGACACAAAACGTCACCCATTCCTTCTCTCCAGAGATGCTGCCTGTCCCGCTGAGTTACTCCAGCTTTTTGTGTGTATCTTTGGTTTAAACCAGCACCTGCAGTTCCATCCTACACATTACATCTGTAGTTCCTTCCTACACATGGTATGATGGAACATCATGCTTGGATTAGCAATGTGCCTGGGTCAGGTTTGTATTTTCTGAAGCATGCCGCTTCTAACATGAGGAGTCAGGTCAGTCTCTGGAGGTTCCACTTTTAAAACAAACACTTGCACAATCTGAGCCCCACACACACCTAAGACCACGGGAGAATGGTGTTTGCAGCACCTGAGCTGTCAACTCCTGATGTAATCCGCCTTAACCCAACATCTCACTGCAAATGTGACACCCAATTGTGAATAATTAACCCCAGTTCAATGCAATGGTAACGGCAGTGTTTGGATAAACAAACACTGTAAGAGTTTCCTTGCTGGCAAAGACGTGAAGCTTTGACACTGATGTGATGTGCAGTAGTTTCTTAAAAGCCTTCCAAATTGTTATGTTTGTCAGTTAGTTGCCTGTGCCAATTCCAGAGCACTCTTCTTGCAAACAGCATTCTCTCATTCCACCCCTCCCCCCCACCCCTCCATCCATCACCCACCCCCACCTACATTCTATTTTCTCTGCGAGTTTATGTTTCTTTTTCTGTAATAACATTAACAAGTAGCTTTTTGTCAAAATGCAGAAAGAAATCAGTTGAAGCACAGAAAATGTGGTGGAGTTTGATTAAATGGTGCAGAAAACCCTGTTATTCCATTTCTCTCCAAACGTCACTAGTTCTTTCTTTGCTCTTGCCATCCATGTTACCCACGACCCTTCTGTGTTCACTTGAGATCCGCGAATGTCCCAGGAATGAGATTTATAAATGGAAGATAGACACAAAATGCTGGAGTAACTCAGTGGGACAGGCAGTATCTCTGGGTGACGTTTTGGGTCGAGACCTTTCTTCAGATGAAATGTGACCCATTCCTTCTCTCCAGAGATGTTGCCTGTCCCGCTGAGTTACTCCAGCATTTTGTGTCTATCTTCGGGTTAAACCAACATCTGCAGTTCCTTCATACACAAGCTTTATATGTGTACAAGTCTTTGTTCACAAGGTAGCATTCAACTTCTAGGTAATTGGCAATCTCTTTTTTGATGGGGGCTTGTAATAAGAAGAATGATAATCCAGTCTGAATGAATGTCTCCATGCTATTAGGTGACAAGCTTGTCATTACACCTGGCTTTTGCTCCTTTGAAACCAATAAGTTTTCAATGTGGAGCACAGCTTTACGCAATGGGATTACATGTTGGGAACCTGGGCACAGATGTCAGGATGTACCCATGCTACTTCCATTACATTAAAACTGTTGACTTTCTCTGCCCAAATTCCCAGTCTCCACCACTAAAATGCAAAACTCTGGGACTAACGTACCAATTTGTAAAACGTGCCTCTATCTATTGTATTGTCAACTTACAGAGTAGGTTACGACATCCAAATCCAAAAGAAATAGAAATACCTGTGGGATTCTCCCAATTTAAACTGTGTCCATCCTGAGTGCCTACATGTAGTAATACGATGGACCTTTACCAAAATCTTTCTTGCTATTGAGGGAGTGCAGTGTAGGTTCACAAGGTTAATTTCCAGGATGGATGGACTGTCATATGTTGATAGAATGGAGCGGCTGGGCTTGTATACTCTGGAATTTAGAAGGATAAGAGGGGATCTTATTGAAACATATAAGATTATTAAGGTTTTGGACGTGCTAGAGGCAGGAAACATGTTCCCGATGTTGAGGGAGTCCAGAACCAGGGGCCACAGTTTAAGAATAAGGGGTCGGCCATTTAGAATGGATATGAGGAAATACATTTTCTCACGGAGAGTTGTGAGTCTGTGGAATTCTCTTCCTCAGAGGAAGGTGGAGGCCAGGTCTCTGGATACTTTCAAGAGAGAGTTAGATAGAGCTCTTAAAGATAGCATAGTCAAGTGATATGGGGAGAAGGCAGGAACGGGGTACTGATTGTGGGTGATCAGATGGAATGGCGGTGCTGGCCCGAATGGCCTACTCCTGCACCTATTGTCTATTGTAAAAATATGCGGCACAGTGGCGCAGTGGTGGAGTTGCTGCCTTACAGCTCCAGAGACCCGGGTTCGATCCTGACTACGGGTGCTGTCTGTACGGAGTTTGTACGTTCTCCCCGTGACCTTGCGCGAGTTTTTTCCGAGATCTTCTGTTTCCTCCCACACTCCGAAGAGGTACAGGTTTGCAGGTTAATTGGCTTGGTATAAATGTAAATTGTCCCTTGTGTGTGTAGAATAGTGTTAATATGTGGGGATCACTGGTCAGTGTACATTTGGTGGACCGAAGGGGTGTGCCACACTATATCGCTAAACTTAACAAAAAATCTGAAAATAGCGGGTAAGCTTCCTACATTAAGTTGGACATCATTAGATGCAAACTTTGAAGAATAAAGTTTCTGAATTATTTAATTGTCCCTTTGCAATATTGATAACTATCGGCAGTTATTTACATCAATGTTCATAGAATTGGTTATCTCATGAGTTCCATTGCTGTAGTTTATGGAATTAATCTCACAGCAGGTTGTCTGGGGGCTTGTACAATTATGAATGATTAATCGGCAGCACGGTGGCACAGCGGTAGAGTTGCTGTCTTACACCGAATGCAGCGCTGGAGTCCAGGGTTCGATCCCGACTACGGGTGCTGACTGCACAGAGTTTGTACGTTCTCCCGGCGACCTGTGTGGGTTTTCGCCAAGATCTTCGGTTTCCTCCCACACTCCAAAGACGTACAGGTTTGTTGGTTAATTGGCTTGGTAAATGTAAAAATTATCCCTAATACGTGTAGGAGAGTGTTGATGTATAGGGATCGCTGGTCGGCGCAGACCCAGTGGGCCGAAGGGCCTGTTTCTGTGCTGTATCTCTATACTAAACTAAACAATGCTGCTCATACCTAGATTAATTAATACATCACACAAGTTACCCCCACTAGGCAGAGAATGAATCCTGGCAGGGTTCATCATAGCATGGTACAGCAACTACAATGCATAGGGATATAAGGCTGTAGAAAGTGGTAGGCTCGACACTGCTCCACGCATCATCGAAAGCATTCACATGAGATGCTGCCTCCAAATGTTAGCAACTATCATGTAGGCCATGCCTTCTTCTTGCTTGTAAGGTCTGGAAGAAGGTAGTGAAGCCTGAAGTCCCATATTACCGGGTTTAGGAATGGCTGCTCTCCAACAACTATCAGGTTCTTGAACCAACTGACACAACCTAATCCCACCACGACAATAGTGACAATAGTATGGTGTATTGATAAAGGTCCATACACCTTTTTCTGGGAAGGTCTTGATCCTAAACAACCGAGGATACTATGGTAGACAAAGATGCTGGGGAAACTCAGCGGGTGAGGCAGCATCTATGGAGCGAAGGAAATAGGCGACGTTTCGTGTCAAAACCCTTCTTCAGACTGATGTGAAGGTGGGAGGGGGTGGGGCGGGAAGAAGAAAGGAAGAGGAGGAGCCAGTGGGCTGAGGGAGAGCTGGGAAGGGGAGGAGAAAGTAGGAACTATCTGAAATTAGGATACCATGGTCCATCCCTGGCATTAAAGTTGATTTGTCTAATGGTCTGTTTTTGCTTGTTTTTTGTTTTGTGCTGTATTTTTCATCTTTTTACTGTCTTGCAGAATCTCGGTGTAATTTATGTCCCATTAATATTTTTGAGTGTTTGTCCGAGGTTTTGTTTTAGTTTAATTTAGAGGTACAGCGCGGATACAGGCCCTTCGACCCGCCGGGTCCGCGCAGACCAGCGATCCCCGCACATTAACACAATCCTACACACACTAGGGCCAATTTTTACATTTACCAAGCCAATTAACCTACAGACCTTGGAGAGGAGGTGTCTGAAGAAGGGTCTCGGCCCGAAACGTTGCCTATCTCCTTCGCTCCTTAGATGCTGCGGCACCCGCTGAGTTTCTCCAGCCTTTTGTCTACCCTACAGACCTTGTGCGTCTTTGGAGTGAGGGAAAAAAACGGAATATCTCGGAGAAAACCCACGTGGTCATGGGGAGAACATACAAACTCCATACCGACAGCACCCATAGTCGAGATCCAACCCGGGTTTCCGGCACCGCACTCGCTGAAAGGCAGCGACTCTACCGCTGCGCCACTGTGACCGCCATGATAGACGAGGTGGGAGTTGTGAAGCCAGGGGATAGAATAAAGATGGACAGAAGGGGGGCAGAGGGAAGGGAGGGGGGGGGGGGAAGGGGTGGTCGGGGGGAAATTTTACAATTTCCAATTCTGAAATTGGAGAATTCATTGTTAGCACCTTTAGGAAGCAAGCTCCAAGTGGAATGTGAGGGGCTGTTCCTCCAGTTTGCGAGCGGCCTCATTCTGGCAATGGAGGAGGTCCAGAACCGAAAGGTCGGTATGTGAATGGGAAGGGGAGTTAAAATAGCGAGCAACCAGGAGATCCAGTAGACCATGGCAGACCGAGTGTAAATGTTCGACAAGCTGTGTCTACCCTTGGTCTCACCTATCGGGAACATAGAGTGCAGTAGACAAGGTTTGATTTAGTGGAGGTTTGATTTAGTTTAGTTTCATTTCGAGATACAGCCAGGAAACATGCTCTTTGTTCCAACGGGTCCACGCCGACCATGAATTACCGCACACTAATGCCCCTGTCCCACTTAGGAAACCTGAACGGAAGCCTCTGGTGATCTTGTGCCCCACCTAAGGTTTCCATGAGGTTCCCGGAGGTTTTGGTCACTCTCCCTAATGGTCGAAAGTGGTTTCCACGTCGAGGCTTTTTCTATGTTCCTTCGATTATTTATTTTTTTCCACGTTAGTTTTTATTGCTTTTATCTATACATAAATAAAACACAAATATAACAACGAACATACAACATTACAGTGAAACGTACAACAGTGTGCGGGGGTTCCGTTTACAATTAATGATGCCATATACAGAACTATTTTCATATTAAAACATTTTCCAATAACTTACATTATTGTCTATAAAATTATACAGTGTTGATGTCTTTATTTCTATACCTAATCATTTTTTCCCACTTTCTATTAAACTCGGCTTCTTTCACTCTTAGAGAATATGTCATTTTCTCCATCACAAATATTTCCTGTACTATGTCTAACCATTGTCTAAGTCTGGGTGTCTCCGCTGCAAGCCAGTTTCTTGTAATGGCCTTTCTGCCAGCTGTGAGTAGGATTTTAACCAAGTAATGGTCTTCCTTCAGCACCACTGTATTTATATTACCCAGGTATAAAATGGAACACTTCTTGCAGACTGTATATCCTAATACCTCCGTTAATTCTGAATTCACTCTGTCCCAAAATGGTTCTATGTTTGGGCAACTCCAGAAGATATGTGCATGATTTGCGTCTGTTTTACCACATTGCCTCCAGCATGTTTGCTGGCTTAGAATTTGCTTGCCTTTTATGTTAGGCGTAATAAAGAAACAAATCAAATTTTTCCAATTAAATTCTCTCCATTTTTGTGAATTAGTGGATGTCTGTAGTGTTACACACATATGATGCAATTCCTCTTCTGAGATTGTAATGTTCAATTCCTTTTCCCACTTAAATATTACATAAAATGTAGTTTTAGCTTGACATTCCATTAAACTATGATAAAGTTTAGAAATAATCCTTAATGTTTTTTGATGATACGCATTAACTATCACTTCTATCATTAGGGAGGTTCCTGTAGGTTTTGGTCGCTCTCCCTAATGGTCGAAAGTGGTTTCCACGCCGAGGCTTTTTCTATGTTCCTTCAATTATTTCAACAAAATCAAAACCGGCCTCGACTGAAAATAGGTTGCCGTTTGGTCGAAGCCAGTGGAGTGGGGTTGCTATTTACTTATAGGCAGTCAAAGGCAATCTCCTTCGCTGACCCGCCATTTTGATTGGCTCATTGGAGTTTCATGACCTGGAAGGACCCACCGGAAGGTAAAATGCCCGCTAAATTTATTAAACTTCTTAAAACTGTCTCCACTCCTTCTCCCTCCCCATCTCCTCCCCTTCTCCCCACTTCTCTCCCCCTTCTCTCCCCCTTCTTTCTCCTTCTCTCCCCCCCTCTCGCACTCTCCAAAGGACTTACCGTGCCCTGTGGCAGCCGTTTACCTTCTTCTTCATCGCGCGGACAGCGCTCCTCCGCTGCCCCTGGCCCCCACCTTAGCGATGTGTTTGTGTTTGTGTGTGTGCGGTCGGTAGCAAAGATCCTATAGGATTGAGGCTTTCAAAGCGTGTGACCAAAACCTCTGGCAACTCATGGAAACCTTGGCTGGGGCGCAAAGTCACCAGAGGATTCCGTTCAGGTTTCCTAAGTGGGACAGGGGCATTACACTACACCTACATACACAAGGGGCAAATTTTACATTTACCAAGCCAATTTACCTACATACCTGTACGTCTTTCAAATCTTTATTTGCCCCGTTGCTACCAGCATAGCTGTGTACAAACAAACCATGGACGCATGGCAGTAAGTGATGGGGTGGGGGGGTGTCGAGTATACCCACCACCACCTCCCCATAGGCACATTAAATCACTTGAGACCAACCTTGAAGAGTTTAGAGCCAGGCTGCTGCTTCAATGGGAATCAGAAGAAGGGTCTTGACCGGAAACGTCACCCATTCCTTCTTTCCAGAGATCCTGCCTGTCCCGCTGAGTTACTCCAGCAATTCGATTTAAACCAGCATCTGCAGTTCTTTCCTACAGGGATTGCCATATTCTTTATTTCACTGCAACGTGTCTCAGCAATTATTCACCTGGCCTCGCTGTACAATGTAGGGTTTATCCATTTATTTTATGGACTAAAGGGAACCCTGAGGTAAGTGGAAAGTTGGTGGTATCTATTTTATTATCAACACTTGGTGCTCCACTGATGTGACAGTCATAGCTCAATTGTCCTCCTTTCATCTGTGAATTCCATCCCTGTTATCTACCGAGGAAATTCACCTCACCACTACCATCTTGCCAATGGTCCACAGACCATCCACAGCCAACTCCAAGATGGCACTGGACAAATGATATGTCGTCATCAATTCCTTGAGACAGCAAACCCTGATGCCCTGTTCATCATCACTTCAACAGGTGACTTCAACAAAGCAAACTTTAGGAATATACTCCCCAAATATCATCAGCATTTCTCTTGTCCCAGGCAAGTATTAACACACATAACCACTGCTACAATGCTCTTAAATATGCTCTATCCCTCGCCCATGTTTCAGCTGGTCTGATCGCGTTTGGGTGCTGCTCCTGCTAGCTTACAGATAGAGTAAGGTCATCCCTCAAGTTTCCTTCTCTCCATCGAAAATAAGCCCAGCCTTTCCATCTTCTTCCATGACTAAACCTCCCTACAAGTCCTTTCCCCAGCCTCGTCCTCTTTTAGATTGGAACTATCGGAGAAAAAACGCCTTAAGCCCCTGTCCCACTTAGGCGAGTTTTTAGTCGAGTAGAGGCGACTAGGTTGTCGCCACATGTTCGCCGGTGGTCACCGGGGTGTCACCTGTATGGTCGTGAGTAGTCTCCTCAGTCGCCCAAAGAGTCGTAGCGTCTTTCTGGTCGCTGCTAAATTTTCAACATGTTGAAAATCTTCGGCAACCTGCTGCGACTATGATGGGTGCCAGCAAGTCGCTGAAAAAATTTGCGTGAGTGGGACAGGCCCTTAAGGGTGTTCGGCAAGTCTCAGAACGTTTCTTCCCTGCTGTTATCAGATTAGTGAATGGTCCTCCCATGAGCTAGGGCAAGGGCCTGATCTTCAAACCCCCCTCATTGCAGGCCTTGTACTTTTTCTCAGTATCTATAATGCTATAATTTTGCACATTGATTTTTTAATCTTTCCATGTTCCTGTTCTCCTGATCTTCATGGCTTTGAGGGATATTGTGAAGCTCTAAGCTGCTGAGCAGTGGATATCATTGAATGGAGCAAAGGTCATTCCGTAGTTAGACACAAAATGCTGGAGTGTAACAGAGGGACAGGCAGCATCATTGGATAGAAGGAGTGGATGATGTTTCGGGCCGAGCCCCTTCTTCGGACTGAGAGCCATGGGAAAGGGAACCAAGAGATATAGACGGTGATGTAGAGGGATTTACTGTAGAACAAATGAATGAAAGATATTTCAAAAAGTAAGGATGATAAAGGAAACGGGCCATTGCTAGCTGTTTGTCCTTCTGATTACATTTTATCTTTGTATGCTTCGTTGTCACCTTCCCCTCGTTCCCCTCGTTGTCAACTTCCCCTCCTTGTTCATCCCCTTTGATGTCTAGTTTTCACACCTTACCCCTCCCTAACTCTGTCTCTCCTTCTCCCCAACTCTCAGTCTGAAGAAGGGTTGCAACCTGAAATGTCACCCATTCCTTCTCTCCAGAGATGTTGCCTGTCCCGCTGAATTACTCCAGCATTTTGCGTCTATCTTCGGGCTAAACCAACATCTGCAGTTCCTTCATGCACAAGCTTTATAGGTGCACAAGTCTTTGTTCACAAAGTAGCATTCAACTTCTAGGTAATTGCCAATCTCTTTTTTGATGGGGGGCTTGCAATAAGAAGAATGACAATCCAGTCTGAATGAATGTCTCCATGCTATTAGGTGACAAGCTTGTCATTACACCTGGGTTTTGCTCCTTTGAAACCAATAAGTTTTCAATGTGGAGCACAGCTTTATGCAATGGGATTACATGTTGGGAACCTGGGCACAGATGCCAGGATGTCCCCATGCTACTTCCATCACATTAACACTGATTTAAGTTATTCACGAAGGACAATCCATCATTTTCACACCAGCTTAAGTTGTGATCCTCTCTTTAACTCTTCAAGGCTGATACATGTCAAATTATCGCACCTGCATTCAGGGCGAGAACTGCAACATCATTGGACTTTCACTATTTAATGTATTCGACTAAAGAGATCAATGCACAAGTTGAAAGTAGGCAGGCACCAAATAAACCTGTGGAGCAACTGATATCTGGAGACTAGACAACTTTTCCTGCACTACATCCTTTGCCCATCCCAAAACCATTCCTAAGGCAGTACCTGAGACAACCACTTGTACTATTATTGAAAGAGAAACTTGCTTGCTTTTTGTCAATACATCACAAACATTGGGGGGGGGGGGGGGGTATTCTAAATTGTTTTTGTTACTTTAATTGATTAAAAAGATCATCTCAAATTTCACTGTACCTTAATTGATACCATATAACAATTACAGCACGGAAACAGGCCATCTCGGCCCTTCAAGTCCGTGCCGAACAACTTTTTTCCCGGAGTCCCACCTGCCTGCACTCATACCATAACCCTCCATACCCTTCTCATCCATATGCCTATCCAATTTATTTTTAAGTGATGCCAACGAACCTGCCGCCACCACTTCCACTGGAAGCTCATTCCACACCGCTACCACTCTCTGAGTAAAAAAGTTCCCCCTCATGTCACCCCTAAACTCCTGTCCCTTAATTCTAAAGTCATGTCCTCTTGTTTGAATCTTCCCTATTCTCAAAGGGAAAAGCTTGTCCACATTAACTCTGTCTATCCCTCTCATCATTTTAAAGACCTCTATCAAGTCCCCCCTTAACCTTCTGCGCTCCAGAGAATAAAGACCTAACTTATTCAACCTATCTCTGTAACTTAGCTGTTGAAACCCAGGCAACATTCTAGTAAATCTCCTCTGTACCCTCTCTACTTTGTTGACATCCTTCCTATAATTGGGCAACCAAAATTGTACACCATACTCCAGATTTGGTCTCACCAACGCCTTGTACAATTTTAACATTACATCCCAGCTTCTATACTAATGCTCTGATTTATAAAGGCTAGCATACCAAAAGTTTTCTTTACCACCCTATCTATATGAGATTCCACCTTCAAGGAACTATGCACGGTTATTCCCAGATCCCTCTGTTCAACTGTATTCTTCAATTCCCTACCGTTTACCATGTACGTCCTATTTTGATTTGTCCTGCCAAGGTGTAGCACCTCACATTTATCAGCATTAAACTCCATCTGCCATCTTTCAGCCCATTTTTCCAACTGGCCTAAATCACTCTGTAGACTTTGGAAATCCTCTTCATTATCCACAACACCCCCTATCTTGGTATCATCTGCATACTTACTAATCCAATTTACCACCCCTTCATCCAGATCATTGATGTACATGACAAACAACAAAGGACCCAACACAGATCCCTGAGGCACCCCACTAGTCACCTGCCTCCAACCCGACAAACAGCCATCCACCATTACCCTCTGGCTTCTCCCATTCAGCCACTGTTGAATCCATCTTGCTATTCCTGCATTTATACCCAACAGTTGAACCTTCTTAACCAACCTTCCAAGAGGAACCTTGTCAAAGGCCTCACTGAAGTCCATATAGACAACATCCACTGCTTTACCCTCGTCAATTTCCCTAGTAACCTCTTCAAAAAATTCAAGAAGATTAGTCAAACATGACCTTCCAGGCATAAATCCATGTTGACTGTTCTTAATTAGACCCTCTTTATCCAGATACTTATATATATTATCTCTAAGTATCTTTTCCATTAATTTGCCCACCACTGAAGTCAAACTAACCGGTCTATAATTGCTAGGTTTACTTTTAGAACCCTTTTTAAACAATGGAACAACATGCGCAGTACGCCAATCCTCGGGGACTATTCCAGTTTCTAATGACATTTGAAATATTTCTGTCATAGCCCCGGCTATTTCTACACTAACTTCCCTCAATGTCCTAGGGAATATCCTGTCAGGACCTGGAGACTTATCCACTTTTATATTTTTCAAAAGTGCCAGTACTTCTTTTACTTTGAAACTCATAGTATCCATAGCTACTCTACTAGTTTCCCTTACCTCACATAATTCAATATCCTTCTCCTTGGTGAATACCGAAGAAAAGAAATTGTTCAATATCTCCCCCATCTCTTTTGGCTCTGCAGATAGCTGTCCACTCGGTCTCTCCAATGGACCAATTTTATCCCTTGTTATCCTTTTGCTATTAATATAGCTGTAGAAACCCTTTGGATTTACTTTCACCTTACTTGCCAAAGCAACCTCATATCTTCTTTTAGCTTTTCTAATTTCTTTCTTAAGATTCTTTTTACATTCCTTATACTCCTCAAGCACCTCATTTACTTCATGCTGCCTATAATTATTGTAGATCTCCCTCTTTTTCCGAACAAGATGTCCAATTTCCCTTGAAAACCAGGGCTCTTTCCAATTTTTACTGGTTCCTTTCAACCGAACAGGAACATAAAGATTTTGTACTCTTAAAATTTCCCCTTTAAATGTCCTCCATTTCTCCTCTACATCTTTCCCATAAAATAAAATGTCCCAGTTCACTCCTTTTAAATCATCTCGCATCTCGTTAAAGTTAGCCTTTTTCCAATCAAAAATCTCAACCCTAGGCCCAGTTCTGTCCTTCTCCATAATTATATTGAAACTAATGGTATTGTGATCACTGGACCCGAAGTGCTCCCCAACGCATACCTCCGCCACCTGTCCCGTCTCATTTCCTAACAGGAGGTCCAGCACTGCCCCTCCTCTAGTAGGCACCTCTATGTATTGCTGCAAAAAACTATCCTGCACACATTTTACAAACTCCAAACCATCCAGCCCATTTACAGAATGTGTTTCCCAGTCTATGTGTGGAAAGTTGAAATCTCCCACAATCACTACCTTGTGCTTACTACTAATATCTGCTATCTCTTTACATATTTGCTCTTCCAATTATCGTTCCCCATTTGGCGGTCTATAACATACCCCTATAAGTGTTGCTACACCTTTCCCACTTCTAAGTTCCACCCAAATAGCCTCCCTAGATGAGCCCTCCAATCTATCCTGCCAAAGCACTGCTGTAATATCTTCCCTGACTAGCAATGCAACACCTCCACCTCTTGCCCCTCCAATTCTATCACACCTGAAGCAACGAAATCCTGGAATATTTAGTTTCCAATCACAGCCCTCCTGCAACCATGTTTCACTGATCGCCACAACATCATACTTCCAGGTGTCTATCCAGACTCTAAGCTCATCCACCTTTCTTACAATGCTCCTAGCATTAAAATATGCACATTTAAGAAACCCCCCATCTCTTATTCTCTGTTTATTTCCATTTTTTTCTTTCTCCTCTTGTGTCCGAGTGCTTCCCTTTTCTGCTTCCTGCCTCCCAAATGACAATTTAAAAATTGAACTCAAATTTCACTGTACATTAATTGGTACATGTTGTGACAATTAAATTGAATGTTGAATCTTAAATCGATTGACAACCATACAATCATCTGAACCCTGTTGACCTTGAACCAGAGAAGACTATGCTCACAATATATCACAAATGACAACACAATCCTTTGAGTAGAGATTGAACAAACAATTAGGTGCAAACAGACAGACACGTACATATTCTCTGCCGAGTAAACAGCGGGGAGCTGGATAAATGTAAAATTAGATGGATTATGAGATTGTACAGTGAGCAAAAGATCCACTTGCTTGAGTTTTGCTACCACTGGTAAAGCCCCACCTCCATTTCTAACCTCTTGTGAATCCTGGTTTTAAATGCCCCAATCCTATGCTACCCCACCTACCTATTTTTGGCGGCTGAGACTTCCACAGCCCAAACTCCAGAACTCCCTTCCTCAAACTTTCTACCCACTCTGTGCTCCTTGGACTAAGCCTCAGGCCATTTCTCCGAGATCTCCAGTTTCCTCCCACACTCCAAAGATGTACAGGTTTGTACGTTAATTGGCTTGGGTTTGTTTACTTGCTATAAGTGTAAATTGTCCCTAGTATGTGTGGGATTGTGTTAATGTGCACGGTTCGCTGGTCAGTGCGGACTCAGTAGGCCAAAGGCCTGTTTCTGCACTGTATTGCTGTTTCTCTAAATTAAATTCACCCTAAAACCTAATCATTTTTTGGGTCCATATCAACTTTTGTGTGGTCCCACTACTGAACTGCTTCCAGGTGTTTTACAATGCTAAAGATACTACATGAAAGCAACTCCTCGTTGTTGCTTTCACTGTTAATGTAAATGCTCCATTTTGATTTTGGATGATGGAGCATTTGTCCAGCTCAACAGTGCCTTTGGTTAATCAATGGCAACAATGACTGTGATCATGCAAGTACTGTCCTCACCTCACAAACTGCTCATCCCACTAGGGCCGTCTTAACAGCATTATCGGCCCCCGGGGCAAAGCACTGCGCTGGGGGCCCGAAAATTCCAGTTTCTTTATGCCGAATCAAATATGCCGTCATGCGCTTGCGATGTTCTTCTCCGTTTTCATGTTCCACAGTAACATTCTACAATACATAGATTAACATGGCACCCCTGTGCTCGTGGGGCCCCGGGCAACTGCCCAGCGTGCCCATAGCGTTAAGATGGCTCTGCATCCCACCTCATCCCAGTGAAGAAGTGATTCATCTCAGGAGCAGCTCATGTAGGTCTCAACGCTGTGTTCATTCGTAACAGTAGCCAGCAAGAAAGAGCCGTTATCAATGGAATTAGGAACTGTGCAGGCATTGACCCATAACCCAGGCACAAACGACACGTGGCTTCCATTGTCCGTGACGTTAGATGGATTTGGCAGCTTCTCTCCATATATTATACATCAGAGCCCAGCATCAAGCTACCTCTGACTTTATACCACTTGGCACTTAGTAATATTACTGAATGAAGCTATTTGGAAATTATACTGGTCCAACTGCAACCATTACTCTGAGGTTTGGGCTAGGCACTCGACTAATCCCATAAAGCTCCTTACATCTGCTTGCCTACTTTACGAGTTACAAAACGTTTTCCTTACGTACTTTAACAAAAATTGCAGCAAAAAAATCACCACTGCCAACAAGACTTGCAAGTTTCTGTCTGTATATGCGCGTGTCGACCAATCCATACCGGTACACAGCTACATCCTATCCAGAGACGCTGCCTGTCCCGCTGAGTTACTCCAGTATTTTGTGTCTATCTTCGGTTTAAACCAGCATCTGCAGTACCATCCTACAGCTTGGTGAACTTCCCTCACTCCTCCTCTCCCCTACCTCTGTCAGCCTCGCCATCTATATGTCTAAATTGATGCACAGGTTAATCACAAGAATGTAAGAAAGCATATATTGGCTGAATATTTCAGCTGCATATTTGTTGGTGAACCGTTGCCCCGATGATTGCCGGTGTGATCTGGGAATGTGCTGCAGAGTGTCCCAGATTGTGCCTTTGGGAGTTGTTTATAACGGTCGGTTGTGAGTGGCTGAAAGTTCTAGACTAGCACTCACATGGTTAGACTATATCCCACATAGACTGCCTAGGGCTACAACCTAAACTGTGCACATGCTAATTCTTTAAAATCCTAATTTTCATTACTCATTCACGAGAGAAATACCATAATCATATCCCGTGGACTTTGTTTGAATACCTCAGATCTCGTATACTTTGTTGGTTTGATCTTTATGAATGAATGTCACAAATGTTACTCAAGATGATATTACAGAAACTTACATAATGGTCAGTTACCATCTGCAGAAATATCTATTTTGTTGGGATTTTGCCAACCATGTTAAAAGGATTGCCAACTGAAACATTTGAGTCTTTAACGTTAAAAATCTTTAATCTAGTTTCATGAGCAATCTGTTTTAAGTATCTGAATACTTTTAAAATCACTTTGGCAACAGCTTGTATTTGTAAAGCATCTTAAACATCATGGGACATAAGGCATTTAAATAAACATATTGATAAGGCCAAAGAGGGAGATATTTAGGTGTGTAACAAACAGCCTTATGAAAAAAGTAATTTTTATGGAGCATCTTAAAGGAGAAGAGAGCAGTTTAGAAAGGGGGGTGGGGGGTGATTTTAGGTTGTGACAGTCATGATTTATGGAGGAGGTGCAATTGTTGAAGGAGCACAGATTTATGGCAGAGGGTGCTCAGATTCATTTGACTTGCAACTCATATTTCGCTTGAGCAGCTTACAACACAGCGGTATGACTTGATTTCTCTTATTTCAGGTAACCCTTGCCTTCCCTCTCTCTCCGTCTCCCGTCCTTGAGTCTCCACGACTAGTTTCACTGTCCTCCTGATTAATGTTACTGTTTGTATGCTCCCCCTTGTCACCTTCCCCTCGTCCAACACAATCAACCATTCTACATTTCCTTGATCGCCATCCGCTTTGATCTGCCCTTTCCACACCTTGCCCTTCCATATCTCGTTTCTGTCTCCCCCAAGTCTGAGGAAAGGTCTCCACCTGAAACGTCACCTATTCCTTCTCTCCAGTGATGCTGCCCATCCCACTGAGTTACTCCAGAATGTTGTGCCTATCATTGATGTAAACTGGCATCTGCAGTTCCTTCCTGCACATTTCATTGTGTTTATAGTTTGATATTTGCCTTTTCCCCCCCAGCCTCCTTCAGCAGGATACCACCATCAGCCCAGTACAAAGAGGGGACCTTGCAAAATCACTAGGCCAGGGTTGGCGAACCTGCGGCCTTCTACGCCATTAAGTGTGGCCTTTTGAAATCATCCAAATTTTGTAGAACAAATCATTTTATTTTTATTCATATGTTTTTGTTCGTCTTTTAATATTTTAATTTAAATCTTAAAATGTCCGTATTTAAAATACCAAAGAGTAAAAAAAGATTTAACTAAATAATCCTATAGCTAATTGAACTTTCTTGGATGCGGCCTTATTAGATTACAGCTAACTTAATGCAGCCTTCCAACGTGAAAAGGTTCCCTACCTCGGCACTAGGCTGATGAATTTTAACTACCCTGTTGGTGGATGCACATTTCAAACAAAATCTTACTAAATGTTACTTAAAGCAGAATGGGTAACATGATTATTTTGTGCTTCTCAATTAACGTCTTCTTTTGAGTCCATCTTGCTACAAATGTTGACCTCGCTGTCATCGTCGGTCCTGAAAAGGACGCAACCTTCCGGCGACATTCAGTGGGAGCCATCGCTTGTCACAATAGATGATGGTGGTAGCAGAATTAGCTCAGGATAATTCCAGTTTCCACCCCCGCGACGTGGACGCTTCTGCTATGGGGCCGTTCTCATTAACTACAAACCGTTCCTTATTCCACCTACTTTCACCCCTGTAGTAATCTTTTGAACACATTATTTCACTGGCAGGGGTGTCTGTTTCTGAAGATATTCAACAGCCTCCCTTTGCGTTCTGTTTCTAGTTGTTGTTTGTGAGTGAATCTAGCCAGCTGACACCGGGATATTATCTCCCCATGGAGTGGCAACAATGAACAAGCCGGATTCTATACAAGCCTTCAGCTTCCACAGGCTCACATCTGGCAAAGCTTGAGAAATACTCGATGGGTGTTGGGAGCGTTGAGAGTGCTGATTGTTTCTTTCAATGTAAATCATCTTCCTTTCGATATCTCACCCAAAGAGATGTTATCCACATCAAATCCCTCTCACGGTACATGGGAACGGCATAATGTTCAGCTGATCCATAGTCTTTGGGAATCTCTAAACATTTAAGGGCCTGTCCCACCAGCATGCAACTCTACGCGATGAGCACGACCTAACGTGGTCGCTTGAGCCGTCCGGCGTCGCGGGGGCCGGTCCCACTTCGATCGCCGGAGCCGTGCGGAATTGTGCGGAGTTCGTCCCGACATCGCACGGGGCTCCGAAAAACTGATTATGTTCAAAAATTCCGCGCGGCAACGGCTTGTCGGCTCGCTGTCGCCTCGACGCATTACACACCGCCTCGACGTTGTGCCTCCGTGAACCTATCTGTAGGTGCCTCCGTGACCCTCTATGTGTGTGGCTCTGTGGCCCTCTGTGTGTGTGCCTCTGTGCCCCTCTCTGTGTGTCCCTCTCTGTCCTGGCGTACTTACCTTTAAGAATTCGCTCCAAGTTCGCCTCACTTTGCGCCGCGTTGCGCCACTCACCCGACCTCCACGCAGCCCTCACTGCCGGTTTGGTTGCGCTTGCCGCATGCAGGTGCATGCTGGTGGGAACGGCCCTGTACAGGGATTACCCGACCTCCGCGCGGCCCCCGCTTCTAGTTTGATCGCGCTCATCGCATGGAGTCGGATGCTGGTAGGACAGGCCCTTTACTCTATTGGCCCCAGGGACTTCCAAGCCTGGGTCCAACTTCTCTTCAATGTAACTCAGGTGTCATAAGACTATATAGCATGAAAGCACACCCGTCTGCCCACTGGCTTTACCTTGACCTATCATTATTCCCTTATCATGTATCTCTACACTGTAAATGGCTCGAATGTAATGATGGATTGAAATGATGAATCTGCTGACAGGTTAGCACGCAACAAAAGTTTTTCACTGTACCTCTGCAGATATGACAATAAACTAAACAATAACCATTAAACACCCAGTTACACTAATCCTACACTAATCCTACACTAATCCTATTGTACTCCCCCCCCCCCCATCATTCTCATCAGCTCCATCCACCTCACTTCCCTATTCCACAGTCTCGATCTTTCTCTGCCACGTCTCTGGGATGTACAAGCAAACTGGAACACCTTGTGGAAATGCATTGCAGTTACAGGGAGAGCGTGCAAGCTCCAAGTGGGCAGCACCAGAGGTCAGGGTCGAGCTTGGGTCCGAGAGGCAGTGTGCGGACATGGCGTCGAAGGACGAGAAGCCGAAGCAAAGAAGTGGAAGCCGAATAACTGAAAGGAAACAAAGCCAAAACGCCAACTAACCGAACGAGTGGGACGCCTAAAAGCCAACTAACCGTAAGGCAGCTCTGCCTGAACGCCAACTCACCAAAAGGCTGCGTCGCCTACACACCAACTCACCGAATGGCCAAAAAGTCAAATAACGGACATGATGTCACCGGGGGGGGGGGGGGGGGGGGGGGGGGGGGAGGACTTGGCAGCGATTGGTCCAGACCCTCGTGTCCATCACATCACTGGCCAATGGAAACGGGAGGGTGGGGGTCATTTTCCCACACAAGCCATAGGTGACTGGGCCCGAGCACCAAGTTGTAAGCGGATGAAGGAGTGCATCCCTCGGGACAGCCCCACTCTCCCATGGCCACGGTCGTCCTCCACCTCGTCTCCCCCGTGTGGCCGCACTGTGACGGGCTGCGTGTCGGCAGCGCCGGGTGGAGCAGAGGTGTGGGACAGGCTGGTCCCTCCGCTCACCCAGATGCCCCACCATCGGACCCCAACCCCCACACCAGGGTGGTTAACCCCCCCCCCCCCCGACCCCCGACCCACACACGGGGTGATTCCCCCTGATTCAGCCCCCACCCCGGCCATGGGGACCGACGGCTCAGGGCATTGGCAGCCATAGTACATCGCTTTTATAACACGGGGAGACACACAAATTCCCTGGCGGGCCGGTGACAAGTGTGCATGACCACAAACAATTTTATCTTCTCCTACTCCTCCCCCCCCCCCCCCCCATCACAACACGAAGAACATTTTATTTATTACCGTCCGGTTGCCTACGTAACGCCCACAGCAAGCTCCCACGCACAAAACACCAGATAATCTGTAAACGGTTTCAAACGAAGATGGACACAAAAAGCTGGTGTAACTCAGTGGGAAAGGCAGTATCTCTGGAGAGAAGGAATGGGTGACGTTTTGGGTCGAGAGCCATCTTCAGACCCGAAGACTGAGTCTGAAGGGTCTCGACCCGAAACGCCACCCATTCCTTCTCTCCAGTGATGCTGCCTGTTCCACTGAGTCACTCCAGTATTTTGTGTCTATCTTCGGTGTGACAGTTGTCTCATTTCATCGGTTTCATTTATTGCGCTGTTGCTAATGTTACTTTGAATCCCTTCATCCAAATCATGATGTATATTGTAAATAACTGTGGTCCAAGCACTGAGCCTTGCAGTACCCCACTAGTCACTGCCTGCCATTCTGAAAGGGACCCGTTAATCCCTACTCTTTGTTTCCTGCCTGCCAACCACTTCTCTATCCATGTCAGCACTCTACCCCCAATACCATGTGCCCTAATTTTGCCCACTAATCTCCTATGTGGGACCTTATGAAATGCTTTCTGAAAATCCAGGTACACTACATCCACTGGCTCTCCCTTGTCCATTTTCCTAGTTACATCTTCAAAAAATTCCAAAGATTAGTCAAGCATGATTTCCCCTTCGTAAATCCATGCTGACTCGGACTGATCCTGTTACTGCTATCTAAATGTTCGGCTATCTCATCTTTTATGATTGACTCCAGCATCTTCCCCACCACTGATGTCAGGCTAACTGGTCCTCGTTTTCTCTCTCCCGCCTTTCTGGATAACATTAGCAAACCTCCAATCCACAGGAACTGATCCCGAGTCTATAGAACATTGGACAATTATCACCAATGCATCCACGATCTCTAGAGCCACTTCCTTAAGTACCATTGTGGTTCATGTGCTTTTGTTTAATAGCTGTGCATTTTCTTTAAGTGTAAAATATAGCTAAACATATATAGATCTCTGGTGCTGTAAGACAAGAACTCTACCGCAGCACCACTGAGCCTCCCTTAAGGGTATAAGGGTCTCGTTCTGCTATAAAACATGTCTCATTATATTGACAAGCAGTCACTTCTATTACCACTTGAGCAACAATGATCCATTAAACAATTAAACAAACTTTCGTACATGTTTAGCTTTTAGTAATAGAACTAAGAGTCAAGACTGTTTTGTTGTCATATGTCCCAGATAGAACTATGAAATTCTTACTTGCAAATGCCTAAAGATTCTTGCCTAAAGATGCTTACAGCAAAGATCTTTATTTTTGAAACTTCTACAGGAAAACATAATTCTGTTATTGTGTGGGTGAAGCCATCAAGCTCCTAAGCCTTCTGCATTAGACACGTGATATGTCTTTCACTTTTAAGAATACAGAAATACCTGGAAATGGATAATGTACGTACTGCAACGTCACACATTGTGTGCGGGTGAATACAAACAACAGATATGGATGGTATCACAGCGCAGGTAGTAACGCAGTTGCCTTGCTACTCCACTGACCCAGGTTCAATCCTGAACTCAGGCATTGTCCATCTGCAGTCTACACATTCTCCCTGTGACAATGTGGGCTTCTTCTGGATTCCTCCTACATCCCAAAGACATTCAGAATGGTAGGTGAATTGGCCATTGGCTAGTGAGTGGCATAATCTTGGAGGAGTTGATGAGGGGGTGGGGAGACTATCGTTTGTTTAGGGTCAGATTAGAGTAAATGTGAGACTGGGTGTAGACTCAGCCAGATGAAGGGCCTGCTTTTGTTCTGTATATTCAGTGGCCTCTATATTATCACAAACATTTGGTTCCGTCAACCAAAGATTAATGTCTTCCCTGTTATATATATACCTTGGCTGTTAAAGTTCCATCACAGTTATTCACCTCTTCTAATAGCTCATTAGATACAGTCACAACTACATCAAAGTTGACTTATAAACCCAAACACCCTTTCATGGATACTCTAAGAATTGATTCTGCCTGCTAATTTGGGAGAAATTCATAGAATCTGTTTGACTTCTCATAAAGAAAGTGAGCAAGCCTGCATTAATCTAATGTGTACGTAGGAACTGCAGATGCTGGATTACACCAAAGATCAACACAAAATGCTGGAGTAACTCAATGGGACAAGCAGCATCTCTGGTGAGAAGGAACGGGTGACGTTTCAGGATCGAGACCTTCAAACAGACTGAAAGTCAGGGGAGAGGGAGCCACAGAGATATGGAAAATAATGGGCCCGTCCCACTTAGGCGATTTTTCGGCGGACTGCCGGTAACTGTCAAGTTGCCGGCACTCGCCTGAAAAACCAGCAACTGGAACGGCAACTGTCAGAGTGGAACGCACACACACACACATCGCTTCCTTCACCAGCCCGTTATGCAGGCGGGGGACAGGGCAAGCGGGGGGAGCGCTGTCTAAAAAATTCACATGGTGCAAAGCCAAGGTGAAACAGACACACACCGCGATGAACAGGAAGGTTGGCGATGTAGAAAGACGGCTAAAGCACAGTCTACGGTAAGGCCATTAAAAGAGGGGGGAGAGGGGTGGAGAGGGGGGGAGAAGCAGGGAGAAGGAGTGGAGACAACTTTTAAGAAGCCAGAGATACTCGGCTGTGAAGCTCGGCGGACACTTAACATTACCGGTCGGTTATCCTTGGTTCTGAGAACTACTGCATACCTTTTTATTTCCCAATGAGCCAATGAAATTCACCGGTCAGCATCGGCTACAAACTCCGAGGACCTCCGAGAACTCTTGACCTCCTGGCAACCTATTAGGACCTCATGGCGACTCACCTACGGCTCGAGAATTCTCGCTATTCTCCATGGCGGCTTCATTCAAGTTGCCGCTAATTTTTCAACATGTTGAAAAATTCATGGCGACCATAATGAGGCCGCGACTAGTTCCCAGAATGCGGGAACTCCTCACGAGCATGAAGGCAACTCCCCGGCAACCACCAGCAAACGTGTGTCGACCATGTGGCGACTGCATAATCTCCTGCAGTCGCCCAAAAAGTCGCCTAAGCGGGACAGGCCCATTAAGGTGTAAAAGGGAGACATCAAAGGGGATGCGGTTAAGGAAAATGTGGAATAGATCATTGTTGGTGAGGGGAAGCTGACAATGAAGCATACAAAGATAAAATGTTATCTCGAGGACGGTCAGACTGGTTGGAGAACTAGGACAGAGGAGGAATGGAGAAAGAGGGAAAGCAAGGGCTACTGGAAGCTAGTGAAGTCAATATTCATACTGCGGTTAAAGGCTGCCCATCTGAAATATGAGGTGCTGTTCCCCAATTTGCGTTGGGCCTCACTCTGACATTAATGTAGTGTTGTTCATGAACCATCAATTGGCGAACGCAATGGCTGCCTCACCAACAGTCTGTCTGTCCTTTGGATTCTTTGTATTTTAATTGTATGTGTTAAATGTATGTTTTTAGTGTTCTTTAGCTTGTTTTATGTGGGGGGTGGAGGAGGGGTGGGGGGAACTGGGGAAACTTTTTCTAGGCTCTTACCTTGACGGAGATGCGATTTCTTTCTGCATCATTTCTCGTTCCGCACCGCGGCCTAAAATCGTGGAGTTGGTGGCTTTTGCTGGAGACTGATTTTGAGAGCTCCACCCCGGAGAGCTTACGGGACTTTAGCATTGCGGAGCCCGTGAGTCCTTAACCAGGGATTGCCCTCGGAGCTCCAACCGTGAGTGCTTACGGACTTAACATCATGGAGCCCACGGTTTCTGGTCAGAGACCGACATCGAGAATTCCAAGCCGCAGGGAGTTTTGATTGCCACGACGCGGGAGATTCGATCCCCCAATGCTGTTTTATCGTATGGCTATATGGTAATTCGCATATCGCTGTACATTAATTGGTACATGTGACAATAAAAGACCTTTGAAACCTTTGAAACCTATGAACTCTGCATCTGAGAGTCTTTCACAATATTAAAAGTCAATGACTGGCATTATTGTTTTAAAGCAGGAAACTGTGGTACTATGAACCACTTATTCATCAAATGGTCAATTTTAATGATATTGACCAGATATAATGATATTGATATAGGAGGTTCTACTTCAGTTGTATAAGGTCTTAGTGAGACCACACCTGAAGTATTGTGTACAGTTCTGGTCTCCAAATCTGAGGAAGGACATTATTGCCATAGAGGGAGTGCAGAGAAGGTTCACCAGATTGATTCCTGGGATGTCAGGACTGTCTTATGAAGAAAGACTGGATAGACTCGGTTTATACTCTCTAGAATTTAGGAGATTGAGAGGGGATCTTATAGAAACGTACAAAATTCTTAAGGGGTTGGACAGGCTAGATGCAGGAAGATTGTTCCCGATGTTGGGGAGGTCCAGGACAAGGGGTCACAGCTTAAGGATAAGGGGGAAATCCTTTAGGACCGAGATGAGAAGGACTTTTTTCACACAGAGAGTGGTGGGTCTCTGGAACTCTCTGCCACAGAGGGTAGTTGAGGCCAGTTCATTGGCTATATTTAAGAGGGAGTTAGATTTGGCCCTTGGGGCTAAGGGGATCAGAGGATATGGAGAGAAGGCAGGTACGGGATACTGAACTGGATGATCAGCCATGATCATATTGAATGGCGGTGCAGGCTCGAAGGGCCGAATGGCCTACTCCTGCACCTAATTTCTATGTTTCTATGATTCACCAGAACACAGGGTGCAACATTCTATTCCTTCTCAAATAACTTCACAGGATATTTGACTCACCCGAGGAGTGTTACAATTCTCTTGGCTTTTCCAAGAATGAGCACGCCAGGTAAGACTTTCTGATATTCAACTGGCTTTCGTACCTCAACCCACTCCACCAAAGTTATTCAGTCAGCCTCTCATTGCTTTTTGTCAGACGTTGCAGAAGTTGGGGTATTCGGACCATATTATAGGTTCAAAAAATTGTGCTACATAAAACTATATCTGAGTTAGAATGTTTTGTGTTATTTTCATGGAAGTGATCAATGCACAGAGTGTACAATAGGTTAGTCAGCATCTGTGAATAAAGAAAAGGTCCAAGACCCTTTGGCAGGCATAGGTTCCAGCTCATTGAATTGATCCTAATGTGTATGTCCCAGAAATGTCCATGCATGGATCCTTACACATTACAATTCCGATAATCGGCAAACACGGGGCAATGCAGGTGCTAGATTTTCTGGACTATTGGATGTCTTTTTCAAAGTGCACACGTTGATTTCCTGCTTTTTTCACAGTAGTTTAGTTTAGTTTAGTTTAGAGATGTAGCGTGGAAACAGGCCCTTCGGCCCACCGTGTCCACACCGACCAGTGATCCCCACACATTAACACACAACAGCCTACACACACTAGGGATAATTGTAAGGCGGCACGGTGGCACAGCGGTAGAGTTGCTGCCTTACAGCATATGCAGCGCCAGAGACCCGGGTTCGATCCTGACTACGGGTGCTGTCTGTATGGAGTTTTAACGTTCTCCCCGTGACCTGCGTGGGTTTTCTCCGCGATCCTCGGTTTCCTCCCACACTCCAAAGACGTACAGATTTATAGATTAATTGGCTTGATAAATGTAAAAATTGACCCTAGTGGGTATAGGATAGTGTTAATGTGCGGGGATCGCTGGTCGGCGCGGACCCGGTGGGCCGAAAGGGCCTGTTTCAGCGCTGTAGCTCTAAACTAAACTAAAATTTTACATTTACATGGAGCCAATTAACCTACTAGGGTAGACACAAAATGCTTGGGTAATTCAGCGGGTGAGGCAGCATCTATGGAGCGAAGGAATCGGCAAAGTTTCAGGTCGAGACTCTTCTTCAGACCCTCCGTCGAGGTAAGAGATTAGAAAAAGTCTCGACCCAAAATGGTTAGGAGGGAGAGATAGATCAGCCATGATGGAATGGTGGAGTAGACTTGTTGGGCCGAATGGCCTAATTCTGCTCCTATTACTTATGACCTTATGAATCAGTATTTACAGATCTACTTCAAAACATTGAAATCGTTAACTTATGTTCACAAACACAAATATTTGATGGTAATACCATATGACTGCTGGGATAATTCATCAACTCAAAGACGCAGTTCTCAGGAGTTTATCTCATAATTGTTCACTTCTGCAAGTCTCTCATACATTACCAAATCAATCGTAAGTATTCGATTTAAGAGATGTAAACCATGTAATATTAACTCAGTGTCAAGGGTTGCTGGCTCGAGGGATGTCGTTAAGATTTGAGTGTAGGAGCAGGGAGGTTCTACTGCAGTTGTACAGGGTCTTGGTGAGACCACACCTGGAGTATTGCGTACAGTTCTGGTCTCCAAATCTGAGGAAAGACATTCTTGCCATAGAGGGAGTACAGAGAAGGTTCACCAGACTGATTCTTGGGATGTCAGGACTGTCTTATGAAGAAAGACTGGATAGACTCGGTTTATACTCTCTAGAATTTAGGAGATTCAGAGGGGATCTTATAGAAACTTACAAAATGCTTAAGGGGTTGGACAGGCTAGATGCAGGAAGATTGTTCCCGATGTTGGGGAGGTCCAGGACAAGGGGTCACAGCTTAAGGATAAGAGGGAAATCCTTTAGGACCGAGATGAGAAGGACTTTTTTCACACAGAGAGTGGTGGGTCTCTGGAACTCTCTGCCACAGAGGGTAGTTGAGGCCAGTTCATTGGCTATATTTAAGAGGGAGTTAGATGTGGCCCTTGTGGCTAAGGGGATCAGAGGGCATGGAGAGAAGGCAGGTACGGGATACTGAGTTGATGATCAGCCATGATCAAATTGAATGGCGGTGCAGGCTCGAAGGGCTGAATGGCCTACTCCTGCACCTAATTTCTATGTTTCTATGTTTCTATTCATTGCCCAATTAGTTCAGATAATGATGTATATAATGAAGAAATGTAATGAAGAATTTCTCACTACCATCCCTTCATTACATTTTGTTTTCTGCTATTTGCATTATAAGTGATTAATGGATACTAGTCTCTCATGGAGGGTGCTGGTTAATGTATTCGTACAAAATTCCTTGGAATGTTGCTTTAAGTGTGTTTTCATTGAAACAACTTAGAGCTACATAAGCCAGCGAGTCTTTGAAAACAAATAAACTTCATTCTACCCTAACTTATACTCCAAAATTAAATTGTTTTTTTTTCCTTCAGATCAAATGGCTCAGAGTGGGGGAAGTAGAGAGATAGATAAGGATGCAATGTGGATCCAGGGATCGTTAAATAATTGGATAAAGAAGAGCAGGAGTAACAGGGAAAGGGAATGATGGCAACATTTTTTATTTATTTGGCTGATGAAGTGGTGAAGCACAATAACTCCTCTGATTTTTCATTTGTTCTGCTCACACATTATTCATTCTGGCAAAAATGTTCAATAGTTACATGTTGAAGTCTCACTGTGCAGAGTAAACACATGGATATTCTTGGAGTAAGGGTATAGTTGTATATACAGGTGCTCCTTAACCTACGAAGGGGTTACATTCCGATAAACCCGTCGTAAATCGAAAATATCAAAAACTGTAAGTCGAAAATGCATTTAATGCACCTAACCTACCAAACATTCTCTCTCTTCTGATAAGGCTGGAGAACAGTGGAAGAAGGCACTCGGGATCGACATTTGTTGATTGTTTAGCAGGCATGCTGTTCTTCAGGAAGATATCAGGTTTTTACTGTGCAGTATATTTTGGTTTGCATATGGAAGCAGGAAGTTCCAAATGGTCATTGACAGATGGATGTAGTGGGCAAAATTGTGGGCCGTTCAAGAAAGGCAGTTCACAAAGAAATGGATTTCACAAATGGAATTCCCAGCTGTTCCATCCGGAACTTCAGGCATTTCACCGTGCCTGTGGGAATACAGAAGTGTTGAACTTTGTGATAGGTGTTGGGGTTTATACTGACTCCCTTCCAAGTCCAGTAGTGAATGTACAAGCTTCTTATAACACCACTGATCATACATAGGCAGACCAATACCAACCTCTTTCAGTATATAGACCTGGTCTAAGTGTAGTGGTCCCATTCATTTGAAAGAGACAGGAACAGCCTCGAGTTTACTTTCAAATTTTTCATCTTGTTTTTATTTTTAACAAACTTTTAAAATTAGTTAATTAAAAAATAATAATTTGAGTCTTAATAAACCGCAGATACTAGAATTCAAATACATGATAAAAGAGATGGAGAGAGACATAAAACTAGTTAAATTTTCAGAGGAAGAACTTTCAGTCTGAAATATTAACTCTGTTTCTCATTGTACAATGTTGCCTGTCCTGCTTAGTGTTTCCATTGGGTTCTGTTCTTGTAATAGTTTGACTAACTTGTAATGGTTTTCAGTGTTCTGTATGTCAGTGATATTCAGACACATTTACTTCTTGGCAGATTTAACAGCTGGCTAAGCCTGGAGCCACAGCAGAGCTTGCAGCAGCCTTTATTTTTCAGAGATGTTTTGCACCGATCACTGATGCTGAGTATATTTGGAAGCCACAACACTGTGATACCTCATCAATCAGTCTGGAGCCAGCTTCTTTGAGGAATGTGTAAGAAGGAACTGTAGTTGCTGGTTTACACTGAAGATAGACACAAAAAGCTGAGGTAACTCAGCGGGACAGGCAGCACCTCTGGAGAGAAGGAATGGGTGACGTTTCGGGTCAAGACCCTTCTTCAGACAATCTCGATCCAAAACGTCACTCAGTCCATCTATCCAGAGATGCTGCCTGTCCCGCTGAGTTACTCCAGCATTTTGTGTCTATCTTCATTGAGGAATGTTCCTGAAAGTGTAATCTCAACATATGGATATATTCAGCTTCAAATTGCTGAGTATTAATATCTCGAATGACGTCCTGGGTGCAGAATTTAAAGGTAATTCCAGACAAGGCTACTTTCTTGGATGTGTAAGGATATTCGGCATGTCACCAAATACTCCAACAAACCTTTACAGATTCACTATGGGAACTATCCTGGCAGGTTGCATCATAGCATGGTATGGTAATTCCAATGCACAGGAACGCAAGGTGCAGATAATGGACTCAGATTGTCCCACCATGGGTACAGCCTTCCCCAACGTCAAAATCATCTGCATGAGGTGCTGCTTCTGGAAGGTGGCATTTATCATCAAGAATGCCCACCATCTGGCCCTTCTCCGCTTCATGCTGACCTAGTTAGTGTTTCCAATGGTTTCCGTTCTTGTAATGGTTTGACTAACTTTTTATAGCTTTTCATTGTTCTAAATGTCAGTGACATTCTGAACCATTTACCTTTTGGCAGATTTAACAGCTGGCTGAGCCTGGAGGCTACCATAGACAGGAGGTACTGTAGCCAGCGGTCCCATACCACACAGGTCCATGAGCAGCTATTTTCTTCAAGCCATCAGTTTCGTCAACAGACCTGCACAAACTTAATCCTACGTCAGTAATGGGACCTTACAGATCACCTCTTATTTCTATGGTGGACTTATTTCCATATATATTATAATATATTAAGATGGACTTATGTCTGATTAATGTCTTGTGTTTTCACTTTTTTTTCCTTTTTCACTGTGTAGTAGAGTTATGTTTTAGTTTTAAGTTTTGATTTGGAGATACGGTGTGGAAACAGGACCTTGGGCCCCACTGAGACCTTGCCGACAACAATCACCCATACACTAGCTCTATCCTACACAGCAGGGACAATTTACTATGGCAGTTAACCTGCAAACTTGGAATGTGACAGGATACAGGAGCACCTGGAGAAAACCCACAGGGTCACAGGGGGAAGATTCAAACTCTGTGCAGACAGCACCAGTAGTTAGGATTGAACCTAGGTCTCTGACGCTGTTTGGGAGCAACTCCACCACTGTGCCATTGCACCACCCTATTTTACGTATAACTATGCACTGTGTGTGGTCTGTTGCAAGCAAGTTTTCATTGTACCTCTAGCTCACTGTACCTGGGCATATGATAATAAACTTGACTTGAACATTTTGGACTAATGGTTTCTTCATAAAGAGTGACTGCAAGGTACTAATTCCATCAATAATGTGCAAGTTCCCACAGCGACTTAAAGCCCTGTCCCACGGTACGAGTTCATTCCAAGAGCTGTCCCGAGTTTGCCCTGATTCGAACTCGGAGATTTACAGTAATAGCCGCTCGTCGGTACTCGGGGCTCTCGTGGATATTTTTCAACGTTGAAAAATCTTCCCGAGTCTTACCTGCCGTTAGCGAGTCTTCCCGATTACCTGCCGTTAGCGTTACGAGACGCTAAGAGACGTCCCCGAGCTCCGACGTACCAACTACGTTCATTCTCCGTGCTTACCACGAGTTTGTTTTTTTTTAAACTCGGGAGAGCACTTGGAAAGAACTCGTACCGTGGGACAGGGCTATCAGGGTTATGGAGGAGGAATGTCATATCCACAGGCAGAAATAACAAAAAGCCACTCCATCCATGTAAAAACCATTGGGATTGTTAGCATGACAAAATGGAAGGAGTAATCCATAATTTGTGCAGCGAATGAGTATTGGGTTCACTTTTGGGTGATGCACTTTCAAAACAAATACATTAGCTTCCGAGTAGCTGCAGCGTAGGCTCAGCAGAATGATATAACTGTAGTAGGCACTTCATATCCTTATCAGGCTAGGATGCATCAAGGAGATAGAAAGACAGTCAACATTTCAAGTCAATATCTCTTTGCGAGATGATACTGGGCTTTAATTATAAGAATGGATTGAAATTGCTATTCCTCAAGTAAGTAAGTTTATTGGCCAAGTATTCACATACAAGGAATTTGCCTTGGTGCTCCACCCACAAGTAACAACATGAGATACAGTGACAGTTACGAATGACTCAGAAAACACTAAACATTAATAATAATAAAACATTGATGATAAAACACCATTGATCAAGCATGTGAACCAACAAAATACCAGATCAAAGGGAGGCTACAGATTTTTGGCTGTTGAGTAGAGCAATTACTCGTGGATACAAACTGTTTTTATGCTGGCTGTGGCAGCTTTGACAGTCCGGAGTCGCCTTCCAGAGGGAAGTGATTCAAAGAGGATCAAAGGATAATGAGGTTAAGGTGCTGAAGGTAGTGGTTTCGACAGGTGGGTGAGGTAGAAACACTTACCTTTGCTCGTGTAGTCCACTACAAGGAATATGGCCTGACAATGAGACACTTCAGACAAAGCTCCTTGTTTTGAACTGTCTGACCACTGGAAATTATTTATTTCAACCAGGGCCTATTGAAAGTTTTAAAACTGGGATTTATATATTTTCATCTGTAAAGGTATTATGGGATACAAAGTTAATGTGGTTAACTGGAGCTCAATGTAAACTAACCAGGTACTAATCGAAAGCCTGATTAGCTTTCTCATGCTTGTGCTCATCTCATCTTCTATTGGAACTGTTACAAGAGAGAGAGAGAGAGAGAGAGAGAGAGAGAGGGGGGGAGGGGGAGAGGGAGAGGGGGAGGGGGAGAGGGGGAGGGGGAGAGGGGGAGGGGGAGAGGGGGAGGGGGAGAGGGAGAGGGGGAGAGGGAGAGGGAGAGAGGGAGAGAGGGAGGGAGAGTGGGGGGGGAGGGGGCCCCAGTGGGGGTCCTTCTATAAGGGAGTTGTACCCCTTTATATTGGGGACCTGGGGTGGAGAGTGCTGCATGGAGCGGTGGTTTGTAATAAACTTTTGAGTCGGTTCACGGGCTCGTCTGCCGCATGTATTTTCTGCGGAGAGGAGGAGACCGTATTCCATGTGTATATGGAGTGTGTGAGGTTACTGCCCCTGTACCAATATCTGAAGGGGCTGTTCCTCAAGTTCTGGCTGCATTTTAGCCCCACAATCCTGGTGTTTGGACACAAGGCGGGGAGTGGGGAGAGCCGAGTGTGGGGGGGGGACTTACCTGTCGGTTTGCTCCTTGGCCTGGCCAAGATGGCCATTCGTGGGTCCAGGCAGCGGGCGGTCGACGGTCTGGCGAGAGTCGGCTGCCTGCCCCTCTTTCGGGCCTACGTCCGTGCACGTGTGTCCCTGGAGAGGGAACACGCGGTGTTCACGGGGACTCTGGAGGCTTTCCGTCAGCGCTGGTCGCCGCGTGGGGTTGAGGCGATTATAAATGAATGTACTGCTGTACTACATTGATCTGTTCATTATAGTGTGATTTTTGATTGTGTTTTGATGTGTTGTATTTTATGATTTGTGTTGAATAAAGTTTTTGAAATGAAAAAAAAAAAAAAAAAAAGAGGGGGGGAGGGGGAGAGGGAGAGGGGGAGGGGGAGAGGGGGAGGGGGAGAGGGGGAGGGGGAGAGGGGGAGGGGGAGAGGGAGAGGGGGAGAGGGAGAGGGAGAGAGGGAGAGAGGGAGGGAGAGTGGGGGGGGAGGGGGCCCCAGTGGGGGTCCTTCTATAAGGGAGTTGTACCCCTTTATATTGGGGACCTGGGGTGGAGAGTGCTGCATGGAGCGGTGGTTTGTAATAAACTTTTGAGTCGGTTTACGGGCTCGTCTGCCGCATGTATTTTCTGCGGAGAGGAGGAGACCGTATTCCATGTGTATGTGGAGTGTGTGAGGTTACTGCCCCTGTACCAATATCTGAAGGGGTTGTTCCTCAAGTTCTGGCTGCATTTCAGCCCCACAATCCTGGTGTTTGGACACAAGGCGGGGAGTGGGGAGAGCCGAGTGTGGGGGGGGGACTTACCTGTCGGTTTGCTCCTTGGCCTGGCCAAGATGGCCATTCGTGGGTCCAGGCAGCGGGCGGTCGACGGTCTGGCGAGAGTCGGCTGCCTGCCCCTCTTTCGGGCCTACGTCCGTGCACGTGTGTCCCTGGAGAGGGAACACGCGGTGTTCACGGGGACTCTGGAGGCCTTCCGTCAGCGCTGGTCGCCGCGTGGGGTTGAGGCGATTATAAATGAATGTACTGCTGTACTACAATGATCTGTTCATTATAGTGTGATTTTTGATTGTGTTTTGATGTGTTGTATTTTATGATTTGTGTTGAATAAAGTTTTTGAAATGAAAAAAAAAAAAAAAAAAAAAGGGGGGGGAGGGGGCCCCAGTGGGGGTCCTTCTATAAGGGAGTTGTACCCCTTTATATTGGGGACCTGGGGTGGAGAGTGCTGCATGGAGCGGTGGTTTGTAATAAACTTTTGAGTCGGTTCACGGGCTCGTCTGCCGCATGTATTTTCTGCGGAGAGGAGGAGACCGTATTCCATGTGTATATGGAGTGTGTGAGGTTACTGCCCCTGTACCAATATCTGAAGGGGCTGTTCCTCAAGTTCTGGCTGCATTTTAGCCCCACAATCCTGGTGTTTGGACACAAGGCGGGGAGTGGGGAGAGCCGAGTGTGGGGGGGGGACTTACCTGTCGGTTTGCTCCTTGGCCTGGCCAAGATGGCCATTCGTGGGTCCAGGCAGCGGGCGGTCGACGGTCTGGCGAGAGTCGGCTGCCTGCCCCTCTTTCGGGCCTACGTCCGTGCACGTGTGTCCCTGGAGAGGGAACACGCGGTGTTCACGGGGACTCTGGAGGCCTTCCGTCAACGCTGGTCGCCGCGTGGGGTTGAGGCGATTATAAATGAATGTACTGCTGTACTACAATGATCTGTTCATTATAGTGTGATTTTTGATTGTGTTTTGATGTGTTGTATTTTATGATTTGTGTTGAATAAAGTTTTTGAAATGGAAAAAAAAAAAAAAAAAAAAAAAAAAAAAGAGAGAGAGAGAGAGAGAGAGGTCGTGTTTTCTTCTCAGCTCTGCAGTTGAGAAGGATTGGAGCAGCCTTTCCAGGATTTTGCCGTTGGAGAGGGCACAGACCCAGGGGGGCTTCATAGTTCAACTTATTGTTGGGCTGTTGAAGCTTTTCTCTGGTCTGGGGAGCCTCCATCTGTGTGAAGATTCCTGAGTTTCTCCACATTGTCGAGGGTGCGGTTGGCGTTGGCGGATTGCCAAGAGTGCCTGTGATCTCAGTGGGCTGAAGTTGTGCGGTGTCTTTGTCGTTTTTGGCTCCGCTTCTCTGCCCTAAAGTCATTTTGTCAGTGCGGCTGCCTGGCTTAATGTGAAGAAGGTACTTTTGCGTCCAGCGCGACTGGGATCGAGTTTCCCGTAAGCTGCTCTTGGCTGTGGACGAACCTGGGGACTTTCCTGCTTCAGCTGGAGGTTTCTGTTTTCTGCTGCCTGTCTTTGACTGTGACTGTCTCTGGGACTTAACTTGGAGCTGTGCTGCTGAGGGGCTTGGAGCTGGTTTGTGCCTCTGTGAGGATGGCGATGGAAGGGGCGCGGCCGAAGGTCCGGACCTACGCAGCGACGGCATCAGTGGCGGGTGCGAGGCCATCTGAGCTTGAGCCTCATGTTGACTTGGATGGGGACAGTTTTGGTATTTCTGTTCAAACTGGGCCTATGATGTCTAGGGGGGTAATTACGAAGGCCATGAATGAACTTCTTGGGAGGGGGGCTATTGTCTCTTCTGAGCTCGAAAGGGGAAAGGTGGAGATGATACTTAAGACCCGGGAGTGTGTGGCCCGAGCGTTGGAGGAGGGGATCTCAGTGGGGGGGGTCCACGTACAGGTGGATCCGTGGGTATCCAGGGTGAGACCGGTTCTCCTGCGGAGCTGCCCCACTTATTTTTCGGATGCAGTGCTTATTCCACACCTGTCCAAGTTCGGGGAGGTGCGGTCTAAATGTTTTCGTCTCTTGCATCCCGGGGGGGACCCGGAGGAAAAAGGGGTCTTCAGTTTCAAGAGGAGGGTGTTCATGAAGGTGGGTGAGGGGGATGGTGCCGAGGGGAGTTTTGAGGTGGTGCATAAGGGTGTACCCAGAACCGTGCGTTGGAGTTGGGGAAAGGCACGGTGTCATGCGTGCGGCGAATTTGGACATCTCCGTAGGGAGTGTCTTTTTCGCGGGGGCACTGCTAGAGGTTCTAGTGCAGTGGCCCAGGAAAGCGCTGCTGGCCCATCTGGGGTGGCTGGTCAAACCTCAGCGGCGCGGGGTGGTACTGCTGACCCGGCTGAGGTTGCCAGTTCTGCCTTGGTGACCCGGGGCGGCAGTGCTAAGCCTTCTGGGTCCAGAGGTTCCGCTTTGGGGACCCTGGGCAGTGAGAGCCCAAGCCCCCCACGTCCCCTACGTCTTGCGCCTGTGGCGGTGGATGGAGGTGGGGCGCAGGAGGAGGGGAGTGTTGAGGGGGGGTTTTGGGAGAAGCAGGGGAAGCATAATAAGAAGAAGGAGAGGGATAGGGCTGCCCGAGCGAAGAAAGTGCAATCGGGTGAGTTTGGCTCCAGTGTGGTGCAGACTGCACCTGCTGGGGCCCAGGGGGGAGTTGTGGTGGCTCGGAAGGGGGGAAAGAAGTCTAAACGTGTGGGTGGCAAAGTGGTTGGGGGTAATGTGGAGGCGGATGACCCTTCCCTTATGGAGGTTACCGCACCTCCGCATGCGAGTGGGACTAAAAGGAGGCATTTGCCTGGTGAAGAGGAGGAAGGGCGTGGGTCCAGAGCGAAGGGGATGTCTTTCTCCGGGCTTTCCACCACTGAGGTGGCTGAAAGTGGTCTTGACCCGGTGTCTTCTGGGTCGGTGGTTGGGCCTTCTCTTCATGGATCTACAGCGGGTGTCACCGGACTGGGTGCTGAAGTTGATTCCGGTGGAGTTGTGTCCACTGGGCGGGAGTCTGTCCCTTCATCTCAGGGGCCCTCTGAGGGAGTTATCTCGGCGGATGCTGTGGTTAGCTCCCTTGGGTGTGTACCCTCTGGGTCGGATGAGGTCCCCTCGTTTCAGAGGCCTACTGAGGGTGCTAGCACGGTAGGTGACGTGGTTGGCTCCTCTGGTAGTGTGCCCTCTGTGACGGGGGATGTGCAGAGTCAGGCTGAGGGGGGAGTTTCGGGGGTGTTGTCGTTCAAGTCTGTGCTCCATATCAGTGCCAGTGGAGGTGCTGGGGGGCGGGATGCCTCACCGGATGAGTTGTCTGGGGTGAGGTTAATGGCAGGTGGTGATTCTCTGGGTGATGCCTGTGGAGAGGGCACTCTGGATGATGTGGAGGTCAGGGCTGTTATGGGACGTGATCCTCTTTCAGACTCCGAGGGTGCCAGTGTTCCACAGGCCCTGGGGATGCCTCTTGTTGTTGCTTCCCCAGGCCCAGAGGAGGAGGGTGATGGTAGCGTGCAGGAGCCCAGCCATTCAGAGGGCTGCGAGTCTCAGGTAGGGGTGTTGGGACCCACCCCCAGCATTGATCCGGGTGGTCGTGTCATGGCTGTGGAGGAGGATAGCGATGCGGCCAGTGGGGGGGGGCTCAGAGAGTGATGTGTCAGACAGTTCTGGTCTTTCTGAGGTTGTTGATTCAGGTGCGAGCGGGTTGGCTGAGAGCCCAGACTCCAAGGCCGTGTCTGAGGCGAAGCTTATTGTTGAGGTGCGAGAGTTCTTAAAAATAAGTCGTGCTCCCAAAACATTATGGTGGGCCGCTACAAGGAGATGGGAGGATTGGCTAGATGTGCGGGAGAGTCTCGAGGCTATCCTTAGTAACAAGGATAGTGGTCTTTCTGACTCGGATTTGGGGCAGTTTTGGGGTTTGTTGAAGGTCCTCAGAAAAGGACCTCCTGTGACTACAGGGAGTGTGAGGGTCACAATCTAATGTGTCTACACATTCACAGTAGCTACATTAAATTTAAATGGGAGTAGAGCGAGTTTTCGAAGATTTCAGCTCTTATCAGCCCTAAGGGAGGGGAGATTTGCAGTTTGTTATCTGCAAGAGACACATACCGTTGCTAGTGATGAACCTACCTGGCAACTGGAGTGGGAAGGGAGGGTTTATATGAGCCATCTCAGCTCAAATTCGAGTGGGGTGGCTTTTCTGTTGGCCCCAAATTTTCTGCCAAGCATTTTAAAAGTGCAGGAAGTGGTGCCAGGACGTTTGCTCCATCTGGCCGTGAGCCTGGATGGCATGCCGTTGCATTTCATTAACGTGTATGCCCCTAGCTCCGGCACGATGCAGGCCGGCCTGCTTCGGGAGGTGAATGCTCTGTTGGGCACTATTGATAGGGGAGAGTGTGTCTTCCTTGGTGGGGACTTTAATTGCACACTTGAGGTGCGGGACCGTTCTGGTACTCAGTGTGCGCCTGCTGTAGCGAAGAAGCTGAGAGGCTTGATTGACTCCTTTGAGTTGGTTGATGTTTGGAGGGACCTTCACCCTGATTCCACTGCTTTTTCGCGGAGGTCTGAGGGCGGTGGTTCCCGCATTGATCGGTTTTATATTTCCCGAGCGTTTGTTTCCCGTGTCTCAGCGGCCTCAATGCGGCTGGTGCCGTGCTCGGACCATTGTCTGGTGCGTGTGGATTTCAATCCAGCGTGCGCTCGGGCTGGGTCCGCGTACTGGCACTTTAACAACAGGCTGCTGGAGGACCGGTGTTTCCGGGAGTCATTCACTCGGTTTTGGGTGAAGTGGAGAGAGAGGCAGAGGTGCTTCTCTTCCCTTAGGCAGTGGTGGGATGTGGGTAAAGCTCACATCCGTCTCTTTTGTAAGGAATATACATGGGGGTCGACTGGGAGGCGGGACTCAGCGGTCGAGAAGCTGGAGAGGGAGATACAGGACGCTGAGTCTCGCCTGGGTCAGTTTGGTGAAGACTCCAGCGAATGGGGAGAGTTTCAGAGGAAGAAGGAGGTTTTGAGGAGTCTGCTGCTTGAGCGATCTCGAGGCGCTTATGTGAGGTCTCGGGTCCAGATGCTGCACGAGCTGGACCGAGCGTCGCCTTTCTTTTTCTCTTTGGAGAAGGGGCGGGGAGCTCGAAAACAGCTCGTGGAGTTGCTTGCAGATGACGGCTCCTCTGTCACTGATCCAGAGAGGATTAATGCCTTGGTTAGGTCCTTTTATGGGACCCTGTTCTCTGCGGAAGGATTCAGTGTGGAGGCTCAGCAAGATCTGTGGGAGGGTCTACCGACCGTAGATAGGGGGGAGGCTGATCTTCTTGATGGCCCCTTATCTTTGGAGGAGTTGACTCGCGCCTTGCATCAGCTCAGGAGGGGTAAGTCCCCCGGGCTGGATGGGTTGACGGTGGAGTTTGTTAGAGCATTCTGGGACGTCCTAGGGGGTGACTATATGTTGGTTTTGGGGGAGAGCCTGGCGACTGGAGTGATGCCTCTCTCGTGGCGTAGGACGGTTGTTGTCTTGCTGCCTAAGAAGGGCGAACTCCGTTTGTTGAAGAACTGGCGTCCAGTCTCTCTCCTTTGCACAGAATATAAAATTTTTGCACGGGCAATGGCAAATCGCCTGGGCTCCGTGCTGCATCAAGTGATTCATCCTGATCAATCTTATACAGTCCCTGGCCGGTCCATCCAGGATAACATCCACCTGGTTAGGGACCTGATTCATTTAGTCCAGGGTACTGGTGAGTCAGCTGCTTTTCTGTCTCTTGATCAGGAGAAGGCTTTTGATAGGGTAGAGCATGAATACCTATTTGGGACGTTGCAAGCGTTTGGGTTTGGACCACACTTCGTGGCCCGGGTCCGGCTTTTGTACGCTGCTGCGGAGTGTCTTGTAAAGGTTAATGGCGCGGTGCTATCTCCTTTTCATTTTGGGAGGGGGGTCCGCCAGGGGTGCCCTATGTCGGGCCAGTTGTATTCGGTCTGTGTGGAGCCGTTCCTGTGTCTTCTTCGGAGGAGGTTGACAGGCCTGGCCCTACCTGGCCCGCGGGTTGAGGTGATTCTATCGGCGTATGCCGATGACGTACTTCTTATGTTCACTGATCCTGGTGACCTGCGGAGGATGCGTGACTGCCAGGAGATATTCTCGGCTGCATCTTCTGCTAGGATTAACTGGAGTAAGTGCTCTGGACTTTTGGTGGGTCAGTGGCGGGTAGACTCCCTGCCGGAGGAGATGGCATTGTATGCGTGGAGTACCACGCACCTCCTCTATCTGGGGGTGTACCTGAGTCCCACTGAGGATGTTTGGCCGGCAAACTGGCAAGAGTTGGAGACGAAGGTGGTTGCTCGGCTGGGGCGCTGGTCAGGCCTGCTTGGAGTTCTCTCCTTTCGGGGGAGGGTGCTGGTCATAAACCAGCTGGTGGCCTCTATGTTATGGTACCGGCTGGCTACTCTTGTCCCGCCCTCTATATTTGTAACTGCTATACAGAAGAAGCTGGTGGATTTCTTTTGGGGAAATAGGAAGCATTGGTTTTTCGCGGCGGTCCTGAGTCTTCCGTTAGAGGAGGGCGGCCAGTCCTTGGTGTGCGTGCGCACCCAGGTGGCGACTCTCCGTCTCAGGACTCTGCGGAGATACATGTATGTAGAGAACCCTCCCAGATGGCACGCTCTGGCCACGTATTTTTTTCGTCAGGGTCGTTGCCTAAGGGGGGTCACGCGGCTCCCGGTGGCGGGTGTCAGTCGACCCGCTCTAAGGGGCTTGCCTGTTTTCTATAGGGATGTGTTAAGAGTGAGGAGTTTGGTGGTGTTCAGCCAGAGTGTTGTTCCACGAGGAGAGGGGGATGTTGTGGCTGCGGGGGTGGCTGGTCCTCATCCTGTCATGGTGGTTGTCGAGGAGAGGCGCGAGCCTAGAGTGGTTCAGATAGAGCTTACCCCTGCTCCGTCAGATCTGCTCATCGGGCCTAGGCTTCGGGATATTTCTCGGCCTCCGGCTCCGCATAATCTGAGCTGCCTTTCTGAGATGACCAGCATGCCATTTTGTGATGCAAGGAGACGCGCACTGTACAGGATGCTCCTGCACATTCTGAACCACCGTGCCTTCGTCTCCCGTCCTGACTCACCATGGAGGACGGTGTTACCATCCGAAGGCGGCGGGGGGCCCCAGTGGGGGTCCTTCTATAAGGGAGTTGTACCCCTTTATATTGGGGACCTGGGGTGGAGAGTGCTGCATGGAGCGGTGGTTTGTAATAAACTTTTGAGTCGGTTCACGGGCTCGTCTGCCGCATGTATTTTCTGCGGAGAGGAGGAGACCGTATTCCATGTGTATGTGGAGTGTGTGAGGTTACTGCCCCTGTACCAATATCTGAAGGGGTTGTTCCTCAAGTTCTGGCTGCATTTTAGCCCCACAATCCTGGTGTTTGGACACAAGGCGGGGAGTGGGGAGAGCCGAGTGTGGGGGGGGGACTTACCTGTCGGTTTGCTCCTTGGCCTGGCCAAGATGGCCATTCGTGGGTCCAGGCAGCGGGCGGTCGACGGTCTGGCGAGAGTCGGCTGCCTGCCCCTCTTTCGGGCCTACGTCCGTGCACGTGTGTCCCTGGAGAGGGAACACGCGGTGTTCACGGGGACTCTGGAGGCCTTCCGTCAGCGCTGGTCGCCGCGTGGGGTTGAGGCGATTATAAATGAATGTACTGCTGTACTACAATGATCTGTTCATTATAGTGTGATTTTTGATTGTGTTTTGATGTGTTGTATTTTATGATTTGTGTTGAATAAAGTTTTTGAAATGAAAAAAAAAAAAAAAAAGAGAGAGAGAGAGAGAGAGAGAGATTTAGCCCTTCGGGCTAAGGGAATCAAGGGATATGGGGAAAAAGCCAGAACGGGGTACTGATTTGGGGTGATCACCATGATCATATTGAATTGCAGTGCTGGCTTGAAGGGCCGAATAACCTACTCCTGCACCTATTGTCTATCTTTCTATATCATCTGCCCAGCTAAAGATGAACACAAAGCTGGAGTAATTCAGCAGGACAGGCAGCGTCTCTGGAGAGAAGGAATAGGTGACGTTTCGGCTCGAGACCCTTCCAACTTCTTGTGTCTACCTTTGGTTTTAACCAGCAGTTCCTTCCTACACATTTCATCTGCCCAGCTTACAGGCTGGGAAGCAAGGGTGGCACTGCGGTAGAGTTGCTGCCACACAGCGCCAGGGGCCCGGGTTTCAATTATGACTACTGGTGCTTGTCTGTACGGAGTTTGTATGTTCTCACAGAGACCACACGGGTGTTTTCTGACATTTTCGCTTTCCTCCCACACATTCTTCAGATGTACAGGTTTGTAGGTTAATTGGCTTGGTATGAATATAAAATTGTCACTAGTGTGTGTAGCTAGTGTTAATGTGCCGGGATCGCTGCTCAGTGCAGGCTAGGTGGGCCGAAGGGCCTGATTCCGCTCTGAACTAAACTAAACTAATCTGGTGGGGTGGGGGGGGGGGGGGGGGTGGCTATCGTCCCAATATGGAGCGGCACCTACATTTTCTCTGCCCCATGAGAGAAAAGCTAAACTATCCATCTGTGCCCCAAGTATGGGTCTGGAGTCAGAAGAAGGTCGTGAATGTCACCTATTCATGTTCTCCAGAGATGCTGCTCCACCCACTGACTTAGTCCTACACTTTGTGCCCTTTTGAATCTGGAGTCAGAGAGCAAAATCAAGGTACCGGGAAACAATGTCAGTTTTCGATCACAACTATTCCTTTGCAAGAACAAATTAAATTGGAAGGAACTGCAGATGCTGGTTTACACTGAAGTTAGACACAAAATGCAAAGGGGTAACTGAGCAGGACAGGCAGCATCTCTGAAGACTGAAGAAGGGTCTCTGTAGATGGTTTATGCATGCAACCAATAATATAGCTACCTCAGTGCCATTAACCCCGCCTTAGTTACATCAATCATAACGCTTTCCCCTCCCTGGGTACAGTTCAGTAGAAGAATGTAACCAGTGCTTGTTGACGTGTGTTATACCCTGTGCTATCATTAAAGGATGTTATACAATTTAAGAGTATGTGATTTGCTTATTTACATGGTGTCAAAGCTGGAAGATACATGTGTCTCCTGTCTATCGGGTTTTATTTCTTTCTTTTGATTTTGTGCCTATTTGTGCTCAATCTCTCTGGCCATGGTGTCTTCTTGCAGAAAGCCTGCGCAGCTTGTCTTTGATTCTGACATGTCTGAGCGCTGGGCCACATTTGAATTTGATTTTACCCACTTTGTCAACGTCGTGCACCGCGCCGAACCTGACTCCGTTAAAGCCTCCCTCCTCCTCAACCTTGTCGGACCTGATGCCATGAGGAGAGCCAGAACTTTCACCTACACGCCAGCGGGCCAGTACGCAAATAACGTGGTGACTACATGTTACATCACCGAAACATCGCACATTCCTTTTATCCAGAGATGTTGCCTCTCCCGCTGAGTTACTCCAGCGTCTTGGGTTTATCTTTAATGAAATTTAAAGACACACTGCTCTCCTAAAATGAGTTTTGGCCAAATAAAATCAATTTGCCTTTTTGATAAGTGAAGGTTCAACACTTGACACTTTGTTGAGTGCTGACAGGCATTCATGTTGGAATTTATGGTGCTGTTAAGTGCCTGCCTTTTCCTTAGGGTGGACAAGTGTGGAAATCCTAATACATTTGTACAGGTGTACCTCCAACAGCTGCCAGAGAAGTTAATGTCATTACATTACACAGGGTGGTGTGAGGAGAAAAACCCCACATTGCACCTGTTTTATAGCTTCTTAATCCTCTATGTACAAGAGTTGCATTCATATCACTTACACCGATTAGTACTGTGAGAGACATATTGCTTTTTCCGGATTTAACAGTTAAATGTCTCCCGTTTTTGTAGCAAATAACAAATGGGCTCATGTTGAAATTGCTCAGTCTGTTTATTTTCTGAAATATGAATTAATCCACAAGGTAAATCAATGCTACAGGATATACCTGTTACGATAGCCTGTTGACACTTCTCTAACACCTCAATGCTAGTTAAAATCTCAGTCACAAAGCATCCATGTTCTTAGCTGGCATGCACATAACTCAGAGAGAACTAGGCAAAGAATTTAAAGTCCATTTTATGAGTTACAATCCTTGAGAGCCTCATTGGCAAATTCTGCTGGAATGGCACAAATATGCAACAAAGTATTATGGTTAAATGGTCATGTTAGTACTCCTGGAATAAGAGACCTGGAATGGTCACGGAATGCTCTCACATGCATTCACAATGCACATGACACTTGAACGGCACAGATTATGTGCATCTCCAGCATTCTCCGTTATGTTTCAGAATCAGCAACAGCTTTGAACTGAACGTAACATCTCTCTCTCTTTTTATTCTTTTTCTTTTTTTTCCCCTTTTCTTTATTTTTCAAAGACTTTATTCAGCACAAACACATAATACATCACATCAGAAAACACATTCAGAGGTTACAATACATCAAGTAATCATTATAGTACAATGACGCATTCATTGTTTACGATACTCTCAACCCCCCGCGGTGACCAGCGTTGACGGAAGGCCTCCAGAGTCCCCGTAGACACCGTGTGTTCCCTCTCCAGGGGCACGCGAGCACGGACATAGGCCCGGAAGAGGGGCAGGCAGCCGACTCTGGCGTGACCATTGACCGCCCGCTGTCTGGGCCCGCGAATGGCCATTTTGGGCGGTCCCAGGGGCAAACCGACAGGGAGGTCCCACCCCCCCGATCGGCTCTCCCCACTCCCTGCCTTGTGTGCAACCACTAGAATCGTGGGACTAAATCCCCTCCATCCCTCTCTCTATCCCCTCTCCCTCCCTCTATCCCCTCTCCCTCCCTCTATCCCCCTCTCCCCTCTCCCATTCCCAAACTGACCTTGCTTTTTCTCTCTCTCTCCATCCCTCCCCTACCCTACTTCTCCGACTATTGACTGTTCTACTGATTACTTTATTGATTGTATGCCTAATTGTCACCTTTCCCTCAGCTAAATAATCTAATCTACATTTTCCTTGAACTTCGTCTCCTTTGATCTCCCATTTTCACACCTTACCCTTCCATATCTCTATGTCTCCCTCTCCCCTTACACTCAGTCTGAAAAAGTGTCTCGACCCGAAACGTCACCCATTCCTTCTATCCAGTGATGCTGCCTGTCCCGCTGAGTTACTACAGCATTTTTTGTCTATCTTCTGTGTAAACCACCTCTATAGTTTCTTACTAGGCAATGCATCATTAGAATTTGCCCTTCTCTTGATCTTATCCTTTCCCAAGAAACAGACTTGTTTTCTCAATTTCTCATTCATCTGGTCTTTAAGTCTGACTCTCATACCACAGACAGCACCTGACCTGTTTAGTGTCTCCAGCATTTTCTGATTCCACCCTTGATGAGGGTAACTAGCTGCTCAAGATTAATGAAGACTCAGTGGGCAGCTGTGAGCCTAGTGCATAGCAATTAGCATTCATTAAATGGTGATGAGGAAATGGCCGGGCCGATGTGTAGGTCTGAAAGCAATATCTTTGCTCTGCCTTTCAATTAGATAGCCATAAATCACAACATTCAATGCACTGTCACATGGCAAGTGAGAATGGTTGTTTCCCAACTCTCCATACATTTAAGTGCCGTGAAACGAAATGACAATGTACCAAATCTCATGGTTGTCAAAGTTTGCAGCAGGAACTTGCTTGGTCTGGCTGAGGAATAGTTAGTGAAGTTGGATCTTGGACAGATGTGCTGAGGAATGGATAATACAGAGAAGGGCAAGGCATTGTGATTTGGGAAGTCAAACCAGTGCTAGACCCACACAGTGAATGGCAGGGTTCAGACAGTAGTGTGAACGTGGTGTCACAGGTAGATAGGGCAGTCGAGAAGGCTTTCAGCACATTGGCCTTCATCGCTTAAGGGCCTGTCCTACCAGCATCCGACTCCATGCGATGAGCGCGATCAAACTAGAAGCGGGGGCCACGCGGAGGTCGGGTGATCCCCGTACAGGGCCGTTTCCACCAGCATGCGCCTGCATGCGGCAAGCGCGACCAAACCGGCAGCGAGGGCCGCGCGGAGGTCGGGTGAGTGGCGCAACGTGGCGCAGAGTGAGGCGAACTTGGAGCAAAGTCTTAAAGGTAAGTTCGCCAGGACAGAGAGGGACACACAGAGAGGGGCACAGAGGCACACACACAGAGGGCCACGGAGCCACACACATAGAGGGTCACGGTTGCACCCACAGAGAGGGTCATGGAGCACGACGTCGAGACGGTGTGTAATGCGTCGAGGCGACTGCGAGCCGACAAGCCGTTGCCGCGCGGAATTTTTGAACATTGTCAGTTTTTCGGAGCCCCGCGCGATGTCGGGACGAACTCCGCACAATTCCGCACGGCTCCGGTGATCGAAGTGGGACCGGCCCCGCGACGCCGGACGGCTCAAGCGACCACGTTAGGTCGCGCTCATCGCATAGAGTTGCATGCTGGTGGGACAGGCGCTTTAGCGTATAGAATATAGAAGTTGGGAGATCATGTTGCAGTTGTACAAACCTTTGTTGAGGCCACATTTAGAGTATTGTATTCAGTTTTGTCTCCCTGTTGTGTGAAATGTTTTGTTAAGCTAGAATGGGTACAGATCAGATTTATGAGGATGTTGCCAGGACTCGAGGGCCTGAGCTATAGGGAGAGGTTGAGCAGGCGAGGGCAGGAGGATGTGATAGAAGTGTATAAAATCATGAGAGGAATAAATGGGATCAATGCACAGTATTTTACCCAGAGAAGGGAAATCGGGAACCAGAAGACATAGGTTTAAGGTGAGGGGGAAATTTTGTAAAGGAATCTGAGGGGCAACATTTTTACACAAAGGGTAGTAGACATATAGAACCTGGCCAGAGGAGGTAGCTGGGGCAGGTAGTATCACAATGTTTAAGAAACATTTGGACAGGTGCATGAATAAGAGGGATTAGAGGGATATGAGCTAAACACAGCCAGGTGGGACTTGTGTAGATGGGGCATGTTGGTCAGTGTGGGCATGTTGGGCTGAAGGATCTGATTCCACACTGTGTAACTCAATTACTCTCTAAATGGAATAAGGACATAGCTATCTTAGGAAATGGTTTTAAGTTCTGCATAAGTGATAAGTTGCAGCAGATACCAGGATGGTGGTCTTGTCAACATTAGAAGGTAGTGTCACCAAAGTCATACACTTGCATAATCAAGTTCCGTCACTGAGGCAGAATCTTGACTGATGAAATCACACAGCATTGAGGGCTAGCATCCCTGGCTATGATCGGCTGATATACGCTTCGCTGTTTTAAGAGATTGCTATGGAAAAACCCGGCTGACATGTTCCTTCCATTGCACCAAGATGGTGTATTGTGAGCACTTCATTGGTAATGGTCACTTAGGAAATCATGAGACATTCAAAGCAGGAATCAAAGCGTTGGAGAAACTCAGTGGCTCAGGCAACGTCTGTGGAGGGAATGGACAGAGAATATTTCAAGTTGGGACTGATGGAAGAGTGGGAGAAAGCTGGATAAAGAGAGTAGGGACGGGGCAAAGCAGGGCAAGTGAGAGGTGGATACAGGTGAGGGGTGTGATTGATAGATGGGTGGAGTAAGTGTGAAAAGGAAAAAAGGCTCAAAGTGAAAAAGAAACATAGAAAATAGGTGCAGGAGGAGGCCAGTCGGCCCATCGAGCCAGCACCGCCATTCATTGTGATCATGGCTGATCATCCCTTATCAATAACCCGTGCCTGCCTTCTCCCCATATCCCTTGACTCCACTAGCCACTGGAGCTCTATCTAACTCTCTCTTAAATCCATCCAGTGATTTGGCGTCCACTGCCCTCTGCGGCAGGGAATTCCATAAAGTCACAACTCTCTGGGTGATAACGTTTTTTCTCACCTCAGTCTTAAATGACCTTCCCTTTATTCTAAGACTGTGACCCCTGGTTCTGGACTAGCCCAACATTGGGAACATTTTTCCTGCATCTAGCTTGTCCAGTCCTTTTATAATTTTATATGTTTCTATAAGATCCCCCCTCATCCTTCTAAACTCCAGTGAATACAAGCTTAGTCTTTTCAATCTTTCCTCATATGACAGTCCCGCCATCCCCGGGATCAATCTCGTGAACCTACGCTGCACTGCCTCAATCACAAGGATGTCCTTCCTCAAATTCGGAGACCAAAACTGGACACACTACTCCAGATGTGGTCTTACCAGAGCCCTATACAACTGCAGAAGAACCTCCTGTACTGAAATCCTCTTGTTTTGAAGGCCAACATTCCATTAGCTTTCTTCACTGCCTGCTGTACCTGCACGCCAACTTTCAGTGACTGGTGTACAAGGACACCCAGGTCTTGCTGAACCTCCCCCTTACCTAACCTAACCCCATTGAGATAATAATCTGCCCCCTTGTTTTTGCCGCCAAAGTGGATACCCTCACATTTATCTATATCATACTGCATCTGCCACACATCTGTCCACTCACTCAACCTGTCCAGGTCCCCCTGCAACCTCCTAACATCATCTTCACAGTTCACACTGCCACCCAGCTTTGTGTCATCCACAAACTTGCTAGCGTTGCTCCTAATTCCCTCTTCCAAATCATTAATATTTATGGTAAACAGTTGCGGCCCCAACACCGAGACTTGCGGCACTCCACTCGCCACTGCCTGCCATTCTGAAAAGGGCCCGTTCACTCCTACTCTTTGCTGCCAACCAATTTTCTTTCCATGTCAACACCCTACCCGCAATACCATGTGCTCTAATTTTAGTCACCAGTCTCCCATGCTTTCTGAAAGTCTAGATATACTACATCCACTGGCACCCCTTCATCTATTTTACATCCCCAGAAAATTCCAGAAGATTAGTCAAGCACGATTTCCCTTTCCTAAATCCATGTTGACTTGGACTAATCCTTTTACTGCTATCTAAATGCCCCATTGTTACCTCTTTAATAATTGACTCCAGCATCTTTCCCACCAACGAAGTCAAGCGTAACTGCTCTGTAATTCCCCGTTTTCTCTCTCACTCCTTTCTTGAAAAGTGGGATAACTTTAGCTATCCTCCAATCCCCAGGAACTGATCCTGAATCTATTGAACATTGGAAAATTATCACCAATGCGTCTACTATTTCTAGAGCCACCTCCCTGAGGATCCTGGGATGCAGACCATCAGGCCCAGGGGATTTATCATCCTTCAGTCCCATTAGCCTACCCAATACTATTTTGTGCCTAATGAAAATTTATTTCAGTTCCTCTACCCCCTTAGATCCTCTGTCTTCCAGTACATCTGGGAGATTGTTTGTGTCTTCCTTAGTGAAGACAGATCTGAAGTACCTGTTCAACTCTTCTGCCATTAACTTGTTGCCCATAATAATTTCACCCGCGTCTGCCTTCAAGGGACCCACATTTGACTTTGCTACTCTTTTTCCCTTAATATATCTAAAGAAGCTTTTACTGTCCTTCTTTATATTCCTGGCCAGCTTCATCCTTTCAGCCCGTATTGCCCGTTTTGTTTCCTTCTGTTGTCCTAGACAAGAGTGATTTGGATAAGGAAAGGAGAAAAGAAAAGTAAAGCTGGAGGGAGGGATATGGATGGAAGGGGAGAAGAACGAGGGGGGAATAAAAGTGAAATATGGAACACAGGGATGAGCACAGAGTAGGAGGAAAGGAGAATTGTGACTGGGTGGTGAGAGATGGAATAAATGTATGTTCGTCAGGGGTAGAGAAGAATCGGGAGTGAGGGAGGGGGTAGAAGGATATTACTTAAAATTGGAGAATTCCATTATCATACCATTGCATTGCATGCTCTCTAAGCAGAATATGAAGTGCAATACTTCTAGTTTGTATGTGGGCTCACTCTGGCAGTGGAGGAGGCCAAGGGCAGGAAGGTATGACATTGGGAATTGTCTGTCAGGTTCTGCAGGAGATCCCTCCTGATCACAAACAAGTTTAACATTTTGTTTCCAATTCCCATACCAAGCTTTTTCCATCCGTGACCTCCCGTATTGCCGGGGTGTTGTCGTACGTATATTGCCTTCTGTGTTCACGGTGTCACCCCTTTCGATTGGAAAGAACAAGCCAAGACTAAGAACCATTGTGTTATGCACTTATGGTCTCCACGACCTGCTGGATCTCCTGGTCGCTAATCATTTTAACACCTCTTCCATTCCATACCAATATTTCCACCTTATTTCTCCATTGCCAGAGTGTGGCTTTACACAAACTGGAAGAACACCACCTCATATTCCACTTATGTAGCTTACAACCTGACAGTATGAGCTTTGAATTCTCCATTTTCTGTTTTTTCCACTTTAGTTTTTATTGCTTTTATCTATACACAAATAAAACACAAATATAACAACGAAACATACAACATTACTGTGAAACGTACAACAGTGCAGCGAGGGGTTCAGTTTACAATTAATGATGCAGTATACAGAACTATTTTATATTAAAACATTTTCCAATAACTTACATTATTGTCAATAAAATTATAGTGTTGATGTCTTTATTTCAATACCTAATCCATTTTTCCCATTTTCTATTAAATTTGTCTTCTTTCACTCTTAGAGAATATGTCATTTTCTCCATCACAAATATTTCCTGTACTATGTCTTACCATTGTCTAAGTCTGGGTGTCTCCGCTGCAAGCCAGTTTCTTGTAATGGCCTTTCTGCCAGCTGTGAGTAGGATTTTAACCAAGTAATGGTCTTCCTTCAGCACCACTGTAGTTATATTACCTAGGTATAAAATGGAACACTTCTTGCAGACTGTATATCCTAATACCTCCGTTAATTCTGAATTCACTCTGTCCCAAAATGGTTCTATTTTTGGGCAACTCCAGAAGATATGTGCATGGTTTGCGTCTGTTTGACCACATTGCCTCCAGCATGTTTGCTGCCTTAGAATTTGCTTGCTTTTTATGTTAGGCGTAATAAAGAAACAAATCAAATTTTTCCAATTAAATTCTCTCCAATTTTGTGAATTAGTGGATGTCTGTAGTGTTACACACACATGATGCCATTCCTCTTCTGAGATTGTGATGTTCAATTCCTTTCCCCACTTAAATTTTACATAAAATGTAGTTTTAGCTTGACATTCCATTAAACTATGATAAAGTTTAGAAATAATCCTTAATGTTTTTTGATGATACGCACTAACTATCACTTCTATCACTGGATCATTTTCTTCTAGTGCCTCCCTTTTTACCTTTTTATTGTAATAATCTCTCAGTTGGAGGTATCTTAACAAGTCTTGGTTCCGAAGTGCAAATCTATCCTTCAAACCTTGAAAACTTCTTGGGTCTCCATTTTCAATAACAGTACAAAATGCAGTCATTCCTTTCTTCATCCACTCTTTAAATGTTGAGTCATACATCCCTGGTTTAAATTCATTATCCAAAGCTATCCATCTTAAAGCTTTTTGTCGTTTATTCAGTTTAAGTTGTCTGGTAAGAGTGAACCAGGTTTCTAAAGTAAATATCGTTATTGGATCGATTATACTCCTGATATGTCCAGGAAGCGCTTTTTCTCCAAAAAAGTGTTTGGATGTGGAAGTCAGGGATATATGTCTCAATCCCTTTCCACCTACCTATATAGCTGTCGTCACACCAATTAATTAGTGGTCGAAGTTGGGCTGCATAGAAATATATCCTAAAATTTGGAAGTGCCATTCCACCTTTGGCCTTGCAACTGGAGTGTAGTGTATCGAATTCTGGCCTTCTTTCCTCCCCAAATAAATCCAGATATTAATTTATCCCATTCCGTGAATTGTTTTAATGGTACCTCAATTGGCAGAGATTGAAACAAGTACAATAGCCTTGACAAAATATTCATTTTCACCACATTTATCTTACTACTAAAATCCATTGGGTAGGTGGACCATCTTTCTATATCCTTTCTTATGTTTTGGTTGATGTGATTATAATTGGCCCCATACAACATTGGTATATTTTTTGTTATATGTATCCCTAGGTATTTGATTGATTTTGAATCCCATTTAATATTATAATTTTGTTTGATTTCTTCTGGAGGAGGACAATTAAATAGGAGGATTTGAGTTTTTGAAATATTCACTTTATATCCTGCATAAAAACTAAATTCATCTATGATCCCCATCATCCTTGGAAATGAGGTGTTTACTTCCGTGAGATACATCATTACATCATCTGCGAAAAGGCCAATTTTATGTTCTCTGTCTCTTATAGTTACTCCCCTCAGTTCCCTATCTTGATGAATTGCTTGAGCCAATGGTTCAATATATATAGCAAACAGGGTAGGGCTAACACAACATCCCTGTCGCGTTCCTCTTCCTAACACAAATCTCTCTGTTAAGGATCCATTCACCTTTACTCTTGCCGTAGGTTGCTGGTAAATTGCTTTAATAACTTGAATTGACTCTTCAGTAAAGCCAAATCTTTCTAGTGTTTGATATAAGAATTCCCAATTAACCCTATCAAAAGCCTTTTCCGTGTCTAGACTTATCAAGACAGCACGTGTACTTTCCTTTTGAATCTTGTGTATTATATGTAGGGTTCTTCTAATGCTGTCCTGTGTTTGTCTGCCTATTATAAAACGAGTCTGGTCTTCATCAATTAAATCTGGCATGAACTTTTCAAATCGTTTGGAGATAATTGAAGAATATAATTTATAGTCCAATTCTCCATTTTCAAGTAATTCTTCTCAAATTCCCTTTTATCCCACTCTTTCCTCTCCACCGGTCCCCTTATCCCATATCTTTCCCTCTGTCTTTGCAATTCCCTCCTCTTCTCTCCTGATTTGACACTCTTTTGTCTCCTTTTCGCCTTCATCCTAAGTCACTTACTCATCTGCTGATCACCTCCCCCCCCCCCCCCACCATCCCCTCACCTCACTTTCATCCACCTATCACTTGCCAGGCTTTAACCCACTCCCACCTATCCTTTCCAGTTTTAACCCCCCCTACTCCAATCAGTCTGAAGATCGGTCGCAATGTGAAATGTCACCTGCCCATTCTTTATAGTGCTGATGTATTGTGTTCATCCAGCACTGTGTGTTTGCTCAAGATTCAAACGCCTGAAGTTTCTGAAGTCTCCATGAGACACAGCGATCCATCCATCCGCTTTCTTCTGGAAACATGGCAGATGTAGCAGATGGTGGTGGTCTCCTTATCACCGGGCGCTAATCTGATGAAAATAAGTTAAATCAGAAACATACTGATATTCATGAAGTTTTGCCTCTCGATGTAAACGGACACTCTGCTGTCATTTGATACTGTGGGTGACAAAGATATCATTCCCATTGAGCAAGGGCTTAACCTGGTGCACTGCACAGACACAACTCCACTGTTGCTGCATTAATTTTGCTCCAATTGGCATAATTGAGGACTGGATGCATGTGATCTAGATGAGGGCAGACTGAAGTTTCGCCTTCAGTCCTTGTAATAAATAATTGTTCTTGATCACCAGTACGGCACTGGGATGACTGGGGCCAACTTTATAAATAGTTTCTCCCAACATAGTGCCTCATCCATTTATAACATGCATTGGAAATCTGTGGATGTGAGCCCCTCAGGTACACTTGCAAAACTGGCACTGATGGGAACAGGCGATTTTCCTTTCATGATACATGTGCAGAATGGGGAACAATAAATTGTGTGGTTCCTTAATTCCTAATGACTATCCTGTTTAATGCTTTACAACTGTTGGGTAAATGGCAGCCTTGGGGCAACCATTTTGAGTCAAGCTGCACTCTCCCTGAAGTAGCGTAATGAAGTCCTGATGTTGTGAATGGAAACAGTGTGGTGAGCAACATCTCTTATTCATGGCAATACATCTTGTGTGGATCTAGTGCAAAATTGCTGTTATCGAGTATGGTTGGAGGAGATTGACAGACAGCCTGGTTTCTTGTTCATTTATTACTGATGGACAGTGAATTCACTACGTTTTTTATTTAACCAACTATATATAGATATATATAGACACAATATCCTTGATCAGACTTTGCTGGCTTTACCTTGCACTAAACATTATTCCCTTATCATGGGTTACACAAAAAGCTGGAGAAACTCAGCGGGTGCAGCAGCATCTAAGGAGCGAAGGAGATAGGCGACGTTTCAGGTCGAGACCCTTCTTCACCATATACACCATATACGGCTCGATTGTAATCATGTATTGTCTTGCTGCTACCTGGATAGCACGCAACAAAAGCTTTTCCCTGTACCTCGGTACACGTGACAATAAACTGAACTGAAATATGCAGGACTCCGTCTCACTCATAGTTTATGCACTTTCCATGATAATGTAATCCTTAAAAATTTCTCTTCATGCAGTTGTTTTGTGGCAATCAGGAAAATTAAATTTGTTATCTCTCTGTACGCTTTCATTCTTTAGGTAACTTTTAAGCAGTTCTGCGGTCTCACCATTTGGTACTATTTTCTTTTAAACGCATCATTAATTAAGTATGGACGAAATAAAAGGAACATGAAGAATAACTTGGGCAAAGTTCCAATTAACTAATTTATCCCAGAAAACCAATGATATTTGCTGTTGTTAATGGTTGTAATATTTTTCATTTCAATTTCTTCCTTTCGTTTAGATTAGAGATATGTCGTGGAAACGGGCCCTTTGACCCACCGAGTCCACGCCGACTACCCATCCACCGGTTTTATCCTACACACTAGGGATCATTTACAGCAGCCAATACGACCCTGCACGTCTTTGGAATGTGGGAGGAAACCGCCGCACCTGGAGAAACCCCACGTGGTCACAGGGAGAAAGTGCAAACTCTGTACAGACAGCTTCCATATACTCCAGAGATACTGCCTGACGCACTGAGTTATATAATTATAATCATATTTATTAGCCAAGTATGTTTTGCACCATACGAGGAATTTAATTTTCCATACAGTCATACCAATAAAAAGCAATAAACAGACAAAATATATTTTAACATTATTTTTTTTTCTTTTCATAGAATCTTATTTTATTTCTTCCATACTGCAGCATTTGTGTTTATTTTTGCAGACCGAGATTCTCCAGTTCCTCGCGTCTCCTTCTGCACTATCCCAGTATAGATTGCTACTGAATTATCCTGGTGTAAAATCCTGCTGCACTGTCCTAATGATGAATGCCCAATCACCATCCCAGAGCTGAATCCCTCTGCATTGTGCAATGTCGTATTGTCCAGTACCATTCCACTGTGGAGTCCTCCTGCACTGTACCAGGCTATAATCCTCCAGGTCTAGCTCAGTGCAGCATCCGTCAGCTCTATCACAGTGTAACTTCGGAGAAACATTATCAATCTGCAGCTTTACTGATGCCATCAACATGATATGAACCCCATGATATTCTCTGCTGCCTGGACTGCTAAGAATTTTCGCATTTTACATCAGCTTTCCAGCATCTACTGAGCTTTGATTCCCTCGTTTGTATCTTCCAGTTTTCTTTTCCTGCCTCAGGTTCTCCTTCATCTCCTTGTTTTATTGTCTCCAGTGCAGTCATCTCTTTTCTCACCAAGTCCACACAATAACCCCTCGGCAGACACCATCACCTCTTGTGTCATTCTGTATCACAAAACCTCCCTTTGCCCTATCTGCCCCTACCCATTCATGGTTATAGAGATGCAGCATAGAAACAGGGCTTCCATCCCAAACCTGCCCATGCTGACCAACGTGCCCCATCCACACTAATTCTACCTGCCCCCTTTTGGCCCATATCCCTCTAAACCTTGCCTATCCATGTATCTGTCCAATTGTCTTTTAAATGTTGTTATAGATTCTGCCTCAACTACATCCACTAGCAGCTCATTCTATACAACCACCACACTCGGTGTGTAAAAGTTGCCCCTCAGATTCCTATTAAATCTTTCCCCTCTCACCCAAAACCCATGTCTTCTGGTCCTTAATTCCCCTACTCTGGATAAAAGACTCTGTGGATTTACTCTGTCTATTCCCCTCATGATCTTATACACCTCTATAAGATCACCTCTCATGCTGCTGTAGTCCAAGGAGTACAGGCCTAGCCTGCCCAACCTCTCCCTATATCTCAGGCCCTCATGTCACGGCAACATTCTTGTAAATCTTCCCTGTATTCGTTCCACCTTAATAACCTTTCCTATAGTTCACAGTTGACCAAAACTGAGCACAACACTCCCATTGTGGCCTCACCAAGCCTTGTATATCTGTAAGTCAATATCCCAACTCCTATACTCAAAACCCTGACTGATGAAGGCCAATGTACTGAAAGCTTTCTTGACCACCTTATCTATCTGTTATGCCCTTTCAAAGAATGATGTACCTGCACACCTAGATCCATCGGCTCCACGGCACTCCCTGGAGTCCTGCCATTTACTGTGAAGTTCCTGCCCTAGTATGACTACTTGGCCAACTGATCAAGATCCTGCTGTAACCTTTCATAACCATTTTTTACTATCTACTACACCACCTACTATAGTGTCATTTGCAAATTTACTAGTTCTGCCTTGTAGGTTTTCATCCAACTTGTTGATATGAACTAGTAGTCATAGGCCTCCAGTTTGAAAAACAACCTTCCACCATCACCCTCTGCTTCCTTCCTTCCTTCCTTGAAGCTAATTTTTCAACCAGTTGGCTAACTCTCCCTGGATCTCATACGATCTAACCTTCCAGAGCAGCCTACCATGTGGAACCCTGCCAAATGCCTTTCTGAAAACCATATAGACAGCATCTATAGCCCTGCCTCATCAACCTTTGTGATAACATCTTCTAAAAACACAATCAAATTTGTGAAGCACAATCTCCCATGTACAAAACCATGCTGACTATCCCTAATTACCCCTTGTCTATCTGAATGCATGTATCATAATCCCTCAGAACACTCTCTAGCAACTTTCCGACTATAGATGTTAGGCTACAGTGGTGGTATGGACCGACTATCTTAATCTCAAGTTTAGAGCCATGGCATTACATTTAATGAAATATGAACAGCAGACTAGCCCATTTTTTTACATCACAGGAATGATAAGTAAATACAAAAGTAAATGTAGATTTTAACAGCCATTAACCTGATTTGGAAATGTCCAAGCAAGCCCTTTATTGAAACTGTGTGGTGTGTAGAAAGGGCTCTTTGCACTCTGACCACCTCAATAACTGAGAAAACAGGGTTGCACGGTACTGTAGTTAGTAGAGCTGTTACAGTAGCCCAAAGTTCCAGAGACACAAGTTCAATCCCGATCTCAGGTGCTGTCTATGTAGAACTTCATTTTGGAAAGATGTTGAGTACAAAAGTTGAGACATCATGATACAGATACACAAGTGGTTGGTGAAGCCACACTTGAAAGACCTTGTGCAGTTCTGGTCACGTAGCTATAGCTAGGATGTCATTATGTTGTAAAGGATGCAGAAGAGGTTTACCAAGATGTTATTGAGAATTACTGGCTTTGGTGACGGGAAGAGGCTGATAAGTTGGGACATTTTCCTTTGGAGTGTAAAGGGCCTGTCCTACAACCATGCAACTCTATGCGATTAGCGTGACCTAACGTGGTCGCTTGAGCCATCCAGCGTCGCGGGGCCAGTCCCACTTCGATCGCCGGAGCCATGCGGAATTGTGCGGAGTTCGTCCCGACATCGCGCGGGGCTCCGAAAAACGGACTATGTTCAAAAATTCTGCGCGGCAACGGCTTGTCGGCTCGCAGTCGCCTCGACGCATGACACACCGCCTCGACATTGTGCCTCGTGAACCTATCTGTAGGTGCCTCCGTGACCCTCTATGTGTGTGGCTCCGTGGCCCTCTGTGTGTGTGCCTCTGTGCCCCTCTCTGTGTGCCCCTCTCTGTCCTGGCGAACTTACCTTAGACTTCGCTCCAAGTTCGCCTCACTTTGCGCCGCGTTGCGCCACTCACCCGACCTCCGCGCGGCCCCTGCTGCCGGTTTGGTCGCGCTTGCCGCATGCAGGTGCATGCTGGTGGGAACGGCCCTGTACAGGGGATCACCCGACCTCCGCGCGGCCCCCGCTTCTAGTTTGATCGCGTTCATCGCATAGAGTTGCATGCTTGTAGGACAGACCCTTAAGAGGCTGAGGGGTGACTTTATTAAAGTAGACAAAATCAAGAGGGGCATGGATAAGTTGAATGCTCACAGTCAAGGGAGTCAAGAGTGTTTAATTGTCATACGTACCAGGAATTGAACAATGAAATTCTTACTTGTTGCAGCTTTACAGATCCTTAACCATAATAACACAACAGATACATTTACAATCATAAATAATACAATAGAGAATTAGTTTTAGAGGTACAGAGTGGAAACAGGTCCTTTGGCCCACTGACTCAATGCCGACCGATGATCCTCTTGCACACTAATTCTATCCTATACACTTGGGACAATTTACAGAAACCATTTAACCTACAAACCCGCACATCATTGGAATGTGGGAGGAAACAGGGCACCCACAAAAATGCCACACGGTCACAGGGAGAACGCACAAACTCTGGACAGATAGTACCAATGGACAAGGGGGTGGCGAGGGCGGGGGAACAAAGGACAATGAGGACCCGGCATGGGGGATCTACTGTGGTGGGAGAGAGGGGGTCAAAAGGGAGTGCCGGCGTGCTTTGTACCTTTATCAGCGCCGTAGGTGGCTGCTATTTGTATACATTGTGTATGCAAGCAAAGAATCTCAAAGAATTCTAGATGAATGCTTAAATAAACACCCAAACACGGAAAAATTAATATCATACATTTATAATATTTTATTAGAAAATGATATACCCAATACGGAAAAGTACAGACAACTATGGGATAATGAAATAGGTGAAATAATTGAATCTGATATCTGGGATGAAAGTTTACGATACATACATAATTGTTCATTAAATTCTAGACATTCTCTGATACAATTCAAAGTTTTACATAGATTGCATTTTTCAAAATCTAAATTACATAGAATGTTTTCTAATGTATCTCCTATATGTGACAAATGCCAATACCCAGAAGCTAATTTAACACATTCTTTTACAACTTGTATAAAAATTACGAATTTTTGGTTGGAAATATTTAAGGTAATCTCGAATATTGTAAATAAGAATCTAGTCCCAGACCCAAAATTAATAATATTGGGAATATTAGAAAGGGATCAATTACTCACGACAGCACAAAGAACTTTCATAGATTATAGTTTAATAATTGGTAAAAAATTAATTTTACAATTTTGGAAAGGCCCCACACCCCCTACAATCAGATTGTGGATTTCAGGAATGGCGGAGACTTTACACTTGGAAAGAATAAGACTTGCACTTTTAGGCAAGTTAGACCAATTTAATGTGATTTGGTCTCCATTCCTTGAATATCTTAAGGGATCAATATGACTCGGTTTGAGGACCTGATCGAGACCTGAACGAAGGATTGGACGAAGAATAATACATTATTGATCACGGATATATTATTATATAAATACTGTTTGTATAATATACCACTGTTATTTTATTTACTTTTTTCTTTTGGTTATTTTATAACTATCTTTATGTTAATCATTTTTCACATTTTCCTACTTTTCACTATATAAAAAAACTACAATAAAATGTTTAGAAGTATATATAAGAAAGCATGGTAATTATTACCTATCTCTTTATCAAGAACGTTGTTTTTATATGTACTTATACTTGTACTTATACCTGTACTTATACTTCTAATAAAAAATATTCAACAAAAAGAAAAAAAAAAAAAAAAAATCTCACTGAGCCGGCGAGGGAGATTGCAACCTTCACGTGGTCCGCCCTGTTTCGACGAATGCAATCAACCTGGCGTGCACAATCAAATAAGATCAAATAGAACAAATTGGCCTACATTTGTTCTACATCTGTGCACGCCATATGCAAGAAGAAGATCTCACTGTGCCCAGTCACATGTGACGATAAAATATTCCTATTACTATTCCCGTAGTCAGGATTGAAATTGGGTTTCTGGCACTATGAGGCAGCAACTCTACCGCTGCGCGACTGTGCCTCTTCGCCACTCTGTTGCCACTGTGTTGCCACTGTCCCACCCCCCGGCCCTTGCATCGGTGTTAATAATCAGTAATACCAAGTCAGCAGCTCACAATAGTGCAAAACTGAAGTGCATTGTGCAACCAAAACAAAGCCCATAATAGATCATTGCTGAGGTCGAGTTGTGGTTAGGGTTGTGCAGTGCCATTCAAGACATTGATGGTTGTTTGGGGGAAGCTATCCTTGAACCTGGAGGTCATGTTTCTCAGGCTTCTAAATCTTCTTAGCAGTAGCAGTGAGATGAAAGCGTGGCCAGGGTAATATGTGTCTTTGATTATATTAGCTGCCTTTTGCAGGCCGTGCATCTATGGCGGTGAGATGAATATCCATGATGGATAGAGCAAGGCGCACCACTTTGTATAGGCTCCTTCATTCCTGGGTGTTCAGGTCACTGTAGTAGACCCATCATGGTTACTGGGGTCTACTGATGGGGAAGTCAAGGATCCAATTACATTGGGATCAGCAGAGATCTGGTGTCCTGAGTCTGATGATAAGTATCGAGGGGATGACGGTGCTGAATGCCGAGCCTGTAATCTTCATTTTAGTTTAGTTTAGAGATACAACGTGGAACAGGCCCTTCGGCCTACCAAGTCCATGCCGGCCATCAATCAATCGCCTATTAACATTAGTTCTGTGTTATCCCACTTTCTCATCCACTCCCTACACACCCGGGGCAATTTTACAAAAGGCCAATTAATCAACAAACACGCACTTCTATTGGATGTGGGTGTTAACCAGAGCATCTAGCGGAAATCCACTCAGTAACAGGGGGGATATACAGACTCCACACAGACAGAACCCGGGGTCAGGTCTCTACCTGCTGCACCACTGTGTCACCCCACATAATAAACAACATCGGGGTGTGAGACTGCAACCTTCATGCGGTCCGCCCTGTTTCGACTAATGCAATCAACCCGGCGTGCACAATCAAATACGATCAAATAGAACAAGTTGTCCTACAACTTTAGGCTGTGCACGCCATACAAAAGAAGAAGATGAACATCATCCTAACATACTGTACATATGTTTAGTCCATATGGTCCAGTGAAAAGTGATGAGCCAGCGATATGGCATCCACTATTGATCTTTTGAAAGTGGTGAAATCATTGGACAAAGTCAGCATGGATTTATGAAAGGTAAATCATGTCTGACGAATCTTATAGAATTTTTCGAGGATGTAACTAGTAGTGGATAAGGGAGAACCAGTGGATGTGTTATATCTGGACTTTCAGAAGGCTTTCGACAAGGTCCCACATAAGAGATTAGTATACCAACTTAAAGCACAAGGTATTTGGTGGTCCAGTATTGATGTGGATAGAGAACTGGCTGGCAGACAGGAAGCAAAGGTAGGAGTAAACGGGTCCTTTTCAAAATGGCAGGCAGTGACTAGTGGGGTACCGCAAGGCTCAGTGCTGGGACCCCAGCTATTTACAATATATATTAATGATTTGGACGAGGGAATTGAATGCAACATCTCCAAGTTTGCAGATGACACTAAGCTGGGGGGGGGGTAGTGTTAGGTGTGAGGAGGATGCTAGGAGGCTGCAAGGTGACTTGGATAGGCTGGGTGAGTGGGCAAATGCATGGCAGATGCAGTATAATGTGGATAAATGTGAGGTTATCCACTTTGGTGGCACAAACAGGAGGGTAGACTATTATCTGAGTGGTGGCAAATTAGGAAAAGGGGAGATGCAACGAGACCTGGGTGTCATGGTACACCAATCATTGAAAGCAGGCATGCAGGTGTAGCAGGCAGTGAAGAAAGCAAATGGTATGTTAGCATTCATAGCTAACATACCATTTGAGTATAGCAGCCGGGAGGTTCTACTGCAGTTGTACAGGGTTTTGGTGAGACCACACCTGGAGTATTGCGTACAGTTTTGGTCTCCAAATCTGAGAAAATACATTCTTGCCATAGAGTTACTTCCCCACAGCCATCAGGCTATTAAACCTGGCTCGGAACTCTGAACATTAATATCCCTCCATCTGTTATTTGCACTTTATTAATTCATGGGTGTATTTATGTATAGAATTGTAGTCAATGCCTTCTATGTTCTATGTTGTTAAAGAAGGAACTGCAGATGCTGGAGAATCGAGGGTTACACAAAAAGCTGGAGAAACTCAGCGGGTGCAGCAGCATCTAAGGAGCGAAGGAGATAGGCGACGTTTCGGGTCGAGACTCTTCTTCAGACTGAAGAAGGGTCTCGACCCAAAACGTCGCCTTCTATGTTCTGTTGTGCTATGCAAAGAAAGATTTTCATTGTCCTGTCAGGGACACATGACAATAAACTCTTTTGACTTTAACTTTTGAGGGGGTACAGAGAAGGTTCACCAGACTGATTCCTGGGATGTCAGGACTTTCATATGAGGAAAGACTGGATAGACTTGGCTTGTACTCGCTAGAATTTAGAAGACTGAGGGGGGATCTGATAGAAACGTACAAAATTCTTAAGGGGTTGGATAGCCTAGATGCAGGAAGATTGTTCCCGATGTTGGGGAGGTCCAGAACAAGGGGTCACAGTCTAAGGATAAGAGGGAACTCCTTTAGGACCAAGATGAGGAAAACATTTTCCACACAGAGAGTGGTGAGTCTCTGGAATTCTCTGCCACAGAAGGTAGTTGGGGCCAGTTCATTGGCTATATTTAAGAGGGAGTTAGATGTGGCCCTTGTGGCTAAAGGGATCAGGGGGTATGGAGAGAAGGCAGATACAGGATACTGAGTTCAGCCATGATCATATTGAATGGCGGTGCAGGCTCGAAGGGCCGAATGGCCTACTCCTCCACCTATTTTCTATGTTTTCTGTGTTTCTATGATCTGTTATGGCGGTGGGCAAATTTGAATAGGTCCACATCCTGACTATGGCAGGAGATGTTATGCTTCATGACCAACCTCTCTAAGTCACATTGTACATGAGCATCACTGGGTTGGTAGACATTGTGGCATGTCACCTTGCACACCTTGGGCACTGTTATTATAGATGTCCTTTTAAACGTGGACCTCAGTGGTGAGGAGTTGAAGATGCCCTCAAAATCATTAGTAGTTGTCCTTGCAGAGTTTAAGAAGACAGTTGGGAACACCATCAGCGTTGAATGCTTTCCGAGTGCTCACACTACTCTTAAGTTAAATTCTAAAACTAGAAGGCGTTACTTAGGGTGAGAGGGAAGAGACTTAAGCGGGTCCGCAGGGACAACTTTTTCTTTCAGAATGTGGTCCATATCGGGAATGAGCTGCCAGAGTACACTATAGAAGTGGATACAAAGACATTTGGACAGATGTATGGAAAGGGAGGGTTCAAGGAATATGGGGCAAATGCAGGCAAATGAGACTGGTCCAGAATGCCACCTTGGTCAGTGTGGGCAAGTTGGGCTGATGGACCTGTTTCCTGTTGTCTAGCTGTATGACTACATAGATTCCTACCAGGTGCTCCAATTTTCCATGCTACCATAAAGCCATGCAGGTTTATGGATTAAATAGCTTCTGTACAGTACCAACAGCGTATACCTGAACTGTGGAATCTGGGAAGAGATGATGGGAATATGAGGATTTAAAACAAAAAGGATTTAAGTAGGATGAGTATAAAAATGGATGGTTAATGCATTGGTTAGTACAAACTTCAAGGGCTGAATGGCCTGTTTCTGTGCTGCATCTCCAACACTTTCAGCACCAGATCAATTGTCATAATTGAAATTTTCCAAACATCATAATGTGTTCAGTTAGGCTTGAAGATTTGTCACGTGTGTGTAAACCTCCACTCACACAATTTTACCCAAAGACTCGTAAACATCTAATTTTGGTTTATTTTCCCATGTCGACTAAAATAAAAACATTCCAAGTAATGACAGACTGGCTTGCCTCCACCGAGTCTTGCGGTTTGTTTACACTGTAGTGACATGGTTGGTGGCCACAGATATCATCAAACCGATGGTGCTGTCAATGTTACGCTTCCCCAGAGGTGGGGGGCTGGTGTGATGGGGAGGGGTTGATGGGGAAAGCAAGAGATGCTGAAGAGGCGTGCAGTAGATTTGTAACTGGTTGGTGGAGGGATAATAGAAACATGGAAACATAGAAGAAAGGTGCAGGAGTAGGCCATTTGGCCCTTCGAGCCAACACCGCCATTCAATGTGATCATGCATGATCATCCTAATCCTAGCATTCTCCCCATATCCCTTGATTCTGTTAGCCCTAAGAGCTATATCTAACTCGTAGTGGCATAGCTTGTTGGGGGAGAGGTGCCGTGAGGGTGTTCACCAGTTGTGGGAGGGGATCAATAGAAGGGTTATCTGGTTGTGGGAGCATGTTGTGGAGATGTTCGCTCTTTGAGGGAAGAATATGGCAGAGATGTTAGATGCTGGAGGAAAGGGGGTTATACGGCCTGGTGCTCGTCAGTGGGGTCATGGCCCAGGGATAAGTAGGAGGAGGTGTCCGAGAGTTGGCGCGTGGCCTCAGCTTGGTAGACATCAGCGCGCCAGACTACCACGGCACCGCCCTTGTCGGCAGGTTTGATAACCCAGTCTGCGTTGTGTTGCGGAGTGAGTCGATGGCTGTACATTCAGGGGGGGAGAGGTTAGAGTGAAATAAGTAGGAGGAGGCGTCTGAGAGTTGCCGTTTGGTCTGAGGAAGGGTTTCGGCCTGAAACGTCGCCTATTTCCTTCGCTCCATAGATGTTGCCTCGCCCGCTGAGTTTCTCCAGCACTTTTGTCTACCTTCGATGTCAGAGATGTTAGACGTAGACTCTCCCACTAATTGTTATTTCATTTATAAAAGGTGTTGCGGAGGGGTGTGATGGAGGAGATAGCTCATCAGGAGAGGTGTGGTGGAGGTTTCAACTAGTTGAGGGAAAGAGCAGAAGAAATAGTTACTTATGAATGCGTGTGGTAGAGGTGTTAGCTGGTTGAAGAGAGAACATGGCAGAGATGCTGGCTGGCTGAAGGAGGGGTGCAGTGGAGGTGCTCACTGACTCAGGCAGATGTGTGGTGCAGTTGTTAGCTGGTTAGAAGAATATAATGGGGATTCTAATTGGTGGAAGAGGCAGCTTGGTGGTAGTGTTAGCTGGTTGAGAGAGGGGTGTGGTGAGTGAGTTAAGTGTTCAAGAGACACGTGGTAAGTAGTTAGTTTGTATCAATGAGTGGTACGGTGGAACTTATAACTAGTTGGGAGAGGGTGCAATGCAGCTTTGAGCGCCTGTCCCACTGTACAAGGTAATTCAAGAGTTCTCCCGAGTCGAACTTGGAGAATTACGGTAATAGCCGCTCGTAGGTACTCGGGGCTCTCGTGGACACGTTGAAAAATCATCACGAGTCTTCATGAGCTTACCACGTTTCCCGAGTACCTGCCGTTAGCGTCACGAGCCACTAAGAGAAGTCCCGAGCTCCGACGTAACCGCTATGTACATTCTGCGTACTTACCACGAGTTTGATTTTTTTTTTAACTGGGGAGAGCTCTTGGATATAGTGGGACTTTAAGGGGCTGTCCCACTGTACGAGCTAATTCAAGAGCTCTCCCGAGTTTAAAATAAAAATCAAACTCGTGGTAAGCATGGAGAATGTGCGTAGCGGGTACGTCGGAGAGCGGGGACGTCTCTTAGCGGCTTGTAATGCTCACGGCAGGTACTCGGGATACGTGGTAAACTCGTGCAGATTTGTCAACGTTAAAAAATGTCCATGAGAGCCCCAAGTACCATCGAGCGGCTATTACCGTAATTTTCCGAGTTCGAATCAGGGGAGACTCGGGAGACGTCTTGAATTAGCTTGTACAGTGGGATAGCCCCATTAGCTAGTTGTAGAGGGGTCATGTGGAATTTATGAATTTACCGCCCAGTGAGCCTAAAACCTTATGTCCAGTGCGGGAGGTGGAACTTTTTTTTCACTTTCCAATGCAAATGGAAAAGTTGTGAGCTAAATACTTTAAATAGCATTAAATGACTCTCATTAGATCATGCTGTGGATTTAGTGATTAAACCCAAGATTAATTTAATAGGTTCCTTGCATATTGGAAGTTAGTTTCTCTATCATTACCAGATTATTTGACTCTTGTGCTCACTTGGTTTTTGGTCTCATTGAAGCCTGACCAACCTCCAAATGCTTCTATTCTCTCCGTCTCTTTTGGTATCCACCTGTGCTCTGTTATTCAGTCATTGTCTCACTGCCAGATTCCCCCATCCTAAGGCCTACAGATACAGGGGATGGTGGTTAAATTGGGCTTATGGCATTGGGGAGGAGGGGTTAGACATTGTAAATGAACCCTGAAGATGATGGTATTCAAGAGATTTAAAGCCCATGCAGTGAAACCTAATGCTATGACAAATATTTCCAACTGGATCATATATGGTAGAATGTAAACCCTTTGCTCAAACTGGGTATGCATGCTTTACTGAGTGTCTGATCTCAAACTACAGAGATAGGCACCTTGTAGCGGAAGTATTCTTAGGCAGCTACTTTGGACTTGCTTCTTGGTCTTGCTTCTGTTATTCTGTTATCCAGTCATTGTCTCACTGCCAGATTCCCCCGTCCTAAAGGCCTACACATACAGGGGATGCTCCTGTTCTAGTTTTGTGGGTTGTGAGGTTGGTAGCTGAGGACCCTTCCTCAGATGGAGCAGGAGGATGACCATGAGGTGGGTGGTTTGGGAACCACCTCCTGTCACATGCAGTCCTTCTGTCACTCCCATGAGTACTTCTGATGCATAGTCTTAGTTTCTTCATGCCCCTTCTCCACATTGAGTGGTAATGGGCCAGTGATTGCAAGAGTCAGTAGGGATTCTTGAATCATTTTGCCTGTCCCCCTGGTAATCCCTTCTGATGAGAGCACAAATCAGAGCAACTCTTTCGAGAGTTTGGTATCAGGCATACGAGTGCTGAATGAAGTCAACTGAGGCTATTCAGGTGGAAAGTAGTTGGCAGAGGATCTCTCTCTGACTCTGCCTAAACTTCCACCTAGCCATAGATGCAGACAGTTTAGACATGTTCCTGCACCAGTTACCAAACGTTAGCTTGGCACTGACTATTCTGGTTTGAAATAAGTAAACTCATTTGGAGAACTTTTACCTCAATGCTGAGAAATAATATCCATTTTCTGTCTGAAGAAGGGTCTCGACCAGAAACGTCACCTATCTCCTTCGCTCCTTAGATGCTGCTGCACCTGCTGTGTTTCTCCAGCTTTTTGTGTAACCCTCCCTTTTCAATTGACAAGTTGTATCCCTGGAGACTTATGAAATTATCTCTTTGTTCGTTATTGTCTAACACCATATCCCATGCCTGGAGCACCCCATTCCTCCAAACAGGAAGCTGAATAGATTTGTTGCCTTTGCTCTCAATCCAGCAACATTTTCCATCTCTGATATTTCTATGCCCAATAAGTATTTTGAAATTTTTTTTAAAAACAATTGTCACTACAATTTTTCTCCACAAAGCATTGTAAGGAGCGGAACAGTTGAGAAGGAGGATCCCAGTTTGATCAGTACTCAGCTTACAAGCTGTTGGACTGCTCTTGTTTTGAGAAACACCTTATCTGTTGATATCGTTGGAAGCGTCGGGCAACTTGATTCAGTATGAAATTGTTCCAAAGGCCTGAGGAGAAATATCCCAAAACATATCAGCAGAGTTTGAAACCTTTCCAAGCCCACAGATTCAAGAGTGAAAAGAAGTTTAGGTCCTCTGATATTTTATGCCGTACAATGCAGCAATTGTACTGAGACTTCAAAAGCCATGGTTGTTATTGTGATAAGATTGCCTTTCACCCTGTTCTTAAACCATGAGAAAATAATGGTTCTGGATGTGAGTTGCACACATCAGATTGTAGATAAGCCTATGGGGAGACTATATATATATTATAATAATTTACAGTAGGCAAGAGATAGATTATCTGGTGCTTGAGATAAATTGATCACCCAATGCTGTATCTGTGTCCTGGTTTTAGATTCGGCAAGAGTTTCAACACTGACACACGCAGTTAACTTAAAATGCCTAAAATGAACAAAGGTGTTCTGTGTGATAGTAGGCAGGATGGACAACATGAGACCCTTGATGCAACTCTTCATGCCTCTTCCTCAACACGCAGCATAAACATGGAGCTGGAAGTCCAGGAGTGTTCTCCTTTCACATGAAGGAGCCAATCTGGTCAGAAATTGAGGTTTAAATATAATTCATTGGCATAAGAAACTATTTTGCATTGAAGAAATAAATGCCGAGGACATTGTATTTTTCAAACTGTAATGTATTTGAAGTCCTCGGCAATTTTAGTTTAGTTTCGTGAAACAGGCCCTTCGGTCCACCCAGTCCGCACCGACCAGCGATCCCCACACACCAACACTATCCCACACATACTAGGGGCAATTTACAATTTTACCAAGCCAATTAACCTACAAACCTGTACGTCTTTGGAGTGTGGGAGGAAACCGGAGCTTCCCGGAGAAAACTCACGCAAGTAACGGGGAGAACGTGCAAACTGCATGAACGCATTGAAACACAGAAAAGTTCCTAAATTCTGTTACCTCGTCCAAAATTCACACATTAGTGTATAGAGAGCTGATTATAAGAATACACACTTGTTAAATATTTAATTTTAATTGAATTCTATTTTCTTTTGACTTTGAATGTGTTTGTTTTTAATTCTTGGGTTGACACAATTCAATGGATGTTACCTCCCAGCAGGAGCAAACAGCAATGATGTGAGACCTTTCCCAGTAGAGGTTTGCTCCTCCTGCCTCCACATTCCAGCTACAGATTCACGTGAGTGTTTGGGCCTGGTATAAAGCAGGGTTACTTTTCTGCCAACTTTGTTTCCGGTTACTTCTGCAGCCTGAGGAGCCAGTTTGCTCACGTACAATTCAATCTTTTTCATCAGCAATGTGGAGAGACTGGTGCACAAAAAAATACAGCCTTGTGTAAAGAAAAAAATTAAAGAGTGGTCAATTATGTTCAAGTCCGGGCAGTAGTAATTCAAGATAAAATATGTGGAATCTTTGTTTGTGCTCGAAGATTTATTGTCTTGCGAATCGCTTGGATAGAGTGAATGTGGAGAGGATGTTTCCACTAGTGGGAGAGTCTAGGACTAGAATTCAGAGTCTAGGATTAGCCTCAGAATTAAAGGACATTCTTTCAGGAAGGAGATGAGGAAGAATTTCTTCAGTCAGAGGGTTGTGAATCTGTGGGATTCTTTGTCACAGAAGGCTGTGGAGGCAAAGCCAATGGATATTTTTAAGACAGAGATAGATAGATTATTGTTTAGTACGGGTCAGGGGTTATAGGGTGAAGGCAAGAGAATGGGGTTAGGAGGGAGAGATAGATCAACCATAATTGAATGCTGATTCTGCTCCTATCACTTATGACCTTATACTGTAAAGACCGTGGGCCATTTAAACATGGTGCATAATAATATTTATATTACTGCCACGGGTTTTACTTTGGTGTCCATTGCAAGAGGTGTGGATTTTGTCTAAGTTGCCAAAACCTGCAAAAGAGAACTAACTTTATTTTTATCATTGTGGCAATCCAGCAAATCCATCACGAATCTTGTTGATACGACCTCTGACTGCAATTTGGGAATGTTACTGTGGACAATAATTACGACTGTAGTGCAGAATTAAATCAGTGCCACTATCTATAAATGTCATTCCAAAGGGCCTGTCCCACCGTACGAGGTAATTAAAGAGTTCTCCCGAGTTACCCCTGATTCGAACTCAGAGAATTACGGTAATGGACGCACACAGGTACTCGGGGCTCTCGTGGACATGTTTCAACATGTTGAAAAAACTTCACGAGCTTACCGCGTTTCCCGAGTACCTGCCGTTAGCGTTACGAGCCGCTAAGAGGCGTTCCGAGCTCCGACGTACCCTCTACGTTCTACCATGAGTTTGCTTTTTTTTACTCGGGAGAGATTGTGTGTAAACTCATATAGTGGGACAGGCCCTTAATACTGAATGTAACCAGCGCACTCTTCTTGATGGAACTTTACCATATAAATGAAAGCTGATTAAGTTATTTGTTGGTCCCTTTTGAATGCCAAGTCCAAATTAATTTTCTACATTTTCCTGGATCATGTCTCAGGTCATGTTTCCTTTCATTTCTCATTTTCACACCTTAAGGGCCTGTCCTACAAGCATACAACTCCATGCGATGAGCGCGACCTAACGTGGTCGCTTGAGCCGTCCGGCGTCGCAGCGGGCCGGTCCCACATCGATTGCCGGAGCCGTGCGGAATTGTGCGGAGTTCATGCCGACATCGCGCAGGGCTCCGAAAAACTGACTATGTTCGAAAATTCCGCGCAGCAACGGCTTGTCGGCTTGCAGTCACCTCGACGCATTACACGCCGCCTCGACGTCGTGCCTCCGTAAACCTATCTGTAGGTGCCTCCGTGACCCTCTATGTGTGTGGCTCTGTGGCCCTGTGTGTGTGTGCCTCTGTGCCCCTCTCTGTGTGTCCCTCTCTGTCCTGGCGAACTTATCTTTAAGACTTCGCTCCAAGTTCGCCTCACTTTGCGCCGCGTTGCGTCAATCACCCGACCTCTGCGCGGCCCTCGCTGCCGGTTTGGTCGCGCTTGCCGCATGCAGGCGCATGCTGGTGGGAACGGCCCTGTACAGGGGATCACCCGACCTCCGCGCGGCCCCCGCTTGATTGCGCTCATCGCTTGGAGTCGGATGCTGGTAGGACAAGGCCCTTTACCCTGCCATTTCTCTACGTCTCCCTCTCTCCGGACTCTCATACAGAGAGGCTGCCTGTCCCACTGAGTTACTACAGCATTTTGCGTCTATCAACATACAAGTCACGGTTGTGACAAAATAGTTTGTTATTCATAGTTAACAAATAATAACAATGGACAATAGACAATAGGAGCAGGAGTAGGCCTTTCGGCCCTTCTAGCCAGCACCAGCATTCACAGTATTCATAGCTGATTCAGTTATACCTGTAAAAGCATCACACTGAACTCCAATTGGGAATTTTGGGCACTTTACCACATTATTCTCAAGAGAGTGCAGTATTGACCATTAGAGTGGGTAGCAGATCCTCAGAGAAACAAGTTAGGAGGGGAAGATTAGGACGCTTTACCGGTTTAGTTTAGTTTAGTTTAGTTTAGAGATACAGCACAGAAACAGGCCCTTTGGCCCACTGAGTCCACACTGACCAGCGATCCCCGCACATTAACACTAACCTACACACAATAAGGACAATTTACATTTATACCAATTTACCTACATACCCGTACATCTTTGGAGTGTGGGAGGAAACCGAAGATCTCGGGGAAAAACCCACGCAGTCACGGGGAGAACGTCCAAACTCCATTCAGACAGCACCCGTAGTCGGGATCAAACCCGGGATGCAAGCGCTGTAAGGCAGCAACTCTACCGCTGCGCCACCGTGTTCTTTGAAATTAATTTGATCTGCATGAAGTTTTGACACTAAAGAGGGAAAGGCTTGTCCAGACCAAAAATAAACAAAATTAAGTTTAAGGCACAGTTGTTAGGCCACAATTTACATGCAATAGCCAGGCAACAATGCTTGCTTTGTCTCAACCCAAAACATCACCTATTCCTTTTTTCCAGAGATGCTGTCTGACCCGCTGAGTTATTCCAACTTTTTATGTCTATTTTCTGTAGGAACAGCTTTCACTTCTCAGATGTATGCTGCTGTCAGGGGTTACCTGACACCCACCTATTGTGTTGCCATCAAACTAAATAAGACATCCACATTAGAGAATTCCTACAGAAAGGTTATTTAGAAGGAAACAAAAAAAAATGTAAGGTTTTGTTCACTTTTTCAACATTATCATAAGATCATAAGTGACAGGAGTAAAATTAGACCATTCGGCCCATCGCCTACTCTGCCATTCAATCATGACTGAACCCCATTCTCCTGCCTTCTCCCCATAACCTCTGACACTCTTTATACAGTAAACTTTTCGTAAACATTACAAAAAAATCCTCATAGTTGATAAATTTTCACGAGGAATTAATATACCAAATTACGTTTACGACAAACTTTTTGCCAATGAGTTATGGTTTATTGTCTTTCCAAAATTCTCAGAACAATTTTTTAGATTTTCAGGATATTTCATGGTAGGTCTTTTTATTTAAACCCCCTTGATTCTATTGGCAAAGACTGCAAAAACAGCTGACAGGTCTCAACCTCGGTCATTTGGGGGATTTCCTGATCAGACACACAGATATCGCAATTGCGGACTGTCTATGAAATAACACGATAGTGGCATTTAATAGGCTTTTAGCTAGGCACATGGATATGAAGGGAACATGGGGAAAAGGATCACATGCAAGCAAAGATTAGTTTAACCTGGCATCACGTTCGAAACAGATATCGTGAGCTGAAGGGTCTGTTCCTGTGCAGAAATGTTCTATCTTCTAAACGGTGGTGAAAGTCAACATTCTTGCCATGATTATTAATTGCAAAACCTGGCCACTGAATATTTGAAAAAAGTGTTTGGGTGAAAATACCCATGCTTTGGTAAAGGCAGGTGGATTTAACAAGGGATTTTATCTTTCTTTAGCTTAGGATAAGCAGGTAAAATCGTGACTGTAAATTATTAGAAGTTAAGTCTAAAGAAGGGCCCTGAAACAAAACGTCATCTGCCCATGTCCCATTATTGATGCTGCCTGACCAATTGCGTTTCTGTAGCACTTTGATTTTTCCTCAAGATTCCAGCATCTGAAGTCCCATGTGTCTCCAGGTTTAGGAATATGTTCAGGATATATTTTCTGCAGCAATATATCCAGAATCCCTCAAAGGATCGGTCAGCTGTTAGATCCTGACTACGGGTGCATGTCTGTATGGAGTTTATCCATTATCTCCGTGACCTGTGTGGGTTTTCTCCGGGATCTCTGGTTTTCACCCACATTCCAAAGTAGAGGTTTAAAGATTGGCTTGGTATAAATGTAGATTGATTCTAGTGTGTAGGACAGTGTTAGTGTACGGGGATCACTGGTCGGCGAAGAACCGGTGGGCTGAAGGGCCTGTTTCCACACTGTATCTCAAAACTAAACTAAGCCTAGGTTTTATACTGACCTTGGTTGCTGTTTGCATGGAGTTTGCACATTCTCCCTGTGATCACATGGGTTTCCTTTGAATGTTAATTGGTCTCTGTAAAGTGCCCACAGTGTGTTGACAGTGCATGAGAAAGTGGGTAACAGAACTAGTGTGAATGGGTGATTGATTGTCAGCATGGACTTGCTCAGCCATAGTGCCTGTTTCCATGTTATTTTATCTCTAAAACTGAAACTAAACTAAATATTAAACGTAGAATGAAGAATAAGGCAAGGTTAACTAACAGTCTAATTTGATGTACAAGTCATAGAGAATCAACCTCGATATCTTAAAGGTAACATTGTAAAATAAGGAACTAAGATATTAGGTTTCAGTGGGATTGAATTCCACGCAATGAAAGAATGACAAAGAGAGGTTGATGATTAGCGGAAAAAAGCTGCTCGTAGGTAAAACAGCGGAAGGTATCAGAGAAATAGTGTAATGTGATGCAGAACTGTGTTATATCCTCAGATTGAACTTTGCTCAAACCTCTGAAGATGTATGGTAGAAAGCATTCTGACTGGTTACAGCATGGACTGGAGATTTCATTCTGCACCTGGTTCATATGCTGTTTGTTCCGAGCTTAACATGGAGTCTTCCAAATAGGGTTCAAGAAAATGGTAGACATTTTGTTATGGTTATGTGGCATCAATTTTTACAATAGAGAATATCTACTTGGACATTCTGGGAAAGTAAGTATTAAGTCAGGGGAAGGGATATATCAAACAGTGGCACTGAAAGAAGACAGTGGCAATAAGTATACCAAATCCCAAGGACCAGATGATTTTAACACAAGCATTTCAGATCGTTTTAGATGCATTACTTCCATAAACTTCCTAAATTAATTCAGCTGCCAAAGTATTCCTTCACTTTGGAATGTATCAGTTTCAGTTTGGTTTATTGTCACGTGTACCGAGGTACAGTGAAAAGCTTTTGTTGCATGCAAACCACTCAGCAGAAAGACAATACATGATTACAATCAAGCCATTTACAGTGTATAGATACATGATAAGGGAATAACATTTAGTGCGAGGTGAAGGCAGCAAAGTCCAATCAAGGATGGTCCGAGGGTCACCAAGGCAGATAGGAGTTCAGCACTGCTCTCTGGTTGTGGTAGGATTATTCAGCTGCCTGATAACAGCTGGGAAGAAACAATCCCTGACTCTGGAGGTGTGCGTTTACACACTTCTATACATGTTACCTGATGGGAGAGGGGAGAAAAGGGAGTGGCCAGTGTGTGACATCCTTGATTATGTTGCTGGCCCTGCTGTGGGAGCATGAGGTATAAATGGAATCAATAGAAGGGAGGTTAGTTTGTGGTCTGGGCTGTGTCCACAATTTGCTGCAATTTCTTGCAGTCTTGGATGGAGCTATTCCCAAACCAAGCAGTGATGCATCCCGATAAAATGCTGCATGCTGTCATGTCTGCATGGAGTTTCACATTCTCCCTGTGGCCACGTGGGATTCCTCCAAGTGTTCCCGGTTTCCTCCCACATCCCAAAGACATGTGGATATGGAGGTTATTGCACACGCCATTATGTTTATTTTTAAATGTAAAAGGAGACCATCAGGAATTATACATCTGTTTTGAAATTGCTGGAATTTGAAGTAAAGGGTAGTGTCACTGAATGGAGTTTACATTGATCAGCATGGATTTACAAAATTAAATTTCACCTAAAGAACGTAACAGAACTTATTCGAGAGGGGGCTGAGATAACAGATTCTAGCAAAGATCCTATAGCAAGCAAGATAGATCACTCAATGAAAAATACGTAGTACGGTCATGGGCAGATTCATTGGTAATTTTCGGCCCCATTTCCGTAACCGGTTTCCGTCTCCGCACCAAAGATCCCGTAGCGGAGCAATGACGTGCTAGTGCGGTGACGGAAGCTGGTTATGGAAACATCCTCGTAAAAATGAAAGTTCTTTGGTAAAAATCTTCTCCTCATTTTCAGAATTATAATTTATTAACACAAACTGTTCCCCCGCAACGTCGATTACACTGCGAGTCGGGTCGGGTCGGGTCGGGTTACTGAAATGGATGAAAAAAAGGCCCACGTTCCGCTCCGTTGCATACTACACGTCAGCCCATTGCATTTAAAAGGAGTGGTCTATCTTGCTCCAGTATAGGATCTTTGGATCCTATTGCATTGATTTGCAGGGCGTATTTGATAAGGCCTCCTGTAGACAAATTTGAAACTTATGAAATTGAAAACAAACTAATTACCTGATTGGGAAGATAGACACAAAAAGCTGGAGTAACTCAGCGGGACAGGCAGCATCTCCGGAGAGAAGAAATGGGTGACGTTTCGGATCAGGACCCTTCTTCAGGAAATTGTTCAAATTACATGAACTAGAATAGTGAAATCGAGGGGGTGCTTTAGTCGACTCGATAAGACCACTGGTCCCAGGCAAGGATCTGTGTTGGGGACACAACTCTTCAATATATTTATAAATGCCCAAGGCGATGGGTTTGCAACTTAAATAGCAAAGAGTACCGTGGAAAAAAAAGGTTATTAGGTCATAAGGTCATGTGATAGGAGAAGAATTAGGCCATTCGGCCCATCAAGTCTACTCTGCCATTCAATCATGGCTGATCTATCTCTCCCTCCTAACCCCATTCTCCTGCCTTCTCCCCATAACCCCCGACACCCGTACTAATCAGACAGATTCAACAGTCTGTGATGTTTGTTTACTGTGGGGTCACTCCAACACTACAATCAAAGTCCATTATAGAAGGTCCATAATTACGAGGGTAGGTTCCCAGCTTTGTAAACAGTGTATGAGGAAGAGTTTAATTACAACAAATATTAATGGGTTGAGTAAACAACTATGGCAAATAGGTTTCAGCCCAGGCTATTTAGCTGAGAAAAGTTCAGGAGAAGTAGCTCATAGATTGGTCAGAGGCTCCTCTAAAAGTTGTGGACTATCAGTCTTCATGCCAATTGGAGCCCAAGAAGGGAGACTGCCTGGTTGGAAGGGAAATTAAAGGGTTGGGAGAGAGTTTATAGGATGAGAGGTAACAGAGTGGATGAAGGGGCAAGAAAGAGCATGTTGGAAGGATCCGAAAAATAAGAGATTTACCCTACTATGGTCAAACCAATTCGGGGTTATGAAGATATGGAGTCACATAGGAGGAAAACAGATGTTTTAGTCCCCTGAGTGTACATAAAGCATTCATGTACACAAATCTCATTTTAACCTTCCCACATTCACTCCATCCCATCCTCCCAGAATCTATCCCACACCTACCTGTAGGCTCAACTTACAGTGCCCAATCAACTTACCGACCTGTAAGTGTTCAGAATATGGGAGGAAACCAGATAACCTGCGGGAAATCCACACGGACACAAGGGAAATGTGAAAAGCCACACAGAGAGCACCAAAGGTGTGGAGTGATCCCGGATCACTGGAGCTGTGAGGCAGATCGTCCAGTTATACCTCTGTGCTACCCCAAGACTCTGATGAAGTGATGATAGCGGGTAGGTGATATACTTTCAAGATTGTGGGTCCATCTTCCAAATAAAAAGGCGGCTAAATCTACTAGGGTGGCATTTTCCTTTGAAAACTGCCCTTGTCCTGCTCTGTGATAGAGATTGAGGGTGTGGGAGGTGCTGTCAGAATAGTCAGGGCAAGAAATGGCAGTGTATTTCGTAGTTGGTGCACAGTGCGACCACTTTACGCTGGAGGTGGTGGATAGAGTAGCAATTAAGGGGCTGCATTGTTCTGGATGGCCTTGAACTTTGGTGTGGCACTCGTCCAGGCAAGTAGAACACTCTTGGTGGAGCTGGTAGAGCCACTGCCCTGCTGCACCAGAAAACCAGGGTTATTCCTGACCTCTGGTAATGTCTTTGCGGAGTTTGCACGTTCTTCCTGTGGCCATGTGGATTTCGTCTGGGTGTTTCATTTTCCGTCCACATTCCAAAGGTGTGTGGGCTTGTAACTTAGACCTCAGTAAAATGCCCCTAGTGCATAGGGAGTGGATGAGAAAGTGGGATAACAGAACTTGAGTGAACATATGTTTAAGAAGGAACTGCAGATGCTGGAAAATCGAAGGTAGACCAATTTAGTGCTGGAGAAACTCAGCGGGTATGGCAGCATCTATGGAGCGAAGGAAATAGGCAGCGTTTAGGGCTGAAACCCTTCTTCAGATTGATGTAGGGTGGGGGGGGGGGGGGGGGCGGGAAGAAGAAAGGAAGAGGAGGAACCAGAGGGCTGAGGGAGAGCTGAGAAGGGGAGGAGACAATAAGGACTATCGGAAATTGGAGGTCAATGTTCATGCCACTGGGGTATAAACTGCCCAAGTGAAATATGAGGTGCCTCTCCTCCAATTTCCGGTGGTGCTCACTTTGGCCAACTTATGATGGCCAGCATGGACTCAATGGGTCAAAGGGCCTGTTTCCATTACTCTACCTCCAAACTCTTTAAACTGACTTGGGGCTTGTGGATGATGGAAAGGCTTTGGGGCGTCAATAAGTGAGTCACTTGTCGGAGGATGCTCAACCTCTGACCTGCTCTGGTAGCCACAGCATTTACGTGGTTAGTCTACTTGAATGTTAAGACACTGGTGGTGAGGGTGACCATCAAGGGTACGTGGTTAGACACATTGCTGAAGCTGATGGACATTGCTTGTTGATACTTTGGTGTAAATACTGCTTGCCACCTATGAGCTCATGTCTTAATGTTGTCTGAATTTTGCTCCTCCTTTTGTCAAGGAGGTGTAGGTAAATTTTGATGCAATTATCCACGAGGGTTCAAATTTCTTGACGCTATGAAAAAAGAAAGGTCTTTGATGAAATAGCTGTACAAAACATTGGGTGAGCTGCACCTGGAGTAATGTGTACGTGGTTCCCCCTGAACTTTATTGCATTCACTCACAGTGGGAATCGTTGATTCCTCTGTGTGTGGGGATGTTTATGTTAAACTCTACCGTGTGTTGTGTTCTTTTTATTCGCGTGGCTTTACGGCAACCCAGATTTCACTGTACCAATTGGTGCAGTGACAATCAATGTAAACTTGAACTTGATCTTGAGGGGATGGTGTGGAGGCACCGAAAAGGTGCAGAACAGATTCACCATGGTGTTGACACAAAGAACTGCAGAAGCCAGGTTTAAAAAAAAAACACAAATGTGCTGGAGTAACTCAATGACTCAGGCAGCATCTCTGGAGAGCATGGATAGATGACATTTTGGGTTGGGGCCCTTCTTCAGTTATTATCGTAGGGGTGGGGGGGAGGGCACTGGGAGAGGGGGGTGAGGGCTACTGGAAATTGGAGGTCAATGTGCTAGCCACTGGGGTGCAAACTGCCCAAGCGGAATACGAGGTGCTGCTCCTCCAATTTCCGGTGGTGCTCACTCTGGCCATGGAGGAAGCCCAGGACAGAAAGGTCAGATTCTTGCCCTTGGTAGGAATATATCTTGCCCTTGGTAGGACTATGGCATGGATTAACTAAATTTAACCCTGGATTCCAAATGTCAAATTAGAGGAACTAAAATGTTTCACCGTTAAATTTAGATGGTGAAGGCCGACTTGCTGGAATGTGATCAAATAATAACTGATCAGATGGATGAGGAGTTGAAGAAAAGGGACATAATCCAAAAATGCCCACCAGGTTTCTCTGGATTGAAACTCAGGTGCACCTGTATAGGTAGAAGGTCTGAAGAAGGGTCTCGACCCGAAACGTCGCCTATCTCCTTCGCTCCTTAGATGCTGCTGCACCCGCTGAGTTTCTCCAGCTTTTTGTGTAACCCTAGGTAGAAGGATATTTGGAATCTGTTCCACCAGTGGCAATTGACACTGGGTCAGTTGTGGAATTCATGCTGAGATTGATACATTTTGTCAAACCGACGGAATCGCGACCCGAAACGTCAGCTATTCCTTCTCTCCAGAGATGCTGCCTGACACGCTGAGTTACTCCAGTTTTCCGTGTCTATCTGCGGTCTACAGGAAAATTGGGTAAGGACCGATTTTTGGTGTTCCCTCACGAGCCAGCTCTGAAAGGTGGAAACAGATGACAAGTGCCGCATGGCTTCCACCTGTTCCTACGTTACTGTCTGACCTTGACCTGCTCCTAATCATTCGGCTAAACATCCCATCCTGCTCCACAGCTTCCTAATGAACTGCGCTCGGCTGACTGCTTCCAAGTCTGAGGGAGAATAAAATAAAACCCTTGCCAAATCCGCAGCCACTGTAGTTATTTATTGTCACCGTTTGACAACACATAAATTTTAAAATGAATGGAAAAATTAAAACTTTCATCTGGTTTGCAGAGCCAGCTGTTACGGGATTGAATTAATTGCTGGAAATTCTGCCTTATTCCTATGTTTTGGCAACCGTGAATCACAATTACTGGTTTTGATCAGCACTAGATGAAGTGTTCACATCACAACAAGTAGCCTTAGAAACAGAGTTAAATAAATAGTGTGAACCTCTTTAGAAACAGCAATAAAAAGAGCCACATGCTTGCCGATCTTGCTGCAAGGCTCCGTATTGTCTCCTGAGCTGAATATAGTGATGCATGAACTCCCCAAGATGACAGCTTGGGAAGTTGACCGACCACAACCTAGCACTGCCCTGCAAACCCCCCTTACAAAGCAGTCTTGTACATTTTAATTCCGCAATCTGGCAATGCATTTGGTTCTTCTTTCAAGCTAGGGCGACATGGAGGCATAGCGGTAGAGTTGCTGCCTTGCAGCGCATGCAGCGCCAGAGACCCGGGTTCACGGGTGCTGTGTGTACAGAGTTTGTACGTTCTCCCCGTGACTGTGTAGGTTTTCTCCGAGGTCTTTGGTTTCCTCACACGCTGCATAGACGTACAGGATTGTAGATTAATTGGCTTGGTACAAGGATAAATTGTCCCTAGTGTGTGTAGGATAGTATTAATGTGCTAGGATCGCCAGTCGGTGTGGACTTGGTGGGCCGAAGGGCCTGTTTCCGCACTGTATTTCTGACTAAACTAAATTAAACTAAACTATTTGTCTATATATACACACACAACTGAGACCAGGATCTTACTATGTGCCACAAAGTGCTTCCTCGCCATCAATTTTCATCCCATTTCAAGGTTTCGATATGTGGCCCAAGCCTGCATTTACTGCACCACCTCGGCAGAACTGAGATGATGGTGTGAAGGCTCCCTCAATCCAAAAGCGTTTTGATACAGACAAATAGATTCCTAGGCCACTTTTGTGCAATGGTTGGTCTAAAGTGGCATCTAGGGTGGATCAAGAGAGGGCACCAGGTTGGAAAGCAAAAAACAGAATATACTGGGGGATACTCAAACAACCAGTCAGCATCTGTGGAGAGAGAATACAATCAAAGGTCTGGTGAAAGGCCATTTACCCGAAACATTAATCCTGTTTCTCTGTCCGGGAATGCCAGGTTTCATTCTCTAAATGTCTAAACATCATTACATTATCTGATTACAATCAGGGCAGTTCATTAAAGTTTGACACTTCATTCTGTATCAAGAGTGTTACGACTCCCGAAGGCAGGTACCTCAGAGTCGCGTAACATAATCAAAAACCAGGTTCAAGTTTAAGAAAAACAGTCTTTAATTTTGTTAAAAGACAAAACCCTAACTTGATTTAAATAACAGTCAGGGACAAGAATCGACTAACAAATAAATATAGCAGTGCTCCAGCCAGCCTCGCAATGGACCGTCGAACTGGAGACTCTAATCCTGCCTAAGTAGAGATAACCCTGCAACAAAATACACGAAAACCCTCAGATCAGCCCTTATCTGTCCCAAAACAACATTAATTGACAAATATAGGAAACAATATACAAAGTGCTATGCCATGCGGCCAGGCCTCCTGCAGCTCAGACCGGCAGCCAGTTCACTTGTCAGGGATCAGCGAAGAAGAGAGAGAATTCTGGGAACTTCTGCTATTTAAGCTTCCGATTAGTCACTGGTCACCTGATGCAGCTTGGCCAATCGGGTACAGGAGCTCTTAACCCCTTGATTCCTGACTCCCAGCCACTGATGGCGTGCTGAGTATCTCTGTTGTTATTTCATTAATATGTCCCCTGGTATGAGGAAGATTGCCTTGGAATATTGATTTTGTTTTCTTCGATTAACTGGAACAATATCTTCATTGTTGTGAATGTCATAGAGGTGGTAATGTAAGTCTGGCATATCTTCCTGAGTTGCCACCTTCACTGATGGAGTAAGAGACCATTTATGCCAGCGGTGAGTGGGAATTGATGTAGATTAAGCATCTTTTCTTTTTGAGGATCTCAAGTTTTAGGATCATTTTAGGAATGCCTCTTCATCCTAGTTGCAAGAGAAGCAGTCTTTCACAAATAGGCGAGGAGCGGTAGCAAGTAATGCTAGTGAGGTGGAAGTGGGTGGGCTTGGTGATGCGGATGACGTGTGGTCAGCACCAAGTTGATGAAGAATCTGACTCTGCTTGCTACTGTGGCCACCGATATGGAGCACCTGGCTCGGACACTGTGCCTAATTGTTGCGTTTATATCACTGCCCCAGTTATCCTTGGACAGAACAGATTGACACCTTGAACTCCTTGACCTGCATGGGTTGGCAGCACACTGCCTCTCCTGTGTCATTCAGTCACCAACAAAGTTGACTTCATATAAATAAGACTGATGTTATGAAATTTGTTGATAGTTCCAAATGTTATGCATGCGTGCTTCGGATGAATGCAGTCTTGTGTGCTGGCTATTCCGGACGTCTTTGAGCCAATTTGTAAATGTGCTGTGAACTGTTTTTACTCTGCACTTGTGTTGCATTTGGACCAGTAACATCGTGGCAAACAGCAATGGCATCCAAACATAACCTGTTTGTGAAACATTTTTGAAACAGCTCATGTGTTCGCTGGACATTTTTGAAATGAAGGAAAAAATCAACTTCCAGCAGGTCATGTATACAATTTGAGCTTCTTCATTGCTGAGCTCAAAAACCTCTTTCATTAGTGTCAACTCCATATATAGGTTTCGGCAACATGATTCCAGGAATGGGGTTTTTAGTTTCAGTTTTGCTAATTTTATTCCTTTTCACCTGAATGTGTTTACTCACGCTGGGAGGGGTGAGAGAAAATGTCCCTTAGGTTCAACTTGCTACTTGCAGCCTGTCATGATCACTGGCCTTCTGACCTCCATAGAGCCCCGATCAATTTTTTGACCTCCTAGGTAGCCAGTCTGATGATGAGCATTGCAGGGAGGACTACTGAGGACTTTTCTGGCTGCCCTCCCAGCCTGGTGCACCCTCTTAAGGTGTGTGTGCACTGCACTGAGGTTTTAAGGTCAGGTGTGTTTATGTTAGTCAGGGGTGGGCTTACCCAAAGCTTGTAAGAACCCGTAGTTAAGGGCCTGTCCCACCAGCATGCAACTCTATGCGATGAGCGCGACCTAACGTGGTCGCTTGAGCCGTCCGGCGTCGCGGGGCCAGTCCCACTTCGATCGCTGGAGCCGTGCGGAAATGTGCGGAGTTCTTCCCGACATCGCGCGGGGCTCCGAAAAACTGACTATGTAAAAAAATTCCGCGCGGCAACGGCTTGTCGGCTCGCAGTCGCCTCGACGCATTACGCACCGCCTCGACGTCGTGCCTCCGTGACCCTCTCTGTAGGTGCCTCCGTGACCCTCTATGTGTGTGGCTCCGTGGCCCTCTGTGTGTGTGTGTGCCTCTGTGCCCCTCTCTGTGTGCCCCTCTCTGTCCTGGCGAGCTTACCTTTAAGACTTCGCTCCAAGGTCGCCTTACTTTGCGCCGCGTTGCGCCACTCACCCGGCCTCCGAGCGGCCCTCGCTGCCGGTTTGGTCGCGCTTGCCGCATGCAGGCGCATGCTGGTGGGAACGGCCCTGTACAGGGGATCACCCGACCTCCGCGCGGCTCCCGCTTCTAGTTTGATCGCGCTCATCGCATGGAGTCGGATGCTGGTAGGACAGGCCCTTTAATAAAAACCTAGTCAATCCTGAGCTCATAAAAACTTTAGTGTAGTTTAGTGCAGTTTAGTTTATTGTCACATGAACCAATGTACAGTAAAAAGCTTTTTGTTGCGTGCTGTCCAGTCAGCGGAAAGACTAAGGCAAGCGTGAACTCTGGAGAACGGTCTCAACCCGAAATGTCACTCGTTCCTTCTATCCAGATTGCTGCCTGTCCTGTTGAGTTACTCCAGCATTTTTTCTCAATCTTCAACAGAAAGATTAGACACGGTTCCAATCAAGCCATCCACAGTGTATGTTCCACAGAAGAAGAATGTTTGCAAGACGGCGTTGTGAGACCAGGAGACCCTCAACAATGTGGTCAACCCAAGTTGAGGCCAGGAAACCTCTGATGTCAAAAGGCAACAGAATTACCAGCAGTTCTTCTTCATAGCAGAGAGTGCAGTGTAAATAGCAACATCAGTAACAAAATATAACGCATCAGTATCTAAATGTAAGATTAGGGCGGCTGTTAAGGAGGCTATGAAGAGGTACCAAAATGAATGGTAGAGCCTAAGATGTATTGAGGAAGACTTGGTGTAAAAGCAACACATGCCCAGGAATGAAGAAGAACATTGCCCAGTCCACCACAGGTACTCACCTCCCCACCATTGAAGGGATCTACAGCAGTCGCTGCCTCAAAAAGGCAGCCAGCATCATCAGAGACTCACACCACCCTGGCCACACTTCATCTTCACTCCTGCCAGCGAGAAGCAGGTAAAGGTACCTGTAACATCCAGGTTCAGGAGCAGCTTAATTCCAACAGCCATCAGTGTGAACAGATGATCAATGGTGGAGGTGTGCAAGAAGGAACCGCAGATGCTGGAAAAATCAAAGGTAGACAAAAATGCTGGAGAAACTCAGCGGGTGAGGCAGCATCTGTGGAGCGAAGGAATAGGTGACGTTATGGGTCGAGACCCTCGGTGGAAGTAGACTCCGTGGGGCAGAGGGCCTGTCTCATGTTGTATCTTTCAATCAATTCAATCAAAAAAAACCTGGAAAAGTCACAGGAACTTATCCATTCAAGACTGCCATCACCTCTTTTGTAATATCAATATGTTCAGGACATCACTATCTGTGAACCCACTAACTTCCATGTTATTCTCTGCAGTCAATACAGACAAGAAGTATTTATTTACCACCTCACACATCTTTCATGGCTCCGCACATTGACAACCACATTGATCTTAGAGGGGACATGCTCCTCCTGGTTAATATTTTGTTATGAATAGACTAATAGAACCTTTTAAGATTCTCCATTATCTTGTCTGCAGGAGATTCATTTTTGCACTCCTAATTTCTCTCTTCAGTGTACTCCTGCATCTCTCATAATCTTCAATGGCTCACTCGATCCTAGTTGCCGATACATGACGTGTCTCCTTCTCTCAATATCCCTCAACAACCACGATTCCTTAATCCACCAGCCTTGCCCTTCACTCTAACAGTAACATTTGGCCCTGAACTCTCCCTGTCTCACATTTAAAGGCCACCCACATGCCAGGCATCACTTACTTGCTAATGGCCTCTTCTAATAATCCTTTCCAAGTTGCTGTCCAACATCAACAGAATCAGCCCATTACCAATCTAGGACTTTAATTTATGGACGAGTGCTGTCCTTTTTCACAGCTATTTAACAACTAATAGAATTATGGTCACTGGTTCTAAAGTGCTCCTTCACTGACAACATCAGCCACTCATCCAGCTTCATTTTCATAAGGTCATAAGTGATAGGAGCAGAATTAGGCCATTCGGCCCATCAAGTGTACTCCACCATTCAATCATGGCTATTCTATCTCCTCAATCCCATTCTCCTGCCTTTTCCCCATAACCCCTGACACCCGTACTAATCAATAATCTATCTATCCCCGCCTTAAAAATAACCATCCACGGCCTCCACAGCCTTGTGTGGCAATGACTTCCACAGATTCACCACCCTCTGACTAAAGACATTTTTCCTCATCTCCATGCTAAAAGAACATACTTTAATTCTGAGGCTATGACCTCTGGTCCTAGACTCTCCCACTAGTGGAAACATCCTCTCCACATCCACTCTATCCAGGCCTTTCATTATTCGGTAAGTGTCAATGAGGTCCTTCCTAATCCTTCTAAACTCCAGGGAGTGAAGGTTGAGTGCTGTCAAACGCTCATCATATGTTAACCCACTCATTCCTGGGATCATTCTCGTTAACCTAATCATAAAATTACTCACAATATTCCCAATGCGGTCTGACCAGCACCTTATCAAGCCTCATTATGCATTCCTACATCCCTAAGTGCGATGTAATTTTTGAAGTGCAACCCATGTCCGCAATAGTTCCATCAACATAATACTTCAGAAAGCTTTCCTGGACACAGTGATTGAGAGTACAGGCACCTTGTGTTTTACGTGGGGATTATCTGCTTTGAAAACCAGCGCGTAATTCAAAAACATATAAATTAAACATATACGCGGCTACGCTGTCAGCAGTAAATTTGAGCGCATTAGTCCAAAAATACCAGCGTGTAAATCAAGCTATTGGTATTAAAGGAACAAGCGTGTTATTACAAAAACACATGAATCAAACATGTGTAAAATGCGAGTTGCCTGCATTCATCATCTGTTAGTTGAACTGTCACTGCCCACGTTGAACGTCTTGGCTAATTCTGCCACGTCTAATCCCTTGTCACTCTGCCAGTTTCAGTCAATAACAAGGATCTTAAAGTCACCTACTTCATCAACTCTATTATTCCTATCATCATCTTTGATTTCCATACATATTTACTCCCCATACTTCCATTGACTAATGGCTGGGCTTGCAGTATAATCGTGGTTAGGGAATCATAGTGTCATACAGCCACAGAAAAAGGCCCTTTGGCCCAACACATCCATGCCGGCCAATTAGCCCAATCTAAATTAGTCAAATTTGCCTGGCATATGGACCATATCCCTCCAAAACCTTTGCTATCCATTTACCTGTCCAAATGTATTTTAAATGTTCTTTTTGTCCCTAACTCAACTATTTCCTTTGAAAGCTCGTTCCATATTCCCACTACTTTTTGTGTGAAAAAGTTGCCCCTCAAGTTTCTATTAAATTCCCCCTCATGTCCCTATTAAATTCTGTCCCGCTCACCTTAAGCCAATACACTCTAGTTCTTGAGAAAAAGACTGTGCATTCACTCTGTATTTCCCTCATAATATTATATATCTCTATAACATTATCCCTGAGACTTCAGCTCCAAGGAATGACATTCTAACCTCGCCCTCTCACTCAGGCCCTTGAGTCCTGGCAATCTATATTACTACAAGTCTGATCTTGACCACATCCTATTGTTCTGTATATTGATTTTAGAAAAAACGCTGCCACTTACAGCTGTGATTTTTGGCCATCTTACTCACAGTCCCCCTCCGCTGCGCAGGACAAGATGATTTTTCCAATCGATGAAAAATAAAAGAGTTATTAGTGTTTAATAAATGTTGCGATTCTCTCTCCTGAAGGCCACGCCCCTTCTGGAGGGACTATAAAACCCGGAAGTGTTGAGTGCCTCAGTCAGTCTCTGCAAGATGGGGGAGCGAGAGGGCCAAGTCTCTCAGTCTGAGCTGTGAATAACACTGAACACATGTCTACTAAACTGTGAGTGGTTTTACTGACCTGTCAGTGCCCTTAATGTGGTTTGAAAATATAGTTTGGAAATGCTAAAGCTGTGTTGCCTTTGATTTGGAAATTCTAGCTGTGTTGCCTCTGGTTTGGAAATGCTAAAGCTGTGTTGCCTTTGGTTTGGAAATGCTAAAGCTGTGTTGCCTAATTAAAGTTGCCTTGCCTTCTTTATAATTAAAAGTCTAATCTTGCCCACTTCCTGTTTGCGCTTTATATTGATTTTAGAAAAAATGCTGCCACGTACGGCTGTGATTTTTGGCCATCTTACTTAGAGTCCCCCTCCGCTCATCAGGTGCTGAGGATTTTTCCCATCGATGAAAAATAAAAAAGTTATTAGTGTTTGAAAAATGTTGAGACTCTCTCTCCTGTCAATCACGCCATGAATAACACCCTTTCTGGTGGGAGGGGGGAGGGACTATAAAACCCAGAAGTGTGGGCATGGCTCAGTGTCTGCAAGATGGAGGAAGGAGAGGTCATGACTCGCTGTCTTTAGTGGCCTTGCACCCTGCTTGAAATGGTATGAAACTGCACTTGAATTTGGTGGCCTTGCACCCTGCTTGAAATGGAATTTCAAGGAATAGCCGTGAGTCAACTGCCAGCCCACCAGCCATGAGTGAGTGAGCTGCCAGCACAACAGGCTTGAGTGACTGAGCCGCCAGCCCAAGAATCCATTCGGCCCACAATGTTCATACTCGCCCTCTGGAAAAAGGTTCAGTCAATCAAGCCTGTTGTGCTGTAAACCCATACTAGCGCACCAGAAAGTCCCCCCCCCCCCCCCTCCCCCACTGGCCACCAATATTGGAATTGGTGGAGAGGTGGAATATTGCATTTGGGGACCAGCCCTCCAGTGTGATGCTGGGACTCAACGGGTCCCACTTAGTCTAGTATCCTAATAAATCTCTGCCTTCTTTCCAGTTTAATGTCATTTTTCCTTTTGAAGCATAGAAACATAGAAAATAGGTGCAGGAGTAGGTGCCTTCGAGCCTGCACCGCCATTCAATATGATCATAGCTGATCATCCAACTCAATATCCCGTACCTGCCTTCTCTCTACACCCCCTGATCCCTTTAGCCACAAGGGCCACATCTAACTTCCTCTTAAATATAGCCAATGAACTGGCCTCAACTACCTTCTGTGGCAGAGAGTTCCACAGACTCACCACTCTCTGTGTGAAAAATGTTTTTCTCATCTCGGTCCTAAAGGATTTCCCCCTTATCCTTAAGCTGTGACCCCTTGTCCTGGACTTCCCCAACATCGGGAATAATCTTCCTACATCTAGCCTGTCCATCCCCTTATGAATTTTGTAAGTTTCAATAAGATCCCCCTTCAATCTTCTAAATTCTAGCGAGTACAAGCCGAGTCTATCCAGTCTTTCTTCATATGGAAGTCCTGCCATCCCAGGAATCAGTCTGGTGAACCTTCTCTGCACTCCCTCTATGGCAATAATGTCCTTCCTCAGATAAGGAGACCAAAACTGTACGCAATACACCAGGTGTGGCCTCACCAAGACCCTGTACAACTGCAGTAGAACCTTCCTGCTCTTGTACTCAAATCCTTTTGCTATGAATGCTAACATACCATTCGCTTTCTTCACAGCCTGCTGCACCTGCATGCTTACTTTCAATGACTGTTGTACCATGACACCCAGGTCTCGTTGCATCTCCACTTTTCCTAACCCTTTAGCGGGGTGACCAGAATCATAGTCCAAGTGCACGCGCTCCAACATCTTGTAAGATAACATCCCAGCCTCTACACTAATTTCCTTGACTGGTGAAGGCCAACATGCCAAAAGCCTTCTTCACCAGCCTATTCCTTTAGTTTACAGATACAGCGCGGAAACAGGCCCTTCGGCCCACCGAGTCCGCCCCAACCAGCGATCCTCGCATATTAACACTATTATTAACACTATCCTACACACACTAGGGGCAATTTTTACATTTACTAAGCCAATTAACCTACATATCAGTACGTATTTGGAGTGTGAGAGGAAACCGAAGATCTCGGAGAAAACCCACGCAGGTCACGGGGAGAACGTACAAACTCGATACAGAAAGCACCCGTAGTCGGGATCGAACCCGGGTCTCCGACGCTACAGGCGCTGTAAGGCAGCAACTCTTCCACTGCGCCACCGTGCTGCCCTATCTACCTGCTTTGCTATTTTCGGAGAAGTATGTACTTGTACTCCTAAAATACACATAAAATGTTGGAGTAATGCCCCTGTCCCACTTAGGAAACCTGAATGGAAACCTCTGGAGACTTTGCGCCCCACCCAAGGTTTCCGTGCGGTTCCCGGAGGTTTTTGTCCTCCGGCAACCACCTTCAACTAGCATCGCAACAGGTTTTGACTAAAAAACTACTGATTTTTAAAACGGAAACCACTTTCGACCGTTAGGGAGACTGACAAAAACCTCCGGGATCCTCCGGGAACCGCACGGAAACCTTGGGTGGGGCGCAAAGTCTCCAGAGGTTTCCGTTCATGTTTCCTAAGTGCGACAGGGGCATTACTCTGACATTGGGGGAGGCCCAGGACAGAAAGGTCAGTGTGGGAATGGTAGGGGGAGTTAAAGTGTTTGGCAACCGGGAGATCAGGTAGGTTTAGGCGGACTGAACAAATGTGTTCTCCTAGATCTCTCTGTACTGCAACGCCACCCAGGGCACTACTTTTCATTATGAAGGTCCTGCCCTGGTTTGATACTCCAAAAATGCACTGCCTCGTATTTATGTGAATAAAATTCTATTAGTCATTGCTCAGTCCACAGTCCTAGCTGACCAAGATACACTGTAATTGATAGATATCTTCACTGTCTACGATACCACCTAACTTAGCATCATCTACAAACTTACTAATAGAAACATAGAAACATAGCAAAATAGGTGCAGGAGTAGGCCATTCGGCCCTTCGAGCCTGCACCGCCATTCAATATGATCATGGCTGATCATCCAACTCAGTATCCCGTACCTGCCTTCTCTCCATACCCCCTGATCCCTTTAGCCACAAGGGCCACATCTAACTCCCTCTTAAATATAGCCAATGAACGGGCCTCAACTACCTTCTGTGGCAGAGAATTCCACAGATTCACCAATCTCTGTGTGAAAAATGATTTTCTCATCTCGGTCCTAAAATACTTCCCCCTTATCCTTAAACTGTCACCCCTTGTTCCGGACTTCCCCAACATCGGGAACAATCTTCCTGCATCTAGCCTGTCCAACCCCTTAAGAATTTTGTAAGTATCTATAAGATCCCCCTTCAATCTTCTAAATTCTAGCAAGTACCAGCCAAGTCTATCCAGTCTTTCATTTTCATTCAGATCATTGATGCTTAAGCTGGAAAGAGTGCAGAGATGATTTATGAGGATGTTACCTGGACATGAGGGGCTGAATTATAGGGAGATGTTAGACAGGCTAGGACTTGATTCCTTGAAGCATAGAAGGCTGCGGAGTGATCTTAGTTTAGTTTAGTTTATATATGCAACATGGAAACAGGCCATTTGGCCCATCAAGTCCGTGCCGACCAGCGATCCCCATATGTTAACACTACTTAAAAACACACTAGGGACAATTTAACATTTATACCAAGCCAATTAACCTACAAACCTGTACGTCTTTGGAGTGTGGGAAAAAACCGGGAGATCCCGAAGAAAACCCACGCGGGCCATTGGGAGAAGGGACAAACTCCGTACAGGAAAGCACATGTAGTCAGGATCGAACCTATGTCTCTGGTGCTTTAAGACAGCAACTATATTGCTGCACCACCCATCTTATAGAGGTGTATAAAACTATGCAGGAATTAAATTGCAGGAATTAGAGAGGATGAACACATGGAGATTTGTAGCCAGAATAGGGAATCAGAAATTAGTTTGTGAGAGGTGCAAGATTTAATGAGGAGCAACTTTTTTCACTCAGAGGAAGATGGGTATATGGAATGAGCTACCAGACTTTCCAATCTCTGGCACCTCTTTGTATCTCTTTGCTTTCCTTCGCTCCACAGATGCTGCCTCACCTGCTGAGTTTCTCCAGCACTTTTTGTCTACCTTCACTGTACCTCTTCATAATTTATATATATCTGCCTGGACTCATGAAATATCTGTTTTCTCGCAGTGTATTTGGACATACTTCATTCGAGACCTATTCATTGAAGACCTTGCCCTTGTTCAGTGGCTGCTCACATAGACAACCTCTTTAGTTTCTGAGGGGCCCTCTCTCTACTTACCCTTTTCCCCTTAATATATCTGTAACATTTCTTTAAGATAAAGGAAAGATTAAGGAAAATATAATTTCCCCACTTGATTTTCTTCTCAAGAATGCTCCTCAATCTTTAGACTGACTAACCCACCGAGTCCGCGCCCACCAGTGCTCACCCCGTACACTAGCACCATCCTACATACTAGGGACAATTTACAATTTTACCAAAGCCAATTATCCTACAAACCTGTACTTCTTTGGAGTGTGGAAGGAAACCGGAGCACCCGGAGAAAACCCACATGGTCACAGGGAGAACGTGCAAACTCTGTACAGACAGAACCTCTAGTCAAGATCGAACCCGGATCTCTGTCACTGTAAGCCCAAAACTCTACCGCTCTTATCCTCCTCCAGGTATACACTTGATCCCAGCTGTCAAAACCTGACCATGCCTCCTTTTTTTCCTGACCTGAGCCTCAATTTCTCTCATCATCCAGAGTTCCCTACTCCCACCCTCACTCTCAGTGGAAAATGCATAGAAACATAGAAAATAGGTGCAGGTGGAGGCCATTTGACCCTTCGAGCCAGCACCGCCATTCATTGTGATCATGGCTGATCATCCACAATCAGTAACCCGTGCCTGCCTTCTCCTCATAGCCCTTGATTCCGCGAGCTCCTAGTGCTCCAGATGTGGTCTCACCTGGACCCTGTACAACTGTCTCTCATCCTGTACTCAAATCCTCTCGTTATGAAGGCCAACATGCCATTCGCTTTCTTCACTGCCTGCTGTACCTGCATGTTTATTTTCGGTGACTGGTGTACAAGGACACCCAGGTCTCGTTGCATTTCCCTTTTTCCTAATCTGACACCATTGAGATAATAATCTGCCTCCTTGTTCTTGACACCAAAGTGGATAACCTCATATTTATCTACATTATATTGCATTTGCCACGCATCTGCCCACTCACTCAACCTGTCCAAGTCACCCTGCAACCTCCTAGTATCCTCTTCGCAGTTTACACTGCCACCCAGCTTTGTGTCATGAACATTAACTATCTTATTCTGGAGTATCTCACCTCCTGAATGTTTCTTTGTCTACGACCTGCCAGGATATGGGTCCCCCTTCAGTTATGTTGCTACCCGTGTCTCTTGTACATGTCACCTCTGCCACAGAAGTGATCCCAATAGACCAAATGTCTATGTGTTCTCCCTGACCAATATTGCAAGTCCATCTCCACTGTCCCATCACGCCTGTCGCACCTGTACCCGAGACTATTGAGCTGCCAGTCCTGCCCGCCCTCAACCATATTTGTGTAATAGAGATAAATCTCCTCTCCAGGATATTAGTTCCTCTCCAGCTCAGGAGGATAGATCACGTCTGGCCCACTTCTGGCTGAAAAGATATCGCAATACGCAGAGAAACCGAACCTCCCTACCTACATCAACTCTTGAGTCACACATTTATTTGCCTTAAGGGGCTGTCCCACTGTACGCGGTGATTCAAGAGTTCTCCCAAGTTTCCCCTGATTCAAACTCGGAGATTTACGGTAATAAGCGTTCGTAGGTCTTCGTGGCTTTCGTGGACATTTTTCAAAGTGCTGAAAAAACGTCACGAGTTTCCGCGTTTCCCCGAGTACCTGCCGTTAGCATTACAAGCTGCTACGAGACATCCACGAGCTCCGACATAGCCGCTACGTACATTCTACGTACCTTGAGTCCGATTTTTTTTAAACTTGGGAGAGCTCTTGAATTACCTTGTCCAGGCCCTTTATCCTCGTATTTCTACCCTCAGGGACTAATCCCAAGATTACAACCCTGCAGAGCCTGTTTTTTAGCCACCGGTTCACTCTGCAGAACTTTTCCTGCCAGCTGTGGAGGACGACTTTGAGATGCTCACCCTCCCCTTTCAGAATGCCTTGCGTTTGCTCAGAGGCATCCTTGACCCTTGGCACCAGGGAGGGCACACACCATCCTGGCAGGTCACTCGCAGCCACAGAGTTCCACCATTGCCGGCAATATGTATTCAGTTTGTTTACTGCCTCTTGGAGATGCCATTTGCTTCAATGTGAATGTGTTCAGCCTTTCCCTGCAGATTGACTCAAATGTTCTTCCTCAGCATCCTCTGTAGCTGGAACAACACAGCAACCTCTGGCAAGCTGGAAAGTACTCTGGCTATGCTTTGACTTTGTTCAGATGTTACAGATTTCAGGCTCCTGTACCTTCTTCCCGATGGCAACGGTGAGATGGGGATGTGTGGGTCTTTGACGATGCTGGCAGCCTTTTTGAGGCAGCGACTGCGATAGATCCCTTCGATGGTGGGGAGGTCAGAGCCGGTGATGGACTGGGCAGTGGTCACAACTTTCTGCAGTCTTTTCCGCTCCTGGACGCTCAAGTTGCGGAACCAAGGTCACGATGCAACCGGTCAGCAAGCTCTCCACTGTGCACCTGCAGAGGTTCGAGAGAGCCCTCCTTGGCATACCGACTCTCCGTAATCTTCACAGGATGTAGGGGCGCTGATGTGCCTTCTTTATAATTGCATCAGTGTGCTGGGACCAGGAGAGATCTTTGGAAAGGGTGGGGGTGACACAAAAAACTGGAGAAACTCAGCGGGTGCAGCAGCATCTAAGGAACGAAGGAGATAGGCGACGTTTCGGGTCGAGTCCCTTCTTCAGACTATGCACGCCCAGGAATTTGACCATTTCCACCATAGTCCCATTGATATAAACGGGATTGTGGGTCTCTGTGCAGTATGTTGTGGACATCTCTATGTGGGCTGATGGATTGGATGCAAGTGTCAGTTTGAGAGACAAAGAGTATTCCTCTTTACCCTCTTTTAGTTGCACTGCCACTTCTTGGTATCTGCAAGGAAAAAAGGCTTATGTTTAAGTTACAGGAGAGGACATGGAGGAGGGAGAGAAGTGCAGGGGAGTGGGGGGGAGGGGGGGGGATGAGGGAAGAATGTAGAGAGAGATGGGAGATGGGGAAATGCACACTGCAACCATCTGCAGCATGGAAATTAGAAGAGTTTGCCTAATGAGCCACAAATAGATTATGAGTGGGGTTACATATTTTGCCATCCTCAATGATCTCAGTCATGCCCATGCAACAGATGCTGTGATTTGGCTCTTTATCCACATTTCCCCCTCCAGGCAGTATAGTAACTGTGCCGGGTCCCAATAGGACTGATTCCAGTTCGGAACCACTTTCTTCTGGTCGATGGTCCTGTGTAATGCAGATAGTGTGTCCGCATGTCCCATGTGAAATGCCCATCCCATTTCCCTTTGTTGTGCAATATTTGAGGGTGTCTCTGCATTAGCGATGTGACAATATGTTTAAGGAGCTACACCTGGCCATTAAAATGCACCATGCTGACATATGCCAGACTGACCTAATGTCAACCTCGACTGCTTCAATGGGTCACGTATGTACAGCACAGTGAAATTCCTTTGCACAGCCCACAGTTGCCACATCTTGGTGCCGTTAACAACAAAAAAGTCCATAGTCCGGTCCACGTGCCAGATGTACTGGAGTGGCTCCCGGTCCAGGTAAGCCTTAGGATGTTGCAGGATCTCCTGTGTCGCCCTCAACCGGCTCAGGTCGCCAACCGGACATCCTTCTCCTCTCCCGACCGCCTCTGCGTCCCAGGGAGAGGAGAAGTCTTCTGCAGCCGACCTTGAAGGTGCTGGAGGCCTTAACCCAGTCCCTCTCCAATCGGCTCACTCCTCACAGCTCTCTCCTCCTCAGCCATGTGTTCTAAAGCTGATTAAGGACCTAAACAAACCGGACTGACACAAGGTATCGGTGAAAGTACCGTGATGTGATCGGCCAACATCTATACTGTGATGCCTAAGGCAGATAAGACTGCCTGGCTCCATGTAAATTATAAACAGACCCTTAATAGATCGATGGATGATGAACATTATGCTCTGCCCCAAGGTTAGAACATTAAATACGCAGCGGAGAAGGTCTTTTGTGAATTAGGTGCTTGTTTCATGCCAGCGTCCAGGTTAATGTGGGCAGAGAGAGCCAATACCACTGAACAATGAACACCCGCAAGAGGTTGTACGATACAAGTGCTTTTGTGTGGGATAAAATCAGCTTCTAAACTACTCCAAGCAAGTGTTGATAAGAAGCTGTGGGGCAATCAGTGTGACATCCTAATTGTAATCACCAGGAATTAAGAAAACCTTTGTATACTTGAGGAAGCATTTATCAGCTTTTAATGCCAAGCTTTAACAAAAATTGCCTTAGTGCAGAAGGAAATGATTTACTTTGGTCCGCCAGCAGATGAAAGCGGGTGCAGCCAGTTAAAGAAGCAATCGAGGTCACCTCCACAGCCAGAAAACCTGCAAACATTCCTGAACTCCCACCATTTCCAGGGGTTATCCAGCGTTTGAGTTCTACTTGACCCTGCCGCAATTGGGACTCCATTTCATCAACTATTCAAAATGGCAAATTCCTGCTGTGAGGAAAAGACCAGGAAAGCCAAAGTTTCTGTTGGAAAAGCCAAAGAACACAGTCATTTTTTTGGTGCATTATATGTTAGCCATTTGCTTCCAATAGAAGCTGAGGAAGTAATTAGATACATCATGGGCACGAGAATCCAACTGCTTTTCTGACAAAAACTGAACTCTGCTAAGATGTCCAGATGATCGGGTGCAGCGGTAGAGTTGCTGCCTTACAGCGCTTGCGGTGCTAGAGACTCGGGTTCGACCTTGACAACAGGTGCTGATGTCTGTACGGAGTTTGCATGCTCTCCCCGTGACCGCGTGGGTTTCTCGGAGATCTTCAGTTTCGCCCTGCACTCCAAAGACGTACAGGTTTGTGGGTTAATTGGCTTGGTATAAGTGTAAATTCTCCCTAGTGCGCGTTGGGGTAGCGTGAATGTGTGGGGATTGCGGGTCGACGCAGACACTGAAGGGCCTGTTTCCGCGTTGCAATTCTAATTTAAACCAAACTAAAACTAAAGAGAGAGAAGGAACTGTTGTACTTCGTGGTCCAGTATCTGTTACACCATTGTTGTGACTGGAATGACCACAAGTGCACGTATTTAGAGGTTTGAAGCTGAGCATAAATCAAGGCTCTATTTATTTCACGGACATCTGGAACCAGAGTGCCCTGCCCACATTACGTCATTCCCACATATACATGTTGCTACGCAGGCAAACAAAGTAGTCCTTGTGATATGACAAAGTAATCCTTGCAGACCACAACAGGAACCACTAAAATGGTATGTGGTCAGACGATTTTACAAGTTCACCTTGTGAAGATGATTCTCCTGTTACTGGTCACAAGCTCCTCTTGGTCTCTCTGAGTTGACAACTGCTGTTCTGACAGTGGCAGAATCAAGAGCAGAGAGGTGACTAGCTGTCTCAACATCGTGTCTGTGACATTGAGTGGAGCATTCGAAAATGGGATGCTTTATTTGCTGAGGAGTTGCAAATAGAGCTGAACATTGTGCATCATCAGCAAACATCATCAGATATAACCTTATAAAGGAATGTCTTTCCAGTGTCCTTTGTAGCTAGGTTTTAGTATTATTTGGCCTATTCAAAGTGGTTAGAAGGAAAGCAAACAGGATCACACACCACCACAAAAACATGAGGGAGGAATTAAGATCTAACTATGGTTGGCACATTGGCTTAGCAGTATAACCAGAAAACCTTATAACAATTACAGCACGATAACAGGCCATCTTGGCCCTTCTAGTCTGTGCCAAACACTTAAGGGCTTGTCCCACCAGCATGCAACTCCATGCGGTGAGCGCGACTTAACGTGGTTGCTTGAGCTGTCCGGCCTCGCGGGGCCGGTCCCACTTCGATCGCTGGAGCCGTGTGGAGCTGGTCCCGACATCGCACGGGGCTCCGCAAAACTGACCGTGTTCAAAAATTCCGCGCGGCAACGGCCTGTCGGCCCGCAGTCACCTCGACGCATTACGCACCGCCTCGACGTCGTACCTCTGTGACCCTCTCTATATGTGCCTCCGTGACCCTCTCTGGGTGTGCCTCCGTGCCCCTTTCTGTGTGTCCCTCTCTGTCCTTGAGAACTTACCTTGCGGACTTCGCTCCAACTTCGCGCCACTTCACGCCGCGTTGTGCCACTCGCCCGACCTCCACGCGGCCCTCGCTGCCAGTTTGGTCGCGCTTGCCGCATGCAGGCGCATGCTGGTGGGAACGGCCCTGTACAGGGATCACCCGACCTCCCCCACCTCCACTGGAAGCTCATTCCACACAGCTACTTTACTCAGAAAGAAGTTCCCCCTCATGTTACCCCTAAACATTTGTCCCTTAATTCTCAAATCACGTCCTCTTGTTTGAATCTTCCCTATTCTCAATGGAAAAAGCTTATCCACGTCAACTCTGTCTATCCCTTTCATCATTTTAAAGACCTCAATCAAGTCCCCCCTTAACCTTCTGCGCTCCAAAGAATAAAAACCTAACTTGTTCAACCTTTCTCTGTAGCTTAGTTGCTGGAACCCAGGCAACATTCTAATAAATCTCCTCTGTACTCTCTCTATTTTGTTGACATCTTTCCTATAATTTGGCGACTGTAATTGTACACCATACTCCAGAATTGGTCTCACCAATGCCTTGTACAATTTTAACATTGCATCCCAACTTCTATACTCAATGCTCTGATTTATAAAGGCCAGCACACCAAAAGCTTTCTTTACCACCCTATCTACATGAGATTCCACCTTCAGGGAACTATGCACAGTTATTCCTAGATCCCTCTGTTCAACTGCATTCCTGAATTCGCTACCATTTACCATGTACGTCCTATTTTTATTTGTCCTGCCAAGATTTAGCACCTCACACTTATCAGCATTAAACTCCATCTGCCATCTTTCAGCCCACTCATCCAAATGGCCTAAATCTCTCTGTAGACTTTGAAAATCTACTTCATTATCCACAACATCACCTATCTTGGTATCATCTGCACACTTACTAATCCAATTTACCACACCATCATCCAGATCTTTGATGTATATGACAAACAACAGTGGACCCAACACAGATCCCTGAGGCACCCACTGGTCACCGGTCTCCAACCTGACAAACAACCATCCACCATTACTCTCTGGTATCTCCCATTCAGCCACTGTTGAATCCATCTTGCTACTCTACTATTAATACCCACCAATTGAACCTTCTTAACCAACCTTCCATGTGGAACCTTGTCAAAGGCCTTACTGAAGTCCATATAGACAACATCCACCTTAGAACCCTTTTTAAACAATGGAACAACATGCGCAGTACGCCAATCCTCTGGCACCATTCCCGTTTTTAATGACATTTGAAATATTTCTGTAATCGCCCCTGCTATTTCTACACTAACTTCCCTCAATGTCCTTGGGAATATCCTGTCAAGACCTGGAGATCTATCCACTTTCATTAGTAGAGCTGCTGCCGTACAGCACCAGAGAACTGGGTTCAATCCTGACTATGGGTGCTGTTCATACGGAGTTTGTATGCTGCCCCCATGACCTGCGTGTGTTTTCTCTGAGATCTTAGGTTTCCTCCGACACTCCAAAGACGTACAGGTTTGTAGGTTAATTGCCTTGGTATAAATGTAAACTGTCCCTAGTGTGTGTAGAGTAGTGTTAATGTGTGGGGATCGCTGGTTTGCATGGACTCTCTAATAAGGTATGACACGTTAGGCTGCTTAGGAAGATGATATTAAAGGGCAGATACTAGCATGGATTGGAGGTTGGCTGGATGGCAGAAGACAAAGAGTGGCAATAAAGGGGGGCTTTTTCTGGTTGGCTGCCCATGACTCGTGGAGTTCCACAAGGGTCGGTGCTGGGGCCACCTTGTATATGAAAGATTTGGATGAGGGAATTGAAGGCTTTTTGGCCAAGTTTGCGGATAATATAAAAATAGGTGGAGTGGCTGGTAGTGTAGAGAAAGGAGGGACTCTGCAGAAGGACTTGGACAGGTTGGGAGAGTAGGCAGAGAAGTGACATATGGAATATCGAGTAACAAATTGTGGAGATATGCGCTTTAGTAGTAGGAATAAAGGCATGGACTATTTTCTAAATGGGGTGAGAATCCAGAAATCGAGGTACAAAGCGTCTTGAGAGTGCTGGTGCAGGATTCGCCAGAGATTAATCTGCAAGTCGAATCAAACTCAATGCTAGCATTTATTTCAAGATGGTTTGTATAAAAAAAATGGGGTGTCATATTGATGCACAATAAGGCCCTGGTAAGTCCGCTTTTGGAATATTGTGAGCAGTTTTGGGCACAATATCTGAGGAAATATGTGCTGGCTCTGGAGAGGGTTCAGAGGAGGATTATAAGAATGATCCCAGGAATGAGAAGGTTAACCTATGATGAGTTTTTGTGGGCAGTGGATCTGTACATTCTGGAGTTTAGAAGAATGAGCGTGGACCTAATTGATGCACACAGAATAGTGAAAGGCTTGGATAGAGTGGATGTGAAGAGAATGTTTCCACTAGTGGGAGAGTCCAGGTCAAAGCCTCAGAATTAAAGGACGTTCTTTTAGGAAGGAGATGAGGAGAAATTTCTTTAGTCAGAGGGTGGTGAATCTGTGGAATTCTTTGCCACAGAAGACTGTGGAGGCCAAGTCAGTGGATATTTTTTAAAGCAAAGATAGATAGATTTTACTTCGGAGTCAAGTGAGTGACTTCATGAAGAAGCCCGCCAGCCTGCATGCACGTCAATTATGTCTAATGCATGGCGCACGTACTGGCTGGCAGGCGCATCGCTCCTCCAGCGGTAAGTTTCAAACCCTGCAGGTAAGTTTTGAACTTATTCCCAGGTGGATTTTTTGGTTGCAGGAATCTCTTTTACAGAGTTCCTGCTGGATATAAAAATCCAGGGCGAAATCCAGACGGGTCGCGGGGAAAACCGGCTATGTAGACCGCGGAAGTGCGGGTAGCTGGCGACCGTCGGGTTCGCCACCCGAATCGCTGACAGTGCGGTCAGCGACTTCAGGCTTCGGCAGCCCCTAAAGGGTGTGCAGCGAAACGGAGACTGAGAGGCCTGGACTGGGACGAGTCAGGCCAGGAGGGTTCCCCCTCCGACAAACATGGGTATGTCCTCGGGCATTTAAACCAGATGGAGCATGGATAGCGTCCTTGGGCGCTCATCCCACTAAGGTGATGCTCCATCATGATATGGTCCGTGAAACAGGGCCATATCAGCGCAGGTCTCCTCGGGGGCAGGATTGTTTCAGGGCTGCTTACAAATCTCCCACTCTGTGGAGGGGAGTGCCAGGGGTCAGTGGATGACTGACTGCAAAGTTCAGAGGTATGTCCGGAGAGCATACCAGGATGCACGAGGTGCGTGAAGCACAATTGCCTGCTGTGGCATCAAAGTTGCGATACCCTCGCAAAGAGGGGAGCCGCTGGGTGAGGAATTACCTACGAGCATTAATTACCTCGCATCACACCAGCTCCAGGAACTGGTAATGGTGGAAACATCTATGAAGTACCACACACTTGCTAATTGTGCTTCACTAAACGTGCCGGCTGTTAACAGCTCCATCTGGGGTTACATCGGAGGGGGCATCAAAGCCCAGGTGGTGAAGCTCCAGAGAATCCTGAATTTGCTGGCTTCAGGCATTACGGCCTTCGCCAGGTCTGTGGATGGGGGTCCCTTGTCTGATGTGCAACAGGATGCCCTGGCATTAATGTGCAACGCACATTTTGAAATTAACTGTTTTTGTAAAAATGCCGTCTGACCTGCCCTGAACCCCAAGTTTGCGGGACTGTGCAGGGTCAGCAATGTACAGCCACCAAATATTTTGTTCAGGGAAGATCTGCCGAAGCAGGTCAAGGACCTGGACGATGAAGCGAAAGCTGTCGGGCTGATAAAGATTCCATCGACAAGCAAAGCTTCATCATTCCGGCAGCAGCACCACTACGCTTCCATCAGCAGGAAGGCTGACCATTCTGGGCAGAGGTCTTTTTTAGGCCAAGGCCCAGGCCGGCCCTCGTCGAAGATGCGCAGTTCACGCACTCCATCAGCCCTACCCCCAAACCTCGGGGGCGGAAATGGAAACTATACATCAACCAGTAACAATGGAGGTAGGTGGCTCTGGTTCTTTCTGGAACATAGGGTGTGTAGTTCAGTTACAAGTTGGTGGGAGATTACACTTGTTTGAATGAATGCAGTTGGATAACATCAGATCTGTTCATACTGCACAGTATACAAGGGTTCCAAATCAAATTCCTTCCCAATTCATTTTCCACCCACACAGAATACACCAAACTGGACATTTGTTCATTTACAACAGGAAGGTTTGGATGTACGAGCTGAAATTCAATACATGAAAGGGGTAATTGAGGTCGAGTCATGAACCTCACCAATTTGTTCTAACATATTTACAAGACAAAAGAAGGATAGAGGATGCTGAATCATCCTTGATTTGACTTGACTTAACTCCTTTGTGCATTATAGACATTTCAAAATGGAAAACTTTGTTACTGCCAAACAATTGGTTTCCAAAGGATGTTATATGGCACGCACCGATCTCAAAGACGCATACTATTCGGTACCCATTCACTGGGATCACCGGAGATGTTTGAACTTTAGCTGAATGGGGCAACTGTGGCAGTTAAAGTGTTGCCTAATGGGTTAACTTCAGGCCCTAGATTATTTACAAAATTATTGAAATTAGTACCTGGGCTACATTGAGCTCAAAATCATATTGTGGTGGCATACTTGGATGATATCCTAATTATAAGAAAAACCCTGAAATTAGCAAAATTAGCTGTTTCGGCCACTAAACTCATGTTTGAGAGTTTGGGGTTTTCTCATCCATTCAGTTAAATCCAAGTTAATACCATCTAGAGTTATTGATTATTTGGGATTTACCATTAACTCTATTCACATGTCTGTGACTTGGCCATCGGGCAATATATTAGAATTAATAGAAGCCTGTAACAATCTTATTGTTAAGGAGCAACCTTCTATTTCGACAAGTAGCCAGTATAATTGGCAAATTAGTGGCTACTCTTCAGCTGCACAGTTTAGGCCTTTGCATTATCAAAATTTACAACATGCACAGGAGCAGGCACTCAAACCATGCAGGTCACTTTAACAGACCTATGCGATTGCCAGCTGAAGCCATTTCTGAGTTACAATGGTGGATGACCAATATTCGCCATTGCTCCAGTAACATTTTGGTCAACAAACCTCCAGTTAAATTTACAAACTGATGCTAGTGCTCTAGGGTGGGGAGCTACTAATACCATCTCTAGCTGTGGTGGCAGAAGTCATCAATTCTTCAGTTACATGGTATTAACTGCTTAAAGTTGCTGGGAGCACTCTATGGGTTGAAGGCTTATTGTGGAATATGCATCATCTGCATGTTCAACTTCAGATTGACAACACTACAGCGGTGGCATATATTGATCACATGGGTAGAATCAAGTCAGTATCCTGTGATAAATTGGCTAACCTTATTTGGCACTGGTGTATTGCAAGAAGCATTTTGATTTCAGCTGCCTACTTGCCAAGACGGCTTAATATGGTGGCGGACACCAGGTCACGGAAATTAATGACAACACAGAATGGATGTTGGATCATAAAGTGTTTAACGACATTGTTGCTCAGAATGGAACACCAGACAGCATGGGAGCCAGACCCAGGGGTAGTGGCGATGGATGCATTCTCGCTACACTGGGGAGGAATGTTCTTCTAGGCATTTCCCTCCATTTTGCCTCGTCAGTCAGTGCTTGCAAAAAATCCAGCAAGACACCGTGTCAGACATTTTGGTAGTGCCTGACTGGCCTACGCAGCCATGGTTCCCACTGATACTGGGAATGATATCAGAGCCTTGTATGGCCATTCCCAAATGCAGAAATCTGCGGCTTCACCCCGTGACTGGGGAGAACCATCCACTGCATGATCAAATCAATTTGATGGTTTGTAGACTCTGAAAAGACCTTCCTGGGGCTCGGACTGTCACATCGTACGGTGGACATGATCACTGCGGCCTGGAGAGATAGTACCAAGAAACAGTACATCCTCTATATCGAGAAATGGGAAGTGTTCTGTTTACAGTCCAACATATCGTATGACACGGCACGTATAACAGAAGTGTTGGAATTCCTCTCAAAACTATATTTTGATGAGAAACTGAGTTATAGTGCCATAAATGGTGCCAGAAGTGCCTTGTCATCGTACTTGTTGCTGGGGTCGGGACACCACTCTGTCGGGTCTCACCCACTGATATCTCGGTTTATGAAGGGTATCTTCAACTCAAATCCCCCCAGGCCCAGGTATTCGGAGATATGGGATCTTAACGTGGTGCTGACACCGGTGAGCTCCAGCTACATCTCTGTCCTTGGTCAAACTCACTTACAAAGTGGTTATGCTCATGGCGCTGGTTTCAGCGCAACGGGTCCAGTCGTTGCATAAGCTGCGACTGGACAGGATGGTTACATCTGCAAATAATATAACATTTTATGTTTAAGACTTAGTCAAGCAGAGTAGACAAGAGGCGTCTGGTCTCAAACTAGTTTTCATGGCATACCCCATGGACCTTCGGCTGTGTGTGGTCATACATCTACAACAGTACATTAAGGTCACCAAGAGCCTTAGAGGCTCTGAACTAGCAATGTTTGTTAGTTACAAAAAACCTCATAAGAAGGTATCAGTACACACCATCTCCAGGTGGTTAAATCGGGTTCTGGCTTGTGCAGGAGTGGATACTGATGTTTTCAAATCTCACTCCACCAGGGCTGCAACAACATCAGCAGCGAGGGTTATGGACGCTCTGCTGGACCATATCCTAGCGGCTGCAGGATGGTCATATGAGCGAACTTTCCAAACATTTTATAACAAACGCATTGCTAGATCGAGGGTATTTGCCAACCCTATTTTTAGGTTCTGTTTTATAGTTTCCTCCTGGATGAGAGGGGTATCTATTATTTCCATTTGCTCATTATAAAGCATCAGCATGTTTTAAATCTATGTCATTTTTGAATGCATTATTAATTTTCACTCATCCTTGGTCAACCGATGCAGTGTGTGACGCATGGACTCGTGTTCCCGGCATGAAATCACAGAGCTTTGAAATCTTCACGTAGACGCTCACGTGACTCCGAAGTAAAATAGTAAGATTAAATGAGAACTTACCAGTTTGAAGTTTGATCTTTATATTATGAGGAGTTACGATGAGGGATTACGTGCCCTCCGCTCCCAACCCTCTCTCATAAAGGTCAACTGGTAGTTCTAGTTTCTCGAATCTTCCTATGTTCAGTTCAACAACTGTTATATGTGACTTCACACCGCTGTTTTGAAGGTTGACGCGCATGTGGGCTGGCGGGCTTCTTCATGTAATCCCTCATCGCAACTCCTCATAAAATAAAGATCAACCTTCAAACTGGTAAGTTCTCATTTAATCTTACAATTCTTGATTAGTACAGGTGCCAGAGGCTATGGGGAGAAGGCAGGTGAATGGGGTTTGGATGGAGAGATAGATCAGCTATGATTGAATAGCGGAGTAGATGATGGGCCGAATGGCCTAATTCTACTACTCCTTGTGACCTTTGACCTAATGATTTGGTGGGCCAAAGGGCCTGTTTCAGCGCACTAAACTAAACTAAGCTAAACTATGCTCAGGATAGTTTCCTAAAATAAGTCATTGTAGGATTTTTAGATTGTTTGAACTATCTGCGAAGAGCAATGAATTAGAGCTCTATTTAAATTCTTCATATCACCCAGATTTAATTGAGGGATCAGGAAAAACAATTTGCACAGTTAAGGAAGCATTGAACAAACATGTCATAGGAATTTGATTAAATACCAGCAGGAAACATCATTGTCCTTCAGCCTAAATTGGAAGGTAAGGTGTATTAATGTACATCACGAGGACAAGGTGCAGTCCACATAATAATAACATTTTTATGCTGAAATGTGCTGGCGAGAAGGTGAGAAATAGTGGAGGTAAATGATTCTAAAGATTATCTCGTTGGGGTTGGTGAACGATTAGGAGATTTTTAATTTTAGTTTAGTTTTGAGATACAGCGTGGAAACAGGCCCTTCAGCCCACCAAGTCCGCGCCGACCAGCGATCCCCGCACATTAACACCACCCTGCACACACCAGGGACAATTTTACATTCATACCCAAGCCAATTAACCTACAAACCTGAACGTCATTGGAGTGTGGGAGGAAACCAAAGATCTCCGAGAAAGCCCACACAGTTCACGGGGAGAACGTACAAACTCCATACAGACAGCACCCGCAGTCAGGATCAAGCGAGGGTCTCTGGCGCTGGAAAGCAGTAGCTCTACCGCTACGCCACCAGATTATTGATGAAGGATTGAAGATGTGACATTATTGTTCCAAGGCTATATTTCTGATAAGAGTTATGATAAGATACTATTGATGTGGATGATACTCGCATAACAGCAGCTCTATCTGACCTGTGGCTTCAGTACTGCCCTGAAGGACATTGAGAGACTGGTGACTCGGTTAAATTTGTGAATTAGTTGATATACTTTTTTTTTAAAGGGTAGAAATTTAGTATATGTAATGATGTGTGGCATCACGATGGTTCATTACTGTGCACATGGGCATTTAGAGTAGAACCTTTGAATAAGCTGTTCACATTTTGTTTCCGATAGGCACAAGGAACTGCAGATGCGGGTTTACAAAACATATACACAGTTCTGGAGTAACTCAGCGGACCAGGCAGCATCTCTGGAGAACATGGATAAGCAACGTTTCGGGTCAGTACTCTTCTTCAGACTGACTATAGGATCAGAAGATGAAAAGTGATAGGAGCAGAATTAGGCCATTAGCCCCATCAAGTCTACTCCACCATTCAATCATGGCTGATCTATCTCACCCTCCCAGTCCCAGTCTCCTGCCTTTTCCCCATAACCTCTGATGGCCTCCACAGCCTTCCATGGCGATGAATTCCTCAGATTCACCACCAACCAAAGAAATTCCTCCTCATCTCCTTCCTAAAAGAACATCCTTTAATTTTGAGGTTATAACCTCTAGTCCTAAACTCTCCCACTAGTGGAAACATCCTCTCCACATCCACTCTATCCAAGTTTTTCATTATTCTGTATGTTTCAATGAGGTTTCAATTTTTCAATGTTTCTATTCCCCCTCATTAATCTAGTGCCGTCAAACACTCGAGTAGGGGGGACAAAGCTGGAAGAGAGGTGGGGGCACAGGATAACGTCTGGCAATTCATGGGTGGATACAGGTAAGGTGGTTTGACTGGCAGATGGGTGGACACAGACCAGAGATGGGAAGAAGGCAAAGGGCTGTGAGATAAGGACATAAGGCGAGGATGAGTGAAATTTAAAGCAAGAGAAAGGACTATTGGTGGAAGACGAAAGGGTTGTCATTGGTTAGTCACTTAAAATTGGAGAATTCAATGTTCATACCATTGGGTTTTAAGCTACCCAAGCAAAATATGAGGTGCTTTTCCCTAGTTTGCATGAGGTCTCATTCTGGCAGTGGAGAAGGCCCAGGACTATGTGTGGCAGTGGGAAGTGGAGTTAAAATAGTTAGCAACTGGGAGATCGAGCAGGCCCAGCACAAGTAATTGGCAAAAGAGCTGACTAGTCTATGCTTGGTCGCACTGATGGAAAGGAGGCCACATCAGGAGCAGTGAATACCGTACATTTGATTGTGCTGTGCATGCCTTATGCCTCACATATGTTAGTCTCACACTGGTCTAGCCCTTCTTTCTTATTTAGTATGGGTGTCAGGGTTTATGGAGAGAAGGCAAGATAATGGGGTTAGGAGGGAGAGATTGATCAGCCATGATTGAATGGCAGTTGACTTGATGGGCTGAATGGTCTAATACTGTCCCATCACATGACCTTATGACCACTCTTCCCTGGTAACATCGCTAACTTCCTCTTTAAGCCACAACCAACTTTTTATAACATGGAGACCTGACGTGTACATTGTATTTGAGTTGTGGTCTAACAATTGTATTGCAACTGTGTATCATAAAGTGTATTGGAGTGCATTACAAAGTGTATTGGAGTCTGATGAAGTGTCATGACCCAAAACATCATCTATTCCTTTTCTCCAGAGATGCTGCCTGACCCATTGAGTTACTCCAGCATATTGTGTCTATCTTAAGTGTATTACAAAGTTCGAGCTTGATATGTCTGACACACTGTGACATGACAAATGGACCAAAGCCTCATATATGACCTCTTAACCACCAAACGTACCTGCCTTTATTCGTCAGCAATCTGTGTGCATGTACTCTCTGTTTCTCTGCATTTCTTAGCACAACCTTGTATGACCTCTCCAGATATATTGTTTCACACTTCTGAGGGCTGCTTTTACTACGGAGGACTGCTATTTACTAGATTTCTCCACAACTAACTAGTCCTTAGAGATTTAACTGGAATCTAGAGATTAATATCTCACTTTCCATAACACAGCCAAAGTTCTTAACGCTGATACAACTCGTATCCATTCTCTAATGCAGCTGTGGTTTCCAATCTAAGTGTGCTTGGCAGCTTATTACTTTGATAGTTGTTAGCCATACTTTCCCGTTAAATATTTTAGCTGGCCAGGTTTTAATACTCACATTTCCAAAGTGCTAAACTGGGATCTGGCGCGTAGAGATTAAATATGGATGTATTTTTCTCTTGATCTCTCATAAATTTCCTGTTATTGGGGTAAGATTGCCAGGGATGGGACATGAAATAATATGGGTAAACCACAGTCGCAGAACAGCAGCCCCCTAATGCACCTCACTGACAGTTCCATTTCCCACACCTACCATTCTTGCAGGCTCGTTGGGTAACACTGCCAATTTAGTGCCAATTAATATTGAGTTATGGGCAGTTATATGGATTTGTACCTATTAGGAAATGGGCTGAGAATGCCTGAGTGCATTTTACTTCATTCCTTTTACAGATGTCAGGCATTCAAGGGAGAATAGAGACTTTCACCTGGGCACTGCGAGCAATGATCAACACTTCATATTGCCTGTGTTTTATTTGCAGTGCCGCTAATGTTGCAAAGGCACAGGTTTCAGTTTTTATTGCTCTCGAGCCCTCAAGAGGAGGGCTTGTCTCCTGAATGCCCAGCCCAATTGATGGTGTGGTCACTATCAGAAAGCTTTGTGGGGCTTCATTCCTCTCCTGCTCTGTGTTGGCTCATTCTGACCGGCGGTTTCAGCTGGCTTCAGTGCCTTCGAGTTTGGAAGAAAGGGGGAACATTACTGGTTTTTGATTTCTGTCCCATTATCCTCAGCTCTACACAATGGGGTATTAGACCAGGTTGTGCATGCTTTGCCTTTGGCCAGTGAGTAGCCCAGTGCACACCAGTCTGGAAAGTTCATCGCCTGGAGTCGTGTTTCCGCAGGCATGCAGTTGGAGCTGTACCAACCGCAGAGCCTCGGGACTCAGCGCAGGGAACACTGGATGAAATAAATGGAATAGACGAGGCTAAATATACAAGGAAAAGTCATCTGCTCTTCCTCCACTTAGGTCAGTGTCGTGGAAGTCAGGAATAAATGCGTTCCCAGCGGAGCCCAACAGCTTTGTACAGAGCACTCCTAATGGTAGCTAATTGGTCTGTACTTTTAATACAGGTCTTTCTTTAATGCAGTCTGGCTCACGCCCAGAACATGTGCCACAATAAGAGCCAACTAGGAAATACTTATGATGTCATCTCCTTTGCTGCTGTAATACTCTCCCATTCCCTCCCTCTCCCTCTCCCCCTCCCTCTCCCTCTCCCCCTCCCTCTCCCCCTCCCTCTCCCTCTCCCTCTCCCTCTCCCTCCCTCCCTCCCTCCATCTCCCTCTTGCTTGCTCTCTCTCTCTCTCTCCCCCTCCCCCCTCCCCCTCCCCCTCCCCCTCCCCCTCCCCCTCCCTCCTTCCCCTCCTTCCCCTCCTTCCCCCTCCTTCCCCCTCTCCCTCTCTCTCTCTTTCTCTCTTTCTTTCTCTTTCTCTCTCTCCCTCTCTCTCTCTCTCTCTCTCTCTCTCTTTCTCTCTCTCTTTCTCTCTCTCTTTCTCTCTCTCTTTCTCTCTCTCTCTCTCTCTCTCTCTCTCTCTCCCTCTCTCCCTCTCTCCCTCTCTCCCTCTCTCCCTCTCTCCCTCTCTCTCTCTCTCGTTCTCTCGTTCTCTCGTTCTCTCTTTCTCTCTCTCTCTCGCTCTCGCCCTGTCCCAACAAACAGCACGCTGCAAATGAATATTTATGGCCAATGAAATGAAAACAAATACTTTGAAGAGACTGTTGGTGCTTCTCATAGAATGACCAGACAGGAACTGGATGTCCCTGGGACCCTGGAAAACAGTCATAATAGTGAATATTACGAAGAGACTGAGATTGATGATCACAATGTTAGCAAGAATCTTTCAACAGTATATTGGAAATGAACACCACATTTCATGTGCCGTTAGTGGGGGTTTTAAATGGTATAACTCTGGATTATCTGATGACAAATTTACATGAAATGGCATTTTGCGTAGTGCATGTTAACATGTAGACTGCCCGCACAACCAGGAGACTTAAAGTCTCCAGGGGTCACCTCCAGTCTTGCACTATAATGTTGCAGCAACAATGATTATAATCATATATGTTGGGAAAAGCTTTGGGTAGAATATTAACCTCACCACACAAATGCAAGCACATTGAATTAAACACAAATTATTGAAAGGAGCTAAAAACATTTCCCTTCTGCTTCGTCTACCTCTGCCCACTTCACTTCTTTTATGAGCAGCAGACTCCCTGTAATGAAACTCAAAGCTCTGGTGGAACTCAGCGGGTCAGGCAGCATCAGTGATGGGAATGTTTCGGGTAGAGACCCTCCATGGATGCAACCCGACCTGCTGACTTTCTCCAACTGTTCAAGCTTCCAGCATCTGCAGTTTCTTGTGCCTCCAGACTTCTTATAATATTGCACATAGCATGTTTGGTGGGGTAGTCAGTGAGCTCGCTCATTTTAGCGACATTAGGCAATCCCGACTAAGGGTGCTGTCTGTACGGAGTTTGCACGTTCTCCCTGTGACCTGCGTGTGTTTTCGTCCCACACTCCAAAGACGCACAGGTCTGTAGGCTAATTGGCTTGGTATGAGTGTAAATTGTCCCTAGTGTGTGTAGGATAGTGTTAATGTGCGGTGATCGCTGGTCGGTGTGGACTTGGTGGGCCGAAGGGCCTGTTCCTGTACTGTATCTCTAAACTAAACTAAACAAAGTGAACAGCTGCTAAAGATGCTGTTTCTGTGTTGTATATTTCTAAGATGGTATGACTCTCCGGAAGTGGCGGCGCTGCTGGCAGCTGTGGCTGGCCTGCTGTCCGTCTGTTTTTTTAAATTTTTGTTGTTGTTTTCTTGTGTCTGTTTTAGTTAAATTTTAGTTTATTAGGCTGTGTAGGTGTGTGTGTGGGGGGGGGGGGAGAGAAACAAGGTTTTAGTCTCTCCTTTCGGGGGGATACGGCTTTTTCTTGTTGTGTCCTCCGTCTCCGTCTGTGCTGAGGCCTAATGGCGGAGCTGGCGGCCTCGGAGCTGTGGCGGTGTTCCAGTGTTCCAGCGGCGGTGGCGGACCCGGCTTCGGAGCTGTGGCGGTGTTCCAGCGTTCCAGCGTTCCAGCGTTCCAGCGGCGGACCCGGCTTCAGAGCTGTGGTGGTGTTCCGATGTTCCGGCGTTCCAGCGTTCCAGCGTTCCTGCGGCGGACCCGGCTTCAGAGCTGTGGTGGCGTTCCAGCGTTCCAGCGTTCCAGCGTTCCAGCGTTCCTGCGGCGGACCCGGCTTCGGAGCTGTGGTGGTGTTCCAGCGTTCCAGCGTTCCAGCGTTCCAGCGTTCCAGCGTTCCAGCGTTCCTGCGGCGGACCCGGCTTCAGAGCTGTGGTGGTGTTCCGATGTTCCGGCGTTCTAGCGGCGCACCCGGCTTCGGAGCTGTGGCGGTCTTCCAGCGTTCCAGCGACGGCGGTGGTGACTGCCCGGCTTCGGAGGCTCGGCCGCGGGCCTAGTGGATGACAACATCGGAGGCCCGGATCGCCTCAGCGCAGAGGGAGAACAAGGAGGGAAGAAGACGAAGACTTTAAGACTTTTGCCTTCCACCACAGTGAGGAGGTGCCTGGTGAACTCACTGTGGTGGATGTTAAATATGTGTTTATTGTGTGGTTTGTCTTTTATTACATGTATGACTGCAGGCAACGAAACTTTGTTCAGACCGAAAGGTCTGAATGACAACAAAGGATACTTTACTTTAGTTTACTGCCCTTTACTTCAGAAGTGAAGTCATTGAGGTTATATCCCAGGAGTAGCTGTGGTCCTGGTCCATTGACTATGGTACCTCCACAACTCTGTCCCGGCTAATACTGTGAGCATGCTCAGCACAGCTGCTCCAAAACTATACCAGCTTGACCCCATTCTTCTAAGCTGTGAACCCCAAACCACCCAAAACCATCCAGAAATTGGATAGGCCGTGTTTATTCACACTAGAGTAGAGGAGGCTGAAGTTTACAATATTACCTTGTTGATGTTTTATAATATTAAGAGGGTCATAGGTTGGGTAAACGCCAGAATCTTTCTCCGGGAGCAGCATAGTCTAGAGGGGAGGACGTGGTGGGGAAATTTAAAAGGAGTTCTGAGTTGTGAGTGTTTTCATCCAAGTTGGTGGATATCTGGAGCGAGCTGACAGAGGAGGTAATAGAGGCAGATATAAATGTAACATTTAAGAGGCAAGTTCACAAGTTATAGGAGTAGATTTAGGCCATTCGGCCCATCGAGTCAACTCCACCATTCAATCATGGTTGATCTCTGCCTCCTAATCCCATTTTCCTGCCTTCTCCCCATAACCCTTGACACCAATTCTAATCAAGAAATATGTCTATCTCTGCCTTAAAAATATCCGCTGACTTGGCCTCCACAGCCCTCTGTGGCAATGAGTTCCACAGATTAACTACCCTCTGACTAAAGAAGTTCCTCCTCACCTCTGTTCTTAAAGAGTGCCCTTTAATTCTGAGGCTATGACATGTAGTCCTAGACTCTCCCATCAGTAGAAACAACTTCTCCACATCCACTCTATTTGTGCCTTTCATTATTCTGGAAGTTTCAATGAGGTCCCCCCCTCAAACTTCAATGGGGTCCCCCCTCAACTGGCATTGAGGGAGTGCAGCGTAGGTTCACAAGGTTAATTCCCGGGATGGCGGAACTGTCATATTCTGAGAGAATGGAGCGGCTGGGCTTGTACACTCTGGAATTTGGAAGGATGAGAGGCGATCTTATTGAAACATATAAGATGATTATGGGTTTGGAAACGCTAGAGGCAGGAAACATGTTCTCGATGTTGGGGGAGTCCAGAACCAGGGGCCACAGTTTAAGAATAAGGGGTAAAGCATTTAGAACGGAGATGAGGAAACACTTTTTCACACAGAGAGTGGTGAGTCTGTGGAATTCTCTGCCTCAGAGGGCGGTGGAGGCAGGTTCTCTGGGTACTTTCAAGAGAGAGCTTGATAGGACTCCTTCTTCTTCTGTTGTTGCTTCTGTCTACAAGCTGGAGGACAACTTGTTCTATTTGATGTTCCGTTTGTGCACGTCGAGTTGATTGCATTAGTCAAAACAGGGCGGACCACGTGAAGGTTGCATTCTTCCACCCCACAGGACTCCAAAAGATAGCGGAGTCAGGGGATATGGGGAGAAGGCACGAACGGGGTACTGATTGTGGATGATTTCCCATGATCACATTGAATGATGGTGCTGGCTCGAAGGGCCGAATGGCCTTCTCCTGCACCTATTGTCTATTGTCTATTTGGACAAGTATTTGGATAGAAGACATAGAGGGACATGGGTCTAATGCAGACACATGGGATTTGCCTAGACAGGCATTAAGGTCGGATGAATGGACACATTTCTATGCTGTATGATTCCATGATAGCACAATCCTACGATTAACTCTGCCTGTGTCCTGACCTGGGCTAACTTTGGAGTAAACTCTTGACTTTTATTTAGTCGCAGACCCAGAAAAGCAACATTTTGGCGTAAAACATTCCCCCTTGTTTGCAAATGACCTCATTTCCCACCACCCTTGTAACCTCCTCCAGCCTTGCAAACCTCTGTGATATTTATTCTGGCATCGAGCTCTTTCCTGACTATTACCATTCCGCCACTGGCAGCTGTGCGTTCAGCTGCCGAATCCAAAGATGAGGAATTCCTTCCCTAATCACTATCCCTATTTCTTCCGCTTTCCTCCCTTCAAAAGCACTGCCTCCATGACCAGGTTCTTGGTCAGTCACCATCTGTAGCTGCGCTGCAGTTGAATCTTATTTGTTCCTGACCCTGCGTTTGATTAGTTTGATATGTTAAAGCTGCTCTTGTTGCTGTTGGCGGCACGGTGTTTAAATGGCCCATCTCTTTGAGGTGACAACATGTCCCAAAGTGGTGCAGAAATCTGACCTGCTTAAGTATTCCCTCTGAGGACCAGGTCTAAATGGCCGCACGCTGAGGTCAATTAAAGGATAATTGCTGTTGGTGATTGACATTTGTTGGTTTAAAATACTCTGAAGCATGAACAGGACCTTCCACATTACTCTTGAGACTCGGCTAAAGGTTTAATGGCCTTCTATTGCTCTGGGCATGCACCAAATTGGAAAGCTCAGCAAGAAAACAGCAGGGAATTACTTGGCGACACTGCAGAGTGTTTATCACAGGGGAAGCCCTTTGAACCCATTTGGTCTACGTAAGACTTTGTGCTCACTGTCCTACCTCTCCAAACCTTATCTGCTGTCCTTCTGTTTTGTTGGTCGTGAACAATGCGTGAACCTATTGGATATGGATTTGAAACATCCATTACATTCAGAAATACGTCTGACAATTTGTGGAGTTAAAGATAGCACAGCAGGGCAGCAGTGCCTCGTACTGTAACTCCAGTGACCCAGGTTCAATTGTGACCCGTGGCTGTGTGGACTTTGTACAATCTCAGCATGGCACAAGGTTTTACTGCTCTTCTCCCTTCCACATCCCAGCGCAGTAAGGGCAGGTAGGTTAATTGGGCCATTATAAATTGCCCCAAACTGTAGGGCAAAAAGCAAAATGAATGAAAGGGAGTTGATCATCGAGGGAATAAATTCCAGGTATAAGTGGAAGTAGGAAGAATGGGAATGGGACTAATGCCACTGCTCCCCAGGAATTAGCATTAACCTACTGGCCTGAATCCTTCTATATCAGTTCAAGGCTGTTGTAGTATCAGGACAGTCATCAAACATTGTTAGTTACTGTATTGACTGCTAAGAGTTGCCTTCCTTTCCACTCAGAAGGAGATGGATCAGCATAGCAGATGCCAAGTCGACTCTCCTCCATTTGGGTACTCGGTGATGAAAGTGACATCCTGCCCCTCTACCTGATCATCACCTGCACAGGTGGATGGCTGAGTGAGACCCTGAGCAGGGTCCCTCTTCTAGTTAGTTTGAGAGCCCTAACATAGAAACATAGAAAATAGGTGCAGGAGGAGGCCATTCGGCCCTTCGAGCCAGCACCGCCATTCATTGTGATCATGGCTGATCGTCCCCTATCAATAACCCGTGCCTGCCTTCTCCCCATATCCCTTGACTCCACTGGCCCCTAGAGCTCTATCCAACTCTCTCTTAAATCCATCCAGTGATTTGGCCTCCATAGCCCTCTGTGGCAGGGAATTCCATAAATTCACAACTCTCTGGGTAAAAAAGTTTTTCTCAGCTCAGTCTTAAATGACCTCCCCTTTATTCTAAGACTGTGGTCCCTGGTTCTGGACTCACCCAACATTGGGAACATTTGGATGAGACTGTGGCCCCTGGTTCTGGACTCACCCAACATTGGGAGCTTGTCCAGTCCTTTTATAATTTTATATGTTTCTATAAGATCACCCCCTCATCGTTCTCAACTCCAGTGAATACAAGCCTAGTCTTTTCAATCTTTCTTCATATGACAGTCCCGCCATCCCAGGGATCAATCTCGTAATTGATACGAGCCCTTGATACACAGCCCTGGTGTGTGTGAATGGGGTTATGAAGTGAATCTACAAGGTGTAAGGCGGGTGTGAATGGAGTATTATCCACTTACTGGATGGGCCCCATTTCCAACACCCCATTCCTCCATCGGAACGTAGGAAGCGTTTTATCGGCCACATTACAGCGAGATTTGCCTTCTGCTCTGTCCAAGATTGTATGAAACCATAGAGAGTTGTGGTGCTAGCCCAATCTATCACAAACAATCTTTGCCCCCCCCCCCCCCACCTCCAACTCCCTCTCCACTTCATGTAGCCTTGGGATTGCAGCCAATATATTCATGCACCACTCACACCCCAGTTATTCTCACTCCTCTCCTCTCCTGTTAGACACAAGATACACAAACGTGAAAGCATTCAAAAACAAGTTCTACTCCGCTTTGTCAAGCTCTTAAATGGACTGTGGAGGCCAAGTCAGTGGATATATTTAAGGCAGAGATAGATAGATTCTTGATTAGTACGGGTGTCAGGGGTTATGGGGAGAAGGCAGGAGAATGGGGTTAGGAGGGAGAGATGGATCAACCATAATTGAATGGCGGAGTAGATTTTGTGGGCCGAATGGCCTAATTCTGCTCCTATCACCTATGATCTCATGATCTCATGATTTCAGTTATGCTAGGGCCAAATACCTGATTTTCCTGTTTACCATTTTGCAATGCTTGCACTGTTTTTCCCTTCTGCACTATCACTGCATTCTGTTCCCTTTCTCTCTTTGAGTTACTTGTCGTACTTATGGACGGTACACTCAGCCCAGATAACGTGCAAACCAGTTTTTCACAGTCTCTCCACATATGTGAGAGTAGTAAACCAAGACCAGATGGATATGAACTTCCGACCTTTACCATGTGGTTTAAAGCCGTTCAAGAAACTGGCTAGCCACCAACTTCTCAACAGCAGATAGGGATGAGCAATAAATGTTGGCTTCTGGGGTGTAGTTACTTGTCAGGAAATGGAATTGGCAAGGCCCATAAAACACCAGGGAGATAAATTACAGGAAGTGGGAATCCCTTTTAATATTCCAAAATATCATAAATGTTGGCAAAGATATTTGGAGAATGTGTCTTTTATTTTCCCTGAATATATTCATGGTGTGTTTCAATTCCTGATGGAGGCAGTGAGGTTGAAATATTCAGTAGCTGTTCCTCAATACTACACTGACCATGGCAGACTAGGTGTACTCCTGTATAGGGCTTGTACAGATGACCCTCTAACCAAGGGTAGACACAAAATGCCGGGGTAACTCAGCGGGACAGACATCATCCCTGGAGAGAAGGAATGGGTGACGTTTCGGGTGGAGTCTGAAGAAGGGTCTTGACCCAAAACATCACCCATTCCTTCTCTCCAGAGATGTTGCCTGTCCCGCTGAGTTACTCCAGCATTTTGCATCTAAGTGTGGACAATGCATTGTTTTCCTTCACGGGGACAAAGCAGGAGTGGTTCTCTCCAGAGATGCTGCCTGTCCCACTGTGTTGTTTCTACCTTCGATTTAAACCGGCATCCGCAGCTCTTCCCTAGCCATCTAGCCAAGGTCCAATCATTGCCAAATGCATTTGAGACCAGCAGTTCCTGGGCCATGATTGGGGTGCTTATCTGAGTGTAGGGATGAACCATTCTAAAGGTTTCGGAGAAATGTAAAAGGTCCTTTAATGAATGAGAAGAATTCCCAGAATTACAGATTTCATGGATGATTGGAGACACTGGAAGCATGCTGATGCGGAGTGAATGTTTGACAGGATGGGTTTAAGAGGTCCAAGGGCCCTGAGAAGTAGATCAGGCAATATTTAGGAAGGCCCCAAAAAAATGTTTCCCTTGACCCCGATCTATTTTCCAAGTTTTCTGTTTTATCTTCAGTCTTAACCCAACCTTAAGCAATGCTTCTTTCAGTCTTCAGAACACTTCCTGTCCCAATATGTTTTCCGTCTTCAGTAAGGTACTATTTCTAATTCATTCCTTGGCACGCTGTGATGGGAGGCAGGTACTTACATTCCCATAAACATCCTGCCCTCACAAAATTATAAGATGTTTTTGCAATTGACAATTTTTTTATTCCGAACAAAAATATCCTTTCATCCTCAAAATGGTTGACACTTGGAAACTGTGCCAGTGGATTCAAAGCAGCAGCAGCAGCAGCAGCATTCAAATGGTCTCTAAATATTATGTGGCGCTCTATTTAAACCTCTACACCTCCCTCTTCCTCTCCAGAGCCCTCATGAGGTACAGATCTTCAACCATGCTTTTGCTCATCCATATTAATTATCTCCATCTTTTGCTTGCCGTCTATATTTTTCTATTATTACACTTCCATGAATCAACTTGGGGAATTTTGTTTTGCATTAAAAGCACTATATAAATGCAAGCTGTTGTTGAGGGGCTTTCCGTGATTTACACGGGTAATGTCTTAAGCGTAAAGTGTCTGGGGAATTGCTTGAGATTGTGTGAAGTACTGTGGATGAAATATCATTGCAGATAAAGAACAAGCAACTGGAGTGTGCTTCAGCATCAAGGAAAGCAGTGAGAATGTCAAATTAGTCAGCCCAAGCAACTCCTTGAAAAAGTCTGCAATCTTGTTTATCTATCAGTAAATCAAAAGATAAATAAATGGGGAAAGCTGTAATAAAAAAACATGCAATAAAAAAAACTGTTTTTGCAAACTTAAGTTGATAAACAAAATCAATATTAAAAAATTGAAAAAATAGATTTACAGCACTGATATACAGAGATTCTTGGGCTCCAAGTCCATAGCTTCATGAAAGTGGCAATTCAAGAAGATAGAGTGGTGAAGAAGGTGGATGGTATGCATGCTTGCTCTCATGGTGTTGGGGCAATTGAGTAGAAGAGTCAGGAAGTAATGTTGCAGCCTTATAGGATCTTGGTCATACTGCATTTGGAGAATTGTATGCCTTTCTGGTCAAGAAGGCTGGTGAGCTTTGAAGAGGATGATGAAGTTTACCAGGCTGCTGCCTGGATATGAGAATATTAGCCAGAACGATTGGTAGCAGAAGCGTGGATTGTTTTCTCTGGAACATCAGATGCCGAGGGGAGACCTGACTGAAGTGTATGAAGTTATGAGAGGTATTGATAGGGTAGACAGTCAGAAGCTTTTTTAACAGGGTGAAAGTGTCAAAGTCTAGAGTCTTTAAGGTCAGAGGGGGAAAGTTTAATAGGCATGTGGATATGCAGAGAATAGAGGGACATGGGGATCATATGCAGGCAGAGGAGATTGGTTTAACTTTGCATCATGTTAAATACAGTCATTGTGAGCTGAAGAGCAAGTTCTGTACTGATCTATATTTTACACATAGGTACACATAGATCTCGAGGGGTGTCCCACTTGGGCGGCCTAATTGGCAAGTTTAAAAGAGTTTAAAAAAATGACATGTTGAAGACCTCCTTCAACTATGTAGAAGACCTCCTTCGACCTCCTTCGACTATGTTGAAGACCTCCTTCGACCTCCTTCGACTATGTTGAAGACCAGCTTTGACTAGCTACGACTAGCTACGACTAAATTTGGGAAAAGTGGACTCCGAATAGTGGAGAGTGAAGACGACCTCCTTCGATCTCCTCCGTCCTCCCTTCAACCTCCCTTCGACTATGATGAAGACTTTCTACGACTACCTTCGACTACCCTCAATTACCTACGACTAACATGCCGACCTACTATGACTAACGCTACGATTAAAAAAGTATCGAATTTTTCTATGGCGACCTTTTTTTACTCGTGGGCATTTTAATTAACATCTTGAAAAAAATGCCGCGACCTAGCTGAGGCCTCGAGTACGGGGAGACCACTTTCGAGCACGAAGGAGAGTTACGAAGACCTCCTACGACCTCGTGTCGACCACGCTGCGAGTATGAGTCGAGGACAAACTCGCCAGAACTCGTGGGTTAGGTCGCCCAAGTGCAACAGGCCCTTTAGTATCCAAGGAAGAGGTTAATATTTCGGGGGAGATACTTTATCAAAACTGACCTCATTGGGAAGGCCAGGCTAAAAATAATCATTTTACTATTTTATCAAAGCATAATACGGCTGGCCAATGTGGAGGGTGGCCAATGTTGCAGCTGTGTTTGAGAAAGGCGGCAAGAAACAGCCTGAGAACTATAGACCAGCAAGTCTAACATCTGTGATAGACACAAAATGCTGGAGTAACTCATCAGGACAGGCAGCATCTCTGGAGAGAAGGAATGAGTGAACTTTGGGTCAAAACCCTTCTTCAGAGGCAAGTTACTGGAGAGTATTCTTAGGCATAAGAAATAGAAGCATTTGGAAAGACAGGCTGATTACTGATAGACAGAATGGTGTTGTATGTGGGAGATCGAATCTTACAGATCTGTAAGCAAAAAGGTTGACAAAGGCAAAACTGTAGACGTTACCTATATGGACCAACAAGGCATTGATAAGGTTCTGCAAGGAAAACAGTCCGGAAAATTAGATCATATAGGTTCCAGGCAGAGCCAGCTGCCTGGATAGAGACTGGATAAGTCTGAAGAAGGGTCTCGACGCGAAACGTCACCCATCCCTTCTCTCCAGAGATGCTGCCTGTCCCGCTGAGTTACTCCTGCATTTTGTGTGTATGACTGGGTAGAGAATTGGCTTCATGTAACGAAGAAGAGGTTGATGGTGCAAGGTTGTTTTTTGCAACTGGAGGCCTGCGACAAGTGGTGTGCCTCCAGGCACATTGCTGCATGTGCTTTATTGCAATGATTTGGATGAGAATGTAGGAGCATGATTAGTACAGACACTAAAATGGGTGGTATTGTTGATAGCGTGGATAGTGACAAAAAAATTCCAGCAGGATCTTGATCAGTTGGGCACGCAGGCTGAGGAATAGTTAATGAACTTTAATGTACATAAGTACAAGGTGTTGCATTTTCGGAAATCAAACCAGGGTCGGACCATAGACACAAAATGCAGGAGTAACTCAGCGGGACCGGCAGCATCTCTGGAGAGAAGGAATGGATGACGTTTCGTGTCGAGACTTCTTCAGTCTGAAAGAAGGGTCTTGACCTGAAACGTCACCTATTGCTTCTCTCCAGAGATGCTGCCGGTCCCGCTGAGTTACTCTGGCATTTTGTGTCTATCTTCAATTTTCTTGGCCCCGCTCTGGGAGTAGAAGTTGGGGCGGATCCGGACCGCAACGGCCGTGAGCCCCAGGCCGAGCTCGGCGATCGTTTGCCTGCTTCTGCTGCTGTTGGAGGTGAGACGTTGCGTCGCGCCAGGGTCTTGGGCCTGTCCCACTTTGGCCGTCAGTTCCGCGACAGGCAGTTGGCACGCAAAGATTTTGTTCGCTACAAAAATTTCGGAGCGGCGCACGATACCGTGCACAACTACATACCACTCCGCGCTTCTCAGTGGGACCCACCCCGTGCGCCCACACGATGCCCTTTGCGCCTCAACGCAACCATGAGGTCGCGTAATTTGCGTGCCAAGGACATGTAAGTGGGACAGGCCCTTTAATTTTTTGAAAGATAGGGTAGTCAAGAAGGCTTTCATTACATTTGCCTTCATCAGTCAGGGTACTGAGTGTAGAGGTTGGGATTCCATGTTCCATTTGTACAAGTCGTTGGTGAGGCCGCATGAGATCATGGAGGGGAATAGATAGGGTAAATGCACAGTCGTTTACCCAGAATAGAGGTCTCAAGATCCAGGCTACAGGTTTAAGGTGAGAGGGGAAAGGTTTACTAGGAACCTATGCAGGTAGGTGGCATCTTGGTCGACATAGACAAGTTAGGCTGAAGGGCTTGGATCCATATTGTATGACTATGCCTCTATAATAATGCTCAAATTAAGTACATAACCATGCTGAGTATTATAATTATTATTATGATAATTTAAATATAATGATGTCTGAAGAAGGGTATCGACCCGCAGTGTCACCTGTTCTCCAGAGATGTTGCCTGATCTGCTGAGTTACTCCAGCAATTTTTGTTTTTTTTAGAGAAACAGGCCCTTCGGCCCATCACTGACCAGCGATCTCTGCTCATTAACACTATCCTACACTTGGGTCCATTTTTACATTTATTGCCAAGCCAATTAACCTACAAATTTGAGCGCCTTTGGAGTGTGGGAGGAAACCAAAGTTCTCGGAGTAAACCCACGCAGGTCACCGGGAGAGCGTACAAACTCATTACGGATAAGCAGCCGTAGCCGGGATCAAATCCGGGTCTCTGGTGCAGTAAGCGCTGTAAGGCAGAAACTCTACTGCTGTGTCACCGTGCTTATCTTCCAGCTTTGGTGTAAACCAGCATCTGCAGTTCCTTCCTGCACATTATAATTACGATGTCAATATCCCCATCACTGCCATAGTTTCAGTATGTTCAGAGTGCTTTCCTACTGGGGCAGGGTGTTGGTCATAAACCAACTCGTGGCCTCCATGCTCTGGTACAGATTGACCACATTGGTCCCAACAGCCACTTTTGCTGGGATCAGCAAGTTGGTGGACTTCTTCTGGGGCAATGGAAAGCACTGGGTCTCTGCAGCGGGTCCTGAGTCTCCCGATCGAGGAGGGCGGTTGGGGTGGAAGATTTCAACCTTCACGTAGTCCTCCCTGTTTCGACTAATGCAATCGACTCGACGTGCACAAACAGAAGATCAAATAGAACAAGTTGTCCTACAACTTTAGGCTGTGCACGCCACACGAAACAGGAAGAAGAGGAGGGCAGTCAGTCGCTGGTGTGCATTTGCACCAAGTTGGCGGCTCTCCGCCTCAGGACCCTGCAGAGATACCTGTTTTCAGGGCTTCCTCCCAGGTGGCACGTGCAGACGACGCACTTTTTCCAACGGGGCCGCTGCCTTCAAGGAGGTAAACGGATCCCGATGGTGCGGTCCTGATGGGGATGCCCGGCTTCTACAGAGACTTGTTGAGAATCTGGAACCTGGTTGCTGTCGACCGAGCCCCCCCCCGCGATGGCCCGGGCGTGACAGCAGCCGGCCCTTGTCCCGCCCCACCGGGTATCGGGGGGGCTCAAAAGTGTGGATTACTTGTGGTTGAGCAAAGCCCCACTCAGCAGGAAGTATTCATCGGACCCAGGTGCAGTAATCCCTCCCGGGAGCCGGTCCCGCACAACTTGAGCCGCCTTTCCTCGACGCCCTTCATCTCCCTCCGAGACGCAGGGATACGGGCTCCTGCTCCACACCTGCATTTCCTTTTCCTAGTCCACCTTCCGGACATTAAGTGGTGGTCGGTATTGCTTTCCGGTCGCGAGGGGGGGCTCCGGTGGGGGTCCCTCTATGCAGGGATTCGCCCCCTCTACATTGGGGACCTGGGGTGGAGGGCACTGTACCGAGGTGTTCCCTGCAGCCAGTTTCTCTCGCGGTTCACAGGTTCACCAGCCGCCTGCCACTTTTGCGGGCTGGAAGAGTCTGTGTTCCACGTGTACATGGAGTGCGTGAGGCTGCAGCCCCTGTTCCACTATCTAAAGAGGCTGCCCCTTGCCTGCTGGCTGCATTTCTCACCCACCATCCTCATCATTGGGCACGCTGTGCGCAGGGGAGAGGGTAGGGCGGAGGATCTCGTGGTTGGGTTGCTCCTGGGCCTGGCCAAGCTGGCCGTCCGCAAGTCACAGTGCCAGGAAGAAGTGGGCTCTGCCCGAACCGGCGGCCTGCCCCTTTTCCAAGGTTATGTCCGTGCCCGGATGGTGTTAGAGAGGGGACTGGGCGCTGTCCACGGGAGCCCTGGGGGATTTCCGGGACCGCTGGGGGTGGAATGCATCCTTGACAAGGCGTGTAATATAGTTGTATAGTATATAGTTTATTTCAATATATTTGTTTATATTATTTTTAATAATTGAAAAAATATTTTAATTAAGATTTAAAAAAATAGTTACAGTAAGTAACTGCATTATGTTATTGTGATATCAATGTTCAGACCCTTTGATCACCTGTTGGATCTTATACTTATTTTCTGGAATTGTACATTGAGGTTGCATTCGGAACATTAACAAATAATTTGCTGGTAATGAATGAGTTAAAATATTAACTAATTACAAAGCAAATGTGAAATGATTTAGGTAATTCAATCAATTTCAACAGCTGCAGGCTTGCACTAATTTGAACACAATGTGAGAATTGCGTTACACCTGTCCACCCAGATCTCCGCTCCGTGTCTGCACCACCAACATTTGTCATCTCCAATAAGCTTTGGTGGGAATTGTGAGGGCTTTGTTAATGATGTTTCCAGCCCACATGTCCTGTTGCCACTGACAAACTATGACCAACTGCGGGAGAGAAATGTGCTAATGAACCGCTGACTCAGCTGGACTTCCAAACACGTAAAAAACGCGAATGAAAGGAAGTATCCTTTGTGCTTTATTCCACCGACCATGTGTTGCTGTGCACGGCAACAAACCCATCTGAATATCCTTTTTACAATGTTTGGGAGTTCTCCGTTACACATCTATTATTATTCTATTGCAAAATTATACAGCAAAATTTACGTGTCACATATCTTCTTAATAAAGTATTTCAAGAATGTTATTAACTTTATTTTTTTTCTTGGATGAGCATTTTGAAAGATTTTCTCTTGAACTTTTAAGAAATGAAGTATAAAAGTTGCTGTTTACTCGTATAACACTTGGATGAGCAATTGCCAAGACTCGGGAGTCAAATTACCTCCTCCTGGTGAGTAATCACAACTTATTGAAGACATAATTGAGGACGGGAAGGGAATGGAGGGGTATGGTCTGACTGCACGTAGATGGGACTAGGGGAAAATAAATGGTCGGCAGGGACTGGAAGGGCCGAGTAGGCCTGTTTCCGTGCGGTAATTGTTATATGGTTATATATTTAGGAAGATTATCTTTGCTGAAGCTCAGTGCCACTCTTCCTCTTCTGAAGACATGGGATAAGCTCAAATGGTGGTGATCAGGACCATCTATCTGTAACACATTTTGCCCTGTAACTACCTCGATCAAAGTTGAAATTATTTAGTTCACAGCCAAGACTGGTAATAAGAACTGTGGACCTCCCTTTTCTGTGTGACTTGGAGTCACAGTGGGGAGTAAAGCTATCCAAGGAGATACAGTATGTTATAGTGTGGAAGCCTTATGGGCCTGTTCCATTTAGGCTATTTTTTAGGTGACTACAGGCGACTAGGCTGTCATCCCATGGTCGGCGGGGTAGGTCGTGAGTCGTCTCCTCAGTCGCCCAAAGCGTAGAGTCTTTCTGGTTGCCGCTGGATTTTTAACATGTTGAAAAATGTTTGGTGACACTGGCGACTGTGGGTTTGATGCCAATGAGCGTAGCGTGACGTAGACGCAGTCGTAAATTGTCGCCAGGTTAACGTAGGTTGTCGCCAGGATGTCGTAAGTTGTCGCCAGGTGCCATGGGTCAACGCCGGCGCTGACTTCAGTGAATTCCATTGTCGTATTCGCCAGCAGTCGCCTGAAAAATCGCCCGAAGTGGGACAGGCCCATTAGTCCAGTCTCCGGTTTATCGGTGACCTGCTACGACTATGACAGTCGCCGGCAGTCGCCTAAAAATCGCCAAGTGGGACAGGCCCATTCTTAGTCACTATAAGCAGACAGGTCTGTGCCACTGAAAGAAATTCAAACACTCGAAATCCTTACTTGCACTATAGTACTATGTGCTTAAAGTAGATTTCTCCATGAAACTTGCGTTAGTAAAAAATGCACCAATATATTGGCTGCCGTAATCAATAGTTTAGATTAGTTTAGTTTTAGTTAAGAGATGCAGACGCTTCAGCCCACCGAGTCCGTGCCGACCAGTGATCCCCGCACATTAACACTTTCCTACACACACTAGGGACAATTTACAATTATACCCAGCCAATTAACCTACAAGCCTGTAGTTCACTATTCCTTGAAGCAAATATATTTTGTGAAGGACCATAATTATTATAAAGTAGGCTTTGAATCAATGCAATGTTTACGCATGGCAGCAAAAAAAAACTGCTCTTAAGGATAAAGAGCCTGAAATCGTATTGTGTTAACAATTCAGGCTCAGAGGTTTATCAGCAAAGCCATTTTTCCTTCTTTCTGCTAGAGAAATCAGACACATTCCATAGAGGACTGGTGAGATACATCCACAAATGCTTATGCTTACCACTTCATAGTTGTAGAGCTGGTGGAATAAGTGCTTGCTGATGTCTCCTGCATTTGGAATTTTTACAACAGCAAATGATAAAGAACTCACACCTTTATTGGTTTTCACCACCTCAGGGTATCTCAAGGCATATTACAGCCTAAAGAAAACTATTGAAGGGAGACACCAGCAAAATAGAAAATTCCATTCAGTCTGAAGAAGGGGCTCGACCGGAAACGTCAACCATCCCTTCAATCCAGAGATGCTACCTGACTGGCTCCAGCATTTTGTGTCTATCTTTGGTGTCAAGCAAATCTGCAGTTCCTTCCAACATATTTAGAAGCTGGGCCTTGTGCTTAGCTTGCTAAATGACACACGTTCTACAATGAATGGTGAGGGGAACCAAGCCTGGTGCAGCTGTCTGGAACACCCTTCTCTTTCCCCAACTTCTCTCTTCCCTTTTGAGGTTTTTTTTGAGATTGCGTGTGCACAGGCATCAGGTACACACTGATACTCCTGCTAAAGTTTGGCATTTCAGCAAAGTGCCTTGGAGAGGAGGTTCTGACAACACTAAAGGGCACACTCCCTTCACTGTTTCTCCACGCTGTGTTTTTAATTTAGGTTTCAAAAGCATCTGTAGCTCCTGACCAAATAGCACTAATTACAGAACATAGAACATAGAACAGTATAGCTCAAGAACAGGCCCTTCTGTCTTGTATGTGCCAAACATGATGCCAAGACCAATTCTTATCTACCTGCATATAATCCTTATCCCTCCATTCTCTGCATACGGAAAGGTCTCTTAAATGCTGCTATCATATCTGCCTCAACCACCACCCCTGGCAACGTGTTCCAGCAACTCACATCCCTCTGTGTATAATGCTTGCCCTGGGCATCTATACTATTACTAAAACTCTCATCTTGACCACTTCCAGTCTGCGGTGTAATTGCATTTGCGCAAAAACGATCCCCAACAGCGCTACGATTTTTCGCCACCTTACTCAACATTCTCCTCGGCTGCAAGTCAAATAGGTTTTGTTCCGATCGATGAAATAGTGCAAAAGTTATGAAGGTTTAAAAATCGTCCCTTCCGGAACCTGCTGTCAATAACGTGGCGAGGAGAATAAAGAGCAGAAGAGGGCGCAGTGTGTTGAGCAGCCCACGCAGAGTGTGCAGCCCATGGGCTGCTTCTGTGGATACCAGCACGACCAGTCGGAAGCTGCTGAGTTGAACTGGAAGCCTCTGAGTGAAGCCGGAGTGGGACCGAGATCTGCTGCGTGAGGCCGGAAGCTGAAGGTGCCAGGTGAGCAGAGTGCGAGCTGCGTCTGCTGCAACCACCCACACCTCCCCACACCTCCCTTCTCCCTCCCCCCTCAACACCCCCCTGTCCCCCACCCCCCCCCTTTCCCCACACCCCCCCTTTCCCCAACCCCCCTTTCCCCACACCCCCCCTTTCCCCACACCCCCCTTTCCCCACCCCCCCTTTCTCCACACCCTCCCCTAACACCCCCCCACACTCCCTCACACCCCCTCCCCACCACCCCCCTCCCCTGAAAGAGCGTCCGTCACCCTTCCCATTGGAACCCGGCACCCCTGCGTCGTTAATGTTTTCAACGATGATGATGAATGAACTTGCACAGTGTTCCATCTACACTAGATCCGCCGGTCTGTGTTTGGTCAATATTCTTCTAAACCTTTCCTATTCATGTACCAGCCCAAATATCTTTCCAATGTTATTACAGTGAAGCAGTGTTTATGCCCCATCCTAGCTGTGCAAGAGAAGATGATGATGTCCTCAGGAGCGAATGGAGGGAGGGAGGGACCCATACAGATGACTAGGTCTGTCCACTTTTTCAGAGAAGCTCACAGTAGTCTTCTGGTGAGGTCCGGTGCTCATACAGGATGTGCGATTGACCTTGGGAAGTTTCCTAATCATAGCACAAGCTGCCAATGTTGATCTGTAAGGTTGGTTTATGGCTAGTGTGTTTGCAGCAAGGTGGCCACTCTGCACAGGTGGCCTTCCAGACAGCTTGCTCTGTTTTTTGGTGTTGCTAAGAAACGGAAAGGAAGAACTACTGTGTGCCTCGCTCCTCAGGGGAGGGAGACCTTACAACAACATCCATCCACATGTCCATTGCTACGAAGAAACAATGGGAGTGTAACAGTGCAGGAAGACTGCGTGCTGCCCCAGACAGGATGAAGCACACACAAATACCCTTGCTTCCATTGTTCCCCAAGAGAGAGGAAATTTCAGGGATGCATCCTCCGGCTACTTTGCTCTTCCCCCACAACCCATTCTTACTAAACATGTTTAATTTTCACAGGGATTGCTAGATGTGTAGGAAGGAACTGCAGATGCTGGTTTAAACCAAAGATAGACACAAGAAGCTGGAGTAATTCAGTAGGACAGGCAGCATCTCTGGAAAGAAGAAATGGGTGATGTTTTGAGTCGCGACTCTTCATCAGTCTGAAGAAGGGTCTTGATGCTAAACTAGATCTTTAATTCCATATTAAAGATTAGCATATCCTTTAGGTAATTAGCACCCTAGCCGCTATTTGGATGAGAATGGTTGAAGGGGGTGTCTTCTAAACACATGCAAACTCACTCACAGAGACCTTCAGAGCTTCTTCTCAGATATGACTTCAAAACACAGTCTATTGATGAATAAATGCTTTATTGTTGGTAGAAAACAGCAAGATACATCCAAGTTTTTTCCGACAATCTTCTTCGAACTCCAGATTATTACTTTAGGCATTAGAAAACTCCTCGTGTCTCCGTAACACTGGCAAGATCTGGCATGATCTCCTTTAGATCTCCCGTGGACCTCACATGGCTCGCATAGTGGAAGGGCCAACCTTCCCCATCGGCTCTCCAAACTGCACTAACAACTAAACTTCAGCGCAAGCATCTTCGCTCCAAACACGCCCAAAAAACACGTCATAAATCCCACCCACAATATAACGGGCAGTCTGAAATTTAAAGGTACATGCCATCATCAGTGACGTAAAATGGCCACGACATATCGGCCCCTAATTGTTCCGAACACATAATGAGGCCATTACTAATAAACATTAAAACAGTGGCCATTCAGGCGTAACGTATATCAACAGCAAAAGGTCAGGGAATAAAACCCTGTGGCTCCTCGTCGGGAAATCAAACCCCGGTCTACCGCGTGACAAGTGGGGATACTAATCACTATATTAACGAGGAAAAAATAGCATGCACTATATATCCGCAATCCGAATTCTTCATCAACTCTTCCATTTTCACTTTCATCTTCTAGAAGCAAGCACAACTTAGTTATTAATCTTATTACGACAGTGGTTTTAGTTCGTATCGTGCATACCAAACCCTTAAAATCAGGCATGATTCCCAGTATATAGTACAAAAGATAATAGTCCAAAGCTTTGACAGCATGAAACGTCTTCCTCCATGTCCGATCAACTCATTGACGTGTCGTAACAGCGATGTTGAAGTATGAAAATCCTTCCAAAGAATAACAGGATCTTTAGTAATAAAGTTGACCGTTAAGTTTGATTTAATGTCCGAGTCATTCGCAGAGATTTCAAATCCCAGCTCAAGCTTTGGCCACGCTCTGTCTGGCTTGCAGAGAGATTTTAGTTCATTGATCCATTTCTTCTCGCTTAAGAAACGGTTCACTGTCAGTCATCCAGCAAAATTGGAAAAGGAAGAACTGTTATACAAGGAGACGCGTAATTATCCTTGGCAACCTTGGCAAGACTAAGATAAATGAGCGCACATGCTGAGAGTTCTCAGCTTTATCTCGCTAGGTGTTCACCATTACATATTTACAATCTTCCAGGTTTCCAAGAAGCAGCAGTAACTTACATAGGTATAGCATCCTTCGTAACTTCAGGGCATCTTGAAGTAAAGCCAGTCACAGACATCGGAAGTGAAGTGTCTCGACCCAAAATCCACCTGTTACTGTTCTCCAGAGATGCTGCCTGACCCGCTGAGTTACTCTGTATTCGGTTTAAACCAGCATCTAAAATTCCTTCCTACACAATCTGAAGTGTGGTTAGTGTAGTGGAAAAATGCCATGCTCAATTTGCAAGCTATCTTAACCATTGTGATATATTGACCAGGTCATCTTTTGGTAATACAAGAAACTGCAAAAGCTGGAATCTTGCAAGGAACAGAACATGCTGGAGTAACTCAACGTGTCAGGCAGCAACTATGGAGGTCATGGATAGGTAACGTTTCGGGTCAGGGCCCTTCTTCAGAGACTGACATGAAACACCTGCTATCCATGTCCTCCAGAGATGCTGCCTCACCATCTGAGACACCCCAGAACATTGGGTTCTACATATTCTTTTGGTGATTTTGGTTGAAGAGTAAATATTGGCCAGGATACCGGGGAGAATGCTTTGTATTTCTCTCAGATACTGTTGTGGGATTATTTACATCTTTAAGGGCCTGTCCCACCAGCATGCAACTCTGTGCGATGAGTGCGACCTAACATGGTCGCTTGAGCCGTCTGGCGTCGCGGGGCCGGTCCCACTTCGATCGCCGGAGCCGTGCGGAATTGTGCGGAGTTCGTCCTGACATTGCGCGGGGCTCCGAAAAACTGACCGTGTTCAAAAATTCCGCGCGACAACGGCTTGTCGGCTCGCAGTCGCCTCGACGCATTACACATCGTCTCAATGTCATGCCTCCGTGACCCTCTATGTGTGTGGCTCCGTGGCCCTCTGTGTGTGTGCCTCTGTGCCCCTCTCTGTGTGCCCCTCTCTGTCCTGGCGAACTAACCTTTAAGACTTTGCTCCAAGTTCGCCTCACTTTGCACCGCGTTGCGCCACTCACCCGACCTCCGCACGGCCATCGCTGCCGGTTTGGTCGCGCTTGCCGCATGCAGGAGCATGCTGGTGGGAACGGCCCTGTACAAGGGATCACCCGACCTCCGCGCGGCCCCTGCTGCCAGTTTGGTCACACTCATCGCATGGAGTCGGATGCTGGTGGGACAGGCCCTTTAGTCCTGCATTGGAGTCTTCTCATGGCCTTCTCACATTTCCCATTATATTCTGGTCTGGAGGGATATGGATGAAGCGCAGGCAGGTGGGACTAGTGTAGCTGGGACATGTTGGCTGGTGTGGGCAAGTTGGGCTGAAGGGCCTCTTTCCACACTGTATCAGTCTATGACTTTATGACTCTCTTCAGAGAATTGAGTCTGCACGGACTCCAAATGTAATCCTAACAGTCCTATTCCCCTGCTTATTTGTTTGCACCCTATGTTTCTGCATGTGCCCACCTATTCACTGTGCCCTTCTCACTGCCCACCTACACAAGGGATAGTTTATACTGACCAATTAATTTATCAACCTGTACATCTTTGGGTTTAGGAATAACCACCCGAAGGAAACACATGACGTTGAAGGTTTAATGTGCAAACTCCACACATTCAGCACCAGAGGTCAGGGTTAAAGCTGGAGCTCTGGGGAAGCTGTACTGTCTGCAGTGCCACGGTTCCCTGGGACTGTCCAGTCACCAGAATGGGGTTTGAACTCTTGACTTTCTGATTCAGAGGGAATGTGTCACCCACTGGATCATTCAAACTGGCTGTGCAAGGCTGATGTTTCTCCTGCCCAGAATGTACCTGTCTGTTCCAGGTTAGTGTGTTCTATCTAAGAGTGCAGCTCTCTGTGCACCAGTACCACACATTGAATCAGCCTTAACTTTTGACTGAACTGAATGCTCCTTCATTCATAGGCAAAAAATCTGCAAAAGTCTCGCAATAACATGAGAAAATGCCCATGGTGACAACTACCCAAATACACTCCTTCTTCCATTTCCACAGCCTACAAACGTTGGTCTGGTTATATCAGGACAAACGACACAGGAGCAGGATTAGGCCATTCGGCCCATTGAGTCTGCTCTGCCATTGACATGTTCACTTTGTTCTCCCCATCCTTCCCTGTTGACCAAAGACCTCTTCAACTCACCTCCAGAGTAGACCTGAACCATCCCTATCAGATAAATCCCATTTATCTAATTCATCCACTCCATGTCTTTGCTGCAACTTAAATCTAACTTGTTTTTTTTCGACCAGAGCCTCAGACCTGAAGCAATGGTTGTGCTTTTCAAAAATCCAATGGTACTTATTGTCACATGGGCCTGGGTAGAGTGAACTTCCTTTTCTGCAGACAGTTCAGTAAAATGATGACTATACATAGTGCGGCATTGAGGATGATGCCAGGTTCAGCTGTAACCACACGGACACTCACGGTAGAGTGAAGTCACGTGATGTGTTTTATTTACAATGACACAGGGTGACATCCCTCAGCTTCAGGTGACTCAAATAATCTTGGGCTTGTCCAGCAGCTCAGTCCTGGTCTTGAACGAGGAGGCATGGCAATTGCAGGCTTCTCCCTGGAGTTCATCCTTGCATCAAGAGGGGGTGCTGGCAGTCTCAGGCGTATCCTGGCAGCTGAGCTTTGGGCTTGAAGAGACAGCACAGGGGTAGGGGATGGCAGGGTGGGGGAGGGTGAGGGTGGGGGGTGTGGGGGAGGGTGGGGGGTGTGGGGGAGGGGGGGTGTGGGGGAGCGGGCGTGTGGGGGAGGGGGGTGTTTGGGGGAGGGGGGCTGTGGGGGAGGGGGGTGTGTGTGGGAGGGGTGTGTGCGGGGGAGGGGGAACCTTCAAAACCTTTATAACTTTTGTATTAATTCACCGATCGGAAGAAAACATATTTGACTTGCAGCAGAGGGGAGTGGTGAGTAAGGTGGCGAAAAATCATAGCGCTGTGGGGGATCTTTGTTGCGCAAATTTAATTACAACACAGACAGGATAAGATGAGAGTTTTAGTAATATATAGAAGATAGATAAGGGAATAACGTTTAGTGCAAGGTAAAGCCAGCAAAGTCCGATCAAGCATGGTTCGAGGGTCATCAATGCGTTAGATAGTATGGTGTCCTCCACCGCTATTCTGGCACACCATAATGCTGCAGGTCGCGACTGATCCACGTACTCGACCAACTGGCGCAACGCCTGATCTACCGCTCCAACACCGTGCACCGTGGGGTCTCGGAGTATCGGACTGCCCCTGAGGGTGCAAGTGGTAACTCCCCAGCCCGTTACCAGCACCATGGTTTACCTGCATCTACCACCGCAGCAGCCTGACCTGCTGAGCCCAGCATTATCTGGGGGTTTTACTTCAGATTTCCTGCAGTTTTTGTTTAATTTCCAGCATCAATTCCCTCAATTACATAAAAAAAATAACAGTTCATCTAGTTTCAGAACTGCAGTCTTTCCAGAGCCTCAACTTATCAGCTGAATTTTTTCATCAATGCCTTAGCTGCCTCTGGACTATTCAAATATACAAATTACAGACCCCACATGCCACTCTTTATAAGCTCAATGTTATTAGGAACTCCCAATGTGTGCCTTGTTCACCCATTGTCCACCTATATTTCCGTGTTCATTTTCTAGGTCTGCACAAAACATGAGAGTCAATAGTTTACCACAGAAGTCTTTAATGTTTCACTCAATGCTGGCAGCAAGACTAGTCGCAATGGCTGCCGGCATACTGTCTGCCGACAGGATAAACTATATACAAAACAGCTCGCTTTTGTCCTGTGCAGCGCCACCTGCTGCACAGGAGGAGCAACGGGTCCTCCAATCCCACAAAGCGCACCAAACATCACACTCCCTTTTTCCAGTTTGAACATCTCTACTCCTGAATGAGTCGCCTTGGGGGAGTAGCACAATTGCAACGTGTCGATCAATGAAGGACCACAGGCAGATCAGTGGGGAGTTCATCTGGCGGAACTTCATCAAAGTCAGGCACTCCAGTATCCACACGATTCGGCACCGGGGTGTCCGACTGCTTGGTTCTGGTCAGGTTCTGCGCAGTCTTTGCTGGAGGAACGTGGCTTCTTCATTGGTCATTGTGCCGTTTACATTCTCTATCTTGTCCTTGGACGGTGTACATTTTGGTTCCAATGTGAGCCATGATCCTGCCAGCGCACCATTTGCCTTCCCTGGCCATATAATTGCGGTAATAAACGTGGTCGCCAATGTCGAATTTGGACTTGTTCGACTTCGGTGGCTGAGTGCGCGCTGTATATGAGTTACAGGTTGGGTTCAAAACTGATAGGGGTGGGCACACTTGAAGTCCGAGCATCATCTCCGCTGGAGTTCGACCAGCAGAGCAGTTTGGAACGGTTTGATATTGCTGTAAGAAATCCCGCAATGCCAATCGTTTTGATTTCTTTTTGATTTGCTTGGCCTGCTTGAAAACGGTGACGAGCCGCTCTGCTTCACATTTGAGGGCGGATGTAAAGGCGCTGATGTCAGATTGAGTGTTGTTTGCACCAGTCACTGAACATTTGCGAGACAAATTGGGGTCCATTGCCGCTTACGATTGTTAAGGGCAACCCCCAAATGGTGAACAAATCATCGAGCGCAGAAATGGTTGTTAAGGTGGTTGGATACTTATTCATTTGGATAACATGTGGCCATTTCGAATGGGCGTCCATTATGACCAGCCACATGTCCTCCAGGAACGGTCCGGCAAAGTTTATGTGGATTATCTGCCATGGTTGGTCGGGGACAGATCATGTGGAGGTCTCTTCCTGCGGATTCGGTGCTGTTTCGGCACATGGTGTGCAGTCCTTGCAGTGGTTGGCTATACCGGTCTCGATATTCGGCAACCACGCATGCATGCGGGCGAGCGCATTCATTCGCACAATTCCAATGTGTGCCTTATGCAACATTTTCAGAATTAGCTATCGCAGTTCCGTCGGAATAATCACTCGACCATCGTGGAGCAGAATGCCATCCTTTGAGGAGATTTCCGTTTGCACATTCTGGAATGAGCGGAATTCCTTGTCCAGCTTATGACTGTTCCGCCACCCCTGAGTGTCAAAATGTCATTCCTTCGACAAAATGGGGTCTGTGCTCGTGTATTTGCCGACCGTCCTTGCGGAGACGAGGAAATCGGCGATGACCCGCGTGTTTAGCACGTTCACGCCCGTCTCAATTTCCATAATTGCCTCCTCTTTATTGAATGTCAGGTCGGGTCCAATCGGTAGACGACACAGTGCATCAGCATTGGCATGCTCGGCAGACTGTCGGTAAATGATGTGGTAATCATATCCCATCATGATCAGGGCCCAACGTTATAGACGCTGCAACGTCATGACAGGCAAACTTTTCTCCGGACTGAAAATAGTCAGCAGCGGCTTGTGGTCGGTGATGAGCAGGATAAGTCGCCCACTCAAATATTGGTGGAACTTTCGGACACCAAACATGATCGCTAGTGCTTCTTTCACCAATTGGCTGTAGTTTTTCTCGGCAGTCGTCAGCATTTCGGATGCGAATACGATCGGTTCTTCCTTGCCGTTCGGCGCCGTTTGGGAGATCATAGCTCCAAGACCATACGGCGATGCATCAGCGGCCAGCGAGATCGGCTTTGGTGGGTCATTGAGTCTTCTGGGCGAGCATCTCCTTCAACCTGGTGAATGCATGGTCACACTTTTTGGACCAGTGCCATTTGACATCCTGTTTTCGCTGGTTGTTCAATGGTGAGCACAAAGTGGAAAGTGCCCGGCATGAACTAGCCATCGTAGTTCACCTTGCCCATGAAGCTTTCAAGCTGCTTCACATTCTCGGGCATCGGTAATTTCACAATGGCGTCCACTCTTTCTTCCGATGGCTTCAGACCACTTGCCAAGATCACATGTCGGAGATATGTGACCTGTTCTCGGACAAATGCGCACTTGTCCATGTGCAACTTCATGCCGTAGTTGTTGAGTGCCGTGAGGACCTGTTTTAGGTTCTGCAAGTGTTCTTCCTCTGTCTGGCCAGTGACGATTATGTCGTCCAGGTAGGCGGCTACGTACGGAATCCTGGCAACCAGATTGTCGACCAGTTTCTGGAAGATGGGTGGCTCCAAAACGACAATCGGTTGTATCTGGACAGTCCCTTGTGCGTGTTGATCACGAGCATGTTTTTTGTCTCATCGTCCAGTTCCACTTGAAGATACGCATCGGACATGTCCAATTTAGAGAAGTGCTGTTCTCCTTGCAGCTTGACGAACAGCTCGTCCACTCTTGGCATGGGGTGTTGATCAACGTGCAATTGAGTCACTTTGTAGTCGCCACAGATGTGCACCTTGCCGCAAGGTTTCTGAACGACAACTATGGGCGTGGCCCAGTCCTAATGATCCACATGGGTGATAATTCTTGATTTGTTCAAGACGGTAGAGTTCCTTGTCGACGGCATCCATCCGACGGAACGGAACTGTCTTGGTTTGAAGAACCTAGGCACGGCATCGTCTTTGAGTATGAGCCGTGCCTTCATCTTTGTGCAATGTCCGAGTCCAGGTGCGAAAACGGCCGGAAACTGGTCAAGAACCTTCTGCAGGTTGTTCTCGCACTTGCTGACCATGTTGCAATCCATGGTCGATGACAATGCCATAGTTGATCCATCGTAGATCAAGGCATTCATATCAAGCTTGAAGCATGGATCCAGTCGATGGCGCACAGGGATTTACCTTCTTTGCCAACGACGATCAACGGCAACATCTGTGTCATACCATTACAGCGATGTTGGCTCAAAGGGCCGAATGGCCTCCTCCTGCACCTATTTTCTATGTTTCTATGAAACGGCAACAGTGCATTTGCCTTTCGTGGGAATGGGCTGTCGTCCGTATCTGAAAAGGCGGACGGTGGCCGGTTTCGGCGATCCGATCCTCTCCCAGATGTCCTGACCCACTAGCAACACAGCCGCACCTGGAACTGCAGAACGACGTTCGAGACCTGCAGCGAAATCCTCGGCTTGTCGGAGATCGTAGACACTTCGAGCACTTCAATAGAAATGCTCTCCACGATTTGGTCGACTGTGTTTTGCGCTTTCTTGCCCTTTCTCAGCTTTCCTAGGGATTGACACACTGCCTGGAGATGACCTTTTCGGTAACAGGCCTAACAAATGGACTTGATATACGGGCACTCACGGTGATGATGAGCAGTCAAGCCGCACTGATAGCAGGGTGTTGATACTCCTCCCATAGGCTTCTCTGAAACAATCCCACCTTCTCCGGATTTGCTCTGGGTCGATCAAGTAGTTTCTGGCGTTGCGGACGAGTCTGACGAACTGTACGCACCTCCTGAGGGAGCTTCAACGCTGTTTCGCCGGCCATTTTGTGCAGTTCTTTACTCAGCAGTTCGGCCATCTTAGCACACTGTAGCACATTCTTCAATGATGCATCCGATTCCTTGAGAATCGCCTGCTGGATGAATGCGTGCCTGCAGCCCATGACCAGTCTATCCCGCAACGCATTGTCTTGGCACTTTTCGCAGCATTGAGTGTTAAAATCACATGACTTTGCCTTGGTGCGATGTTCGGCAAGAGATTCGGTAAACGATTGCCCCTCCTGTTGCACCGTCCGGTAGAAATCAAAGCGAGCTGCGAGGAAACTTCGACTTTCTTCGAAATGCAGCTGCAAAGCCGTTGTGATTTCAGCACATGAGGCTTCAGTTACTTCTTCTGTAAGTACATTTTGAAGCAATGCAAACGTGTCTGGAGACATTGATGAACACAAGAGAGCCTTCTTACTCTGGTCAGTCGTAATTGCCATACTTTCAAAATAAAACTCAGGGCACATTAAATACGACGACCACCGTTCTCGTTCGGGATTGAAATGATCGAATTGCCGAGACATGTTAGTTTCAGCCGTTTTTTTAAAAACAAAAAATAGGCTCTTATCTGGGTCTTTGGATGCAATCTGAAGAATCCCACTCCTGATACCACTTTCGTGTTCATTTTCTTGATCTGCACAAAACTGGAGAGTCTTTAGTTTACAACAGAAGTCTTTAATGTTTCACTCAATGCTGGCAGCAAGACTAGTCACAATGGCTGCCCGCGCACTGTCTGCCGACAGGATAAACTATATACAAAACATCTCCCTTTTGTCCTGTGCAGCGCCACCTGCTGCACGGGAGGGGCAACGGGTCCTCCCAGCCCACGCAGTCCACCAAACATCACACATTTCATCACTAAACTCTCTATCATCTTCCCATTTACAATGCTCCTCCTCACTGCAATCTCCTGCAGTTCTGTATCTCTCTGAAACCGTCCCATCCCAAATCACTGGCATCTGCGTATTGAACTGTCAGCTTCTAGAGATCTGGAATCTCCTCTCTGAACCTCCTCCACAATCTTTCAGCCATTCACATTATCCTTAAAACCTGGTTCTATCCAAACTTTGGCCACTTTACATCAATGTTTTAGAAGATAGTTCTCCTATGAAGCACCTTGGGATACACTAATGATAGAGACTATTAATATTGTCAATGAATGGGCCAGCAAGCGTATATTCTCCTTTCAGATGTTGATAGACCTGGTGAGTCCAAAGATAGGCTCATAATGCTGGAATAACACAGGCAGCATCTCTGGGGAGAAGGAATGAGTGATGTTTCCGTCTGTCCCACTGTGTTACTCCAGCATTTGTGTCCCTCTTCGGTGTAAACCGGCACCTGCAGTTCCTTCCTACATATGGTGAGTCTAACTAGTTTTATTTCAGGTTTGTGGTTTATTCATCACACAGCAACAAACTTTCCATTTGTGCTTGAACCACAGTGATAGTTTCTTGTTTAGAAGCACAACCAAGCCCTTTTAATACTCTGCAAATGCTTCATTCGTAAACAGAGGCAGAAATAAACTGGTCTATTTTGGTAACTGTTGAAGCATTTTGTTTATGCTGAAGTGCACCTATATTTTAAGCATTGATCATAACTTGCAAGCTAATTGCTTTGTTACATACCTATATTCAGCTTTTCTTCTAATTAGGATGCACTCACGTTGTATTTATATTTGCAAGTCTTACAAGATAGTCCAGGAATTTCTGTCAATACAGGGAAGTCTATATTTATCACTAGAAACCATTCTCACCAATGTTTCAAATCCAGTAGTAAATAAAAAGCATTTTACAAACATTGCAATGGTGTGAAAAGAGGGGACAGGGCAGCTAAAACTACAGGGGCTGTCCCACTGTACAAGCTAATTCATGAGCTCTCCCGAGTAGAAAAAAAAATCAAACTCGTGGTATGCACGGAGAATACTTTTGGTTTTTTTCATAAGTTTCAAGTTGGACTCCATTAACAGTGAGTGGAAAGTAATGCGGCTTCAAGAAAGTATAATGTATCGGCAGCTTCTCACTGCAAGGTCACCGGGACTGTCCTAGTTTCACAAAGCGTGCTTTTGCCAAAGAAGAAAGTTGCTGCAAGGAGATTTGCTCCATGGAAAAAAAAGAGACTTAACCAGGCAGTCAGCTATGTGCAGATCTTTGTCATCCAGCCGTGATTAGAACAGGAATGGGGAGTGATGTCTCTCAGGGCATGGATTGCGTCCTCCTTTGAAATTAATCCTTTTCCTTGGGGGATTTCAATTTTATTTTTATTATGGTAACCATTCCTTCAGCTTGGCCTGTTTACTTTGAGAGGTTGGCCAGCTTTGAAGTCCAGACTGGGTCCCTGGACACTGTGTTTTGTTGATTACTGGCCACCCATCGGACCCAATTGGTGTATGTGATAATATACACTACACCAATTGGTGTATGTGATAATAAATGTCCTATGTCCTTTGTCCTTTGTCCATCTACCCTAAGCTTGAAGATTCATTGCTCCCGCATATTCACAAATACAACCAACAGACTCCTGGAGAAAGACAACAAATACATTTAGGTCTTACTGTACTGACATTGCGACCACCAAGCATGCTCCACCACAAAGGTTGTGCGAGGGCTAATTGGTAGGGAGTTCCGAGGAAACTATTTTTTTTTTTTTTTGTTAGAAGTAAGTACAATATTGTGGTACTTGAGTACCTAATACATACATACGTATTTCCATTCTTGCACAACTTCATACTTTTGATTTAATAATAAAAGAACAGTGGGAGAAAAAAGAAATAAAGAGTGTCGGAATAGATAGACAAGCGAGTAGAGACAGATAGATATAAAGGGCATATAAGAGAAGCTGAAAAGATTGAAATAGAAGGAGAAAGTAAAGAAAAGAGAGATTAGGAGAGATCTACCTATTTCGTATTTTTGCCCATCCCTCACCCGGTTCTAGTCCATTTAATTTCTGACGTTATGTTATGTTGCACCATATGCTTGCAAACCGTTGATAAAAGGAGACCAAGTCTTTGAGAATTGGTCTACTTTGCCTAGTAGGAGAAATCTAATTTCTTCAAGATGAAGCGTTTCCGACATATTTGACATCCACATTTTGAATGTTGGCGTGGTTGCGTTTTTCCAAAATTTGAGTATAATTTTTTTTGCTGTTATTAGACCGTAATTAAGAAAAGCTTCTTGGAATATAGTTAGTTTACTTCCCTCTTCCATTGATCCAAAGATAATCAGTTCTGTATTGGGGTTCAATTTTGTGTTCAATAGTTTTGTAAAAATTCCGAAAATTTCATTCCAAAATTTATACAGTTTTATACAAGAGACAAAGGAATGTGCTATAGTGGCATTTTGAGTTAGACATTTGTCACAGATGGGGGAAATATTTGGGAATATTTTATTCAGTCTAGTTTTAGAATAATATAATCTATGTAAAATTTTAAATTGAATTAGGTTATGCCTTACATTAATTGAACATCTATTTACATATAATACATTTTTTTCCCATCTATCGTTAGGAATTTTTATCAATAACTCTTGTTCCCAGTCCCTTCTAATTATCTCTGTCGTTGGCGGATACAATTTCTTGAGAGTGAAATTAATCTCTGCTGGAGACACAAAGATCCGCAGTTGCTGGAATCATGTGTAGAACACAAACATGCTGAAATAACTCAGTGAGCCAGGCAACATCTCTGGAGAACATGGTTAGGTTTTGGGTTGGGTTCCTTTAGATTCATTATAGTGGAGGCAGAGGGGGGTGGGTGGGGGAAGGGGGTGGGTGGCGGTTGAGCGGTGGACAAAGCCTGGCAAGTGATAGGTGGAATTGCTGAGATATTTGCTGTATAGCTTGCTTCTCTTTTACATTGCTCCCATCTTTAGTTCATTCACATGATTGCATCACGTACTGTGCTAAGGCTTACTTGACATTTGGTGGGTTAAATCCTCTCAGCAGTTGCTGCTTGGATGATGATAAACATTCCTCAGGTCTGTCAGGTCCACTTCTCTGACACCCATAGGCTGGTGAATCAGTGGCCTGTACCTGTTCCTGGTCCATAAACCCCACTGCTAGTGGCTGGGTTATCTGCAAACTGAAATGAAATTGAAATTGATATGGGTGTAAAGTATGGATTAAACAGTGGGAATTCTTTCTGACGTAATCCCTTGGGATATCGAATGACTTGTATGTAGGCTGTTTCTCTGGTTTCTGAGATGGCTGATGTACCAAATGACACTAATTTGGCCATAGGTGGAGGGTGGCTGATAGATTGGGCTATTGTGCGGTAGGCTGTGAGGTTGTGTAATCTATAAACCATTTCATGTTGCAAGAGGCACAGACTCCATGTTCTCAATACAATGCTGAATGTTCCTTCATCGGGCTTTGACTGAAGATTCTCAGGTTAGTGCTTAATTTGCATATTATTGTATCATAATCCACCACCAATGGCTGCTTTGCCAACAGTCCGTCTGTCCCTTCCTTCTTTGAGTTTTGATAGTATGTATTAAATGTAGCTTGTTTTCTGTGCGGGATGGGCGGGGGGGGGGGGGGGGGGGGGGGGGAGTTTGGTGGAATATTTTTCTAATCACTTACCTCGATGGAGATGCAATTTTTCCTGCATCGTATCTCCGTCCGCGCTGCGGCCTAACATCGAAAGGATGGCGGCCTTTGCTGGAGACCGTCTTTTGCGAGCTCCACCATGGGGAGCCTACGGGACTTTAACATCGTGGAGCCCGCGATCCCTTTGCCAGGTATCGATCTCGGAGTTCCAACCGCGGGTGCTTGCGGACTTAACATCACAGAGCCTGCGGTCTCTGGTCAGTCTTCGACCGACTTCGGGAATTCTAAGCCGCAGGAGCTTCGAAGCGGTGGAGCTTTAATCGCCCCGAATGATCTGTAATAGATCGCCTCGAATGATACATACATCTGTATGGTATTTCACATATCACTGTACCTTAATTGTCACATGTGACAATAAATGACCTTTGAAACCTTTTAATGCAATTTTCAATGGGAAACACAGTGACACACGGGTTGAATTGCTGGCTTACAGAGCCAGAGGCCTACGTTTGATCCTGACGACAGGCGATGTCTGTACAGAGTTTATGCATTCTCCCTGACACCGTGTGGGTTTTCTCTGGGTGCTCCAGCTTCCTCCAACGCTCCAAAGACACACAGGTTTGTAGGTTCAGTAAAATTGTAAATTGTCCCTAGGGTGTAGGATAGCGCTATGTATGGGGTGATTGCTGGTTCGCCTGGACTCGGTGGGCCAAAGTGCCTTTTTCCATGCTGTGTCTCTGAAGTCTAACACCTACAGTCTAAAGCCTTGAGAATATTCTTGAATCTTTTCATCTGTCCGCCTGGTAATCTCGTCCCATGACTGTGCTTTGGTTTGCCACACAGTCATAACCAAAACAGCAGCAAGGCACACAACTACATACAAATGTGACATAAACTTCCACCACGGTGGCTCCTCACCATTCCCCACTGTGATGGAAGGCAATAAATTTGTTATCTTCTTTCCTCCTTTTCCCCCGTGGTTGGGCAGGTTGAACCAACCACAGTCGAGGCGATTGAAGCTCCCACAGCAGCCGATCGAAGCTCCAGCATTAGGGAGATCGAAGCTCCTGCGATCGGGGCGGTCGAAACCCCCGCGGCTTGGAGCTCCCGAAGTCGGTCTCCAACCGGGGACGCGAGCACCACAATGTTAATTCTGCTCCTATCACTTTGACCTTTCATTTATACCTCCAGTGGATTGGAGGATTTGGCAGAGGCAGCAATGGAGGTATCACTTCAGTGGTTTGAGGTGTAGTCCAAGTCTTGGGAACATGCAGGACTGCTGCCCAAGAGACCATGAGATTGATCTCAACTATTAGCCAACCTTTTCCGTGGAATGTGTTGAAACGTTGAAGGTAATGGTGAATGTTGCCATCAATATCTGTCCGTGCTGAGACGTTGGCACTGTTTGTGGCAGTGCTCTATGTTTTCCAGGGACTTTTTTGGTTCATCATTGTTGAAGAGTGGCACTGATCACTTCCTTATAGCTGTGTGAGTAGGAACTGCAGATGCTGGTTTAAATCGAAGATAGACACAAAATGCTGGAGTAACTCAGCGGGACAGGCAGCGTCTCTGGAGAGAAGGACTGAATAACGTTTCGGGTCGAGACCCTTCTTCAGACTTTATTTTCACTTACATCTCTCTAAACTGCCTTCCAGCTCCATATTATCAACACAGTACGGGACATTTCATTTCGCTTTACTTCAGATTGGATGAAAGAATTACATTCAGTCCAATTTGCATGTAACTGTGGGAGCAGTAGGGATATGAGTAATTGATTATTCGTGCCCACCTCCATTACAAATGATCTGAAGAAGTTGGTTCCTTTCATCATCTGATGAGAGATATTTTCCATTCCCCCTCTTTTGAACACCACAAGGGGTGTTCAGAATCTTGAAAGCATTTGATCGCATGAGGAGAGGGCCTGTCCCACCAGCATGCAACTCTATGCGATGAACGCGATCAAACCGGCAGCGGGGGCCGCGCGGAGGTCGGGTGATCCCCTGTACAGGGCCGGTCCCACCAGCATGCGCCTGCATGCGGTAAGCGCAACTAAACCGGCAGTAGGGGCCGCGCGGAGGTTGGGTGAGTGGCGCAACGCGGCGCAAAGCGAGGCGAACTTGAAGCAAGTCCAAGGTAAGTTCGCCAGGACTTAGAGGGGCACACAGAGAGGGGCACCGAGACACACACACATACAGGGCCACGGAGCCACACACATAGAGGGTCACGGAGGCACTTACAAATAGTTTCACGGAGGCACGATGTCCGGGCGGTGTGTAAATGTCGCGGCGACTGCGAGCCGACAAACCGTTGCCGCGCGGGATTTTTGGACATTGTCGGTTTTTCGGAGCCCCGCGCGGCGTCGGGACGAACTCGGGACGAACTCCGCACAATTCCGCACGGCTCCGGCGATCCAAGTGGGACCGGCCCCGCGACGCCGGGCGGCTCAAGCGACCACGTTAGGTCGCGCTAATCGCATCGAGTTGCATGCTGGTGGGACAGGCCCTTACTAAGACTGTTTCCATAGGCGGCAAAATCAATTTGAGAGAGTCTAAAGGGCCTGTCCCACAAGGCTGTCTTTCGGGCGCCATTTACGAGACCTGCTTGCGTGTGGGTAGCGCGTGAAAAGCGTGTGGGTAGCGTGGGGACGGGTGCATGGAGTGGAGTGGAGGAGTGTGGATTTCGTCCCGCACTAAATCTTCACGTGCCACCGGCCTGTCCCGTAACTGACGGCCAAAGTGGGACAGGCCCAAGACCCTGGCGCGACGCAACATCTCACCTCCAACAGCAGCAGAAGCAGGCAAACGATCGTCGAACACAGCCTGGGGCTCACGGCCATTGCGGTCCGGATCCCCCCCCACTCCTACTCCCAGAGCGGGGCCAAGAAGATTGAAGATGGACACAAAATGCAGGAGTAACTCAGCGGGACCGGCAGCATCTGTGGAGAGAAGCAATGGGTGACGTTTTGAAACATCGAAATATCATCGATTCCTTCTCTCCAGAGATGCTGCCGGTCCCGCTGAGTTACTCCAGCATTTTGTGTCCATCTGCAAATGACCTCACGCGCTCCAGACGGCGGTGCGGGCGCATGATGACGCGCGCGACCCTCGTTGGACCGTAAGTGATGGCCCAAGTGGGACAGACCCTTAATGCACCATTCAATCTGCAGCAGTCTAGGTAAAGAATGGTGGTAACATTTGTGGGGATCATAGATATCAATCAAGCCAAAACTATTTTTTTGATAATTAAAAAATGCATGATCTTCCAAGTGGACCATTGACTAGCGTTAGGTATTCCATTCCAAAGCAGTCTGGAAAGATTTAACTTCCAGGCTGCAGAGGTGGAAAATCAGTTGTTTTTGGTTCTTTGCCCATTGGTGCAGACAGTGGACATGGGCGCCATTTAAAGCTGGAGCAGATCAAAGCCAGCAGGGTAATGAGGTGGGAGGGGATATTCCAAGCTCAGTTGCTTGCTTCTGTTTCAACACAGTTACTCTGATGTACCTCAAGTGCAAGGATTCCAGCCAGCATCTCATATTTCGCTTGGGCAGCATACAACCCAGTGGTATGAGTATTGATTTCTCTAACTTCAAGTAACCCCTGAATTCCCTCTTTCTCCATCCCTCCCCCACCCAAGTCACACCACCTTTTCGTTCACACCTAGCAAACAGCTAACAATGGCCTGTTTCCATTATCATTGTTAAGTATGTCATTTCTTTCATTAATTTGTTCTCTATCTCTCATCGACTATATCTCTTGTTTCCCTTTCCAGTGACTTTCAGTCTGAAGAAGGGTCTCGACCCGAAACGTCGTGATTAAAGATAGTCCGAGGGTCACCAATGAGATAGATAAGAAGTTCAAGACTGGCTAGAGAAGTTCAGGACTGCTCTCTAGTTGTGGTAAGAACACTATTTGTATCACGAGGGTGAATTGTTTATGACGCAATTTGGATTGGGAACTAGAGAACCAACCAAAAGATACTATGGAAATTCCGAAAAAGAGAACAAAACTGTCTTGCAAACAAAACAGTTGGGGAAACCATGTTTCTATATGAACTCCCCATAGTAATCAGATAGCATTAAATCTTAAGAACACAGTTTCACAGCAAGTGGCCATTGAAATTGACAAGCAATTACTTCTATTGCCACTTGTGCAATGATACTCTATTGAACAATACACCTTAGCTTGCCGTACCAAAAATAAACTTAAAGTTAATAAAAAATACTTTTATATTTCAAAATCCTGCAGGGTAAAAAACATTGATATTGCGTTGAGTTTGACACTCTCTAGCCTCTAACCTCCTTTTCCCCATTGACGCAATTGTTTTTCTAATGGAATTTTGTATAATGCAAAGTTTATCAGGAATGCAGCCATTCCATTATAGCAGAACTACCTGTATCACACCACTGTGGACGTCCTAATGGATCGCTGGTTGTCGTTTGCTTGCCGGAGCTTGACGTCGACTAGGTGGTAGGTTGTTGTAGCAATTGTCATAGACATTGTTGTAGGGGAGGTCCAGTCGCAAGTTTTTCGGCGACCTGCTACGACTATAACTACGACTAAGCTGGCAGTCGCCGAAAAAATTGCCTAAGTGGGACACGCCCATTACGCCATCCAATCAACAAAAGTTAACCCCTTTGTCATTATTTTGTTGGGACCACATTTTGACCTTGTTAGCTTTTGCATTGGCTGGTGTACACTGGCTCATAACTTCACCATTATATACAACATAAAATAATATTTATATCACGAGCACTGCTGATATTAAATCTCAGCGACTAGGGTTGCTTTTAAAGTAGGGAATGGTCCTTGTATTATTCACAGGAATTATATTCAGCAACATAAGTAAGAGGTATTAGGACAGGAGCTGCGGGGGGAAGAGAGATAGGGAGTCAGAGAGGCTTCAGTGGTGAGGCATTTAGTTTAGTTTATCGTCACATGTGCTGAGGGTGGGAAGGGGCCGCCTAGTGGTGCAATATCAAGAATGCATCAATAGAGATGTCAGGGATCTGTAGAGGTGAGATAACTGCAGTAGAGGGAGGTGAGGGCAGTCAACCTGGGTGAGTGAGTCCGAGGGTAGTGGATGATTGGGAGCTGGTGTGCATTAGGATATGATGTTGTGGATGACATCAGGTTTACAGAGGGTGACGATTGGAAGGGTTAGCTGAAGCAGGTACATCGTTAGAGTTTTCAACAGTGAGGTTGGGGTGGAGACAGGTAGTGTCATAAACATGAAGTAGGCAAAGTGATGGGCACATTTCCACTCTTTTCTCCTGGGGCCGGCCATCTATACGCAGCTCCCATGGTTAGTTTGGATTCTCAATAAGCACTTATCTTGTTTGCCTGGCTGCTGCTTTGAGCATTCGAATAGTAAAAGGCTTGGATAGAGTGGGTGTGGAGAGGATGTTTCCATCAGTGGGAGAGTCTAGGACTAGAGGACGTTCCTTTGGGAAGGAGATGCAGAGGAATTTCTTTAGTCAGAGAGTGGTGAATTTGTGGAATTCTGCCAGAGAAGGTTGTGGAGGCCAGTTTCATGGATATTTTTAAGGCAGCGATAGATAGATTCTTGGGTACACAAAAGTTTCAAGGGATGCAGCTCATCTATATCGGTGAGACCAAGCGGAGGCTTGGCGATCATTTCGCCGAACACCTCCGCTCGGTCCGCAATAACCAACCCGACCTCCCGGTGGCTCAGCACTTCAACTCCCCCTCCCATTCCGTATCTGACCTCTCGGTCCTGGGCCTCCTCCACGGCCAGAGTGAGCAACACCGCAAGTTGGAGGAGCAGCACCTCATATTCCGCTTGGGGAGCCTGCATCCTCTGGGCTTGAACATTGAATTTTCTTAATGTTTCCACCAGTGGGAGAGTCTAGGACCAGAGGACGTTCCTTTTGGAAGGAGATGTGGAGGAATTTCTTTATTCAGAGGGTGATAAATTTGTGGAATTCTGCTACAGAAAGTTGTGGAGGCCAGTTCCATGGATATTTTTAAGGCCGAGATGGAGAGATTCTTGTTTAGTGCGGGTGTCAGGGGTTATGGGAAGAAGGCAGGAGAATGGGGTTAGGAGGGAGAGATAGATCAACCATTATTGAATGGTAGAGTAGACTTGATGGGCTGATTGGCTTAATTCTACTCCTATCTCTTATGAGCTTATGACCGTATGACCAAATTGGACAACAAATGGATAGAAATGATCCGGAAAGTGGGTGGATGATGTAGATCAGTGTGTTTTCACTGTGGGCATCAGAGCACACACTGTAAAGTGCAAACATTGAGCCCTACGGGAGCATAATGAAACCTGATATAGACCAGCAAGACTGGTGGCCTATGATGAGTCTAAATGGCTCAGCAAGATTTATGATGTAAGCGGGATGCAATGATCAACTATTCCTCCACTGGAAGATGTTCCCACTAGTGGGAGAGTCTAGGGCTAGAGATCATAGCCTTAGGATTAAAGGATGTACTTTTAGGAAGGAGATAGGGCTAGAGATCATAGCCTTCGGATTAAAGGATGTACTTTTAGGAAGGAGATAGGGCTAGAGATCATAGCCTTCGGATTAAAGGATGTACTTTTAGGAAGGAGATGAGTAGGATTTTATTTATTCAGTCGGTGGTGTTGCTGTGGAATTCTTTGCCGCAGAGGGCTGTGGAGGTCAAGTCAATGGATATTTTTAAGGCAGAGATAGATTCTTAATTAGTACGGGTTTCAGGGGTTATGGGAAGAAGGCAGGAGAATGGGGTTAGGAAGGAGAGATAGATCAGCTATGAATGAATGGCAGAGAAGACGATGGGCCGAATGGCCTAATTCTGCTCCAATCTCTCATGAACCTATGATCTTAAGATATGGCTGCAGGTACCTCACCATGAACTTAAGTCTCATGTAAGAAAATCAACAGCTTGAAACCATTTGGATAGTGGCTGGATGATGTGAAGTGAATGGCCGAAATGTATTTGAATGAGATACTAGGAACTATATTTATTTATTATTGAATGACATGGATTACCATGTTTTCTGACCATAGTTTATAGGTAGAGTGATGTACCTCTGATAAAAGCACTGCTATCAAGCAATGATAAGATTTATATATATTATATATGTTGGTGAAGTTTAAATTTTAAATGTAATATTAGATATAACATTTCACAGCCCTAGATGGGAAGTTCTAGTCCAATTATTATTTTCTGATAAAGGGTCTCGACCCGAAATGTCACCTATTCCTTTTCTACAAAGATGCTGCCTGACCCGCTGAGTTACTCCAGGTTTTTGTGTCTATCTTCAGTGTAAACCAGCATCTGTAGTTCCTTCTTACACATTTTGTGTCTACTTTTTCCAATTCGTCCATGAAGTTGATGGTGACTTCCTGTTGGGCTGGTGAAGGGAAAATGAGATGAATGTGTCTGACAGAATAATGCGATGATAAGGGCATAATTACTACCGAGTAAATGTAAGCTCCGAAGAGTTAAGGGCCTGTCCTACCAGCATCCGACTCCATGTGATGAGCGCGATCAAACTAGAAGCGGGGGCCGCGCGGAGGTCGGGTGATCCCTGTACAGGGCAGTTCCCAACAGCATGCGCCTGCATGCGGCAAGCGCGACCAAACCGGCAGCGAGGGCCGTGCGGAGGTCGGGTGAGTGGAGCATTGCGGCGCAAAGTGAGGCGAACTTGGAGCGAAGTCTTAAGGTAAGTTCGCCAGGACAGAGAGGGGCACACAGAGAGGGGCACAGAGGCACACACACAAAGGGCCACGGAGCCACACACATAGAGGGTCACGGAGGCACCTACAGAGAGGATCACGAAGGCACGACGTCAAGATGGTGTGTAATGCGTCGAGGCGACTGCGAGCCGACAAGCCATTGCCACGCGGAATATTTGAACATAGTCAGTTTTTCGGAGCCCCGCGCGATGTCGGGACGAACTCCGCACAATTCTGCATGACTCCGGCGATCGAAGTGGGACCGGCCCCACGACGCCGGACGGCTCAAGCGACCACGTTAGGTCGCGCTCATCGCTTAGAGTTGCATGCTGGTGGGACAGGCCCTTAACTGTTCAATCACACCTTTGCAACTATTTGTTAACTTTGGGTACCAGATCAATCCATTTCGTTTGGTCTCTTCACTTAAAGAAATGTGGTGACCTGAATTGTGTAACAAGATGGGACGAGTTGTGTGCCATGTCTGGACTGAGATATGCACTGAGTTTGGAGCCTGTCATCTATTGTCATGGGATCATGGTGTTGTAAGCCGGCGGCACGGTGGCGCAGTGGTAGAGTTGCTACCTTACAGCGCCTGCGGTGCCGGAGACCCAGGCTCGATCCCAACTACGGGTACCATCTGCACAGAGTTTGTACGTTCTCACTGTGATACGCATGGGTTTTGTCCTAGAATATTCAGTTTCCTCACACACTCCAAAGATGTACAGGTTTGTAGGTTATTTGGCTTGGTATAAATGCGCATTGTCCTTAGTGTGTGTAGGATAGTACTAGTGTGCTAGTCGCCAGTCGGTGCAGACTCGATGGGCCAAAGGGCCAATTTCCGCGCTGAATCTCTAATCCAAATTAAAATTTAGAACCCATTGAGGCTAGGTACAGTAGGACAATGAAGGCTTAAAGAATGGATGGTGGATGGAATGAATGCAGGAGGTTTAGAGCTCGTTGATGACTGGATTCATGATTGGATTCTTCAGCACATCAAAACTATTTTAGACAAAGAGGCCAACTGATCGGAAGAACCATGCCAGATGGAATTTCACATGGAGGACTTCCCCAGTGCATTTGAGAATGGTAGGGTGCAGCAAGGGGAAGGAGGCTGAGGGCTCAGCTCAGGGAAACCAGCGTGGAGTAAGGCAGGTCCAACAGAGAGGAGGAAGTTGGTTGCAGAGCAGGTACGTTGTCAGGAGGAAGCAGTGAGATGTGTAAGGGCAGCAGCTCAGGTTAAGCAGGGACAGTGGATGAACTGGGAAAGTGTGGAAAAGAGGAGGTTCAGCTGAAGGGACCTGTGGTGCATGGAGGCGGGTCATCTAAGTTTCCTGATAAGGGCTATTTATGAAGTGCTGCCATCACTGCAGAACCTCAAACAATGGGGACCTGGCGTGTCCCTTGTGTTCAGAGGTGGCAACGTTGAGGCTGATTTTATCAACATGCAGCACTAGTCTTTCTCAGGGTCGGCATACTTGGCGCATAGCTTGGTCTTAAAGTGCATGGCTGCAGCAATTTCGAGGAGGGGAATATAGGTGAATTCAGTAGACATCAGGACTGGGAGTGATCAGTACTCTTTTCTCTGGGAAATCAGGCATCAGGATGTTCTTTTGCTCAAGATTCCAGCATCGGCGGTTTCTTGTGTCTCTTCAACAAATGAACAGACGGCACCCATGGTCAGGATTGAACCTGGGTGCCTGGTGCTGTAAGGCAGCAAATCTATCGCTGCGCCACTGTGCCGCCCTGATTGTCACTGCACTGATAGGTATTCATCCTGTGATTGCACACTCTGCAGAAACACTGCACCTGGGGATCATGGCACACAAATTAATGACTTAGGTATTATTAAATAGGAAGATAAATATGGAGGAAAAAGAGCACTTACACAATCCCACCAATCATGGTATCAAACTGTTCTTAAATAGTTCCAACATATTCCCCTCCATTAAGGCACCTTGAAGACCATTCAGACTTCATTAACTATAACGAATTCCCAGGCTCCCTCCAGCTTGTATATGTGTTGCTTTGATCTTCTCTCTCTTGAAGAAGTCCTCCTATTTTACCTTATTCGTATGGTCATAACACAGTCCTGTGGTATCAGTACAGAGAGCTTTTATCTGTCAGACTGAGTTGGCTGCTGCTCTTATCTCCAGAGGCTGAAATATAATGGGTGATCGCAAGGAGATTGATTTGAAACGGTTTAATAAAGTATGGATTAATAATCTTGGAGACAACGTTCCCATACATGGAAGGACCACAGTTAGCGGATATCGATGTAAGAGGACTCAGCTGAATATTCTTCGCCGAGAGCTATTGATGATGAGTATTGGTCAAGTCCTGGAGAGAATTATCTGTGTGTGAAGGAAGCAAGATCAACAGATGAGAGGGAATAAATTAAGGATATGTTGACCGGTTGGGATCAAGTGAAGTGAGAGGAGGTTTGTGTGGAGAATAGAAGAGATATGGGTAAAACGCCAGAATAGGGTCCTAATTTTAGATGATCAGCCATGATCTGCACCTATTTTTCCATGTTTTCTAAGTTTTTCTATGTCTGCATAGTTTGAGTTGTATATTCTCAGAATCCAAACACCTCCTTCAAAGGATGATGATCCCAGGTGTCTCACTGAATCATCCTACCATCTTCTTCTTCTTCTTTCGTGTGGCGTGCACAGCCTAAAGTTGTAGGACAACGTGTTCTATTTCATCTTCTGTTTGTGAACGTTGAGTTGATTGCATTAGTCAAAACTAGGCGGGCCACGTGAAGGATGCAATCTTCCACCCCCCATCATCCTACCATAACGAGTGAGGAGTCCTAAACTACTATCTACCTCATTGATGACCCTCGGACTATCTTTGATTGGACTTTCTGGCTTAACCTTGCACTAAATGTTATTCCCTTATCATGTACCTATCATGTAAATGGCCCGATTGTAATCATGTATTTTCCTTCTGGCGACTGATGAGCATGCAACAACAGCTCTTCACTGTACCTCGGTGCACTTGACAATAAACTGATCTTCTCAATCTGCCTGTTAAGAAGACGGCATTCACCGCTTCCATTGTGCTTATGGCTTCCTTATTATGACACACAGACACAGACCATTTGGCCCATTGAACCTAGGTCAGCTCTGAGCAGAGCAGTCCCATGGTTCCGTTTCTCTTCCCTTTTCCCAACTTATTCTCTCTTACACATCCAACCTTGATTTTTTTCACCACACCACCCTGGCCACACATTCAGTTCACTCCTGCCATCGGGAAGAGGATAAAAGAGCCTGAAAATTGTAATGTTGAAGTTCAAGTACAACTTCTTCCATACAACCATCAGGCTATTAAATACTGCAACTTCCAAATAAGCTCTGAAATACAGACTTCGGGGCATTGATTTTGTCTTCTTGTACTATCATCGTTTGTTTGTTTTCATGTGTGTGTATATATGTGTGTGTATATATGTGTGTGTATATATATATATATATATATATATATATATATATATATATATATATATATATATATATATATATATATGTGTATATATATGTGTGTCTGTGTATGTCTGTCTGTCTGTCTATATATATACACTGAAGTTATTTTCTTTTCTCATTTATTATATTGGTTGCAATGTTTACATATTCTGCCGTGCTGCCTAAAGTAAGAATTAAATTGTTCTATCTGGGACATATGACCATAAAACGCTCATGGCTCTTGACTTTTTGTTTGTAAACCAACATCTGGAGTTCCTTGTATCTGCATTGATTTGATATATGATGTCATTCAAAGAACTGTTTAGGGGGATAATGCCTCCACATTCCAGTGCTACTAATTCATCCACGCTCTCACCTCTGGGTCAGTTAGTTCTAGGATTAAGCCATATCTCAGCCACAACTCCATCCAACATCAGGGGCGGTTTGAAGAGCTACAGGTGTCCAGCTGCACGTTGAAGGCTCTCTGATGCTAACGGAAGAAGAATGAACAATTGTCCCCATGACCTGACCAATGTTCATCCGTCCAGCAAAGCTGTTTGTTCATTGCTGCTTTGTGGGGTTTGTTGGGACTTCAGTGGCTTTGGAACTTGCTTGCATGGTAACAGTGAAGTATGTATTTATCACTAAAGATAAACCTTTTTGGTGATGTTTTAGATCGGGTCACATCTTCAGGCAGTGTCACTCTGAAGAATGATACGACCCAAAATATCATCTCCTGAGTTCCTCCAACACTTTGTGTTTTGACCACAATTTCAGCATCTGCAGTTTCTTGTGTCATTCTGCTATGTTTTAGTGGCTTTGACTTTAGCAAACCTGCTTAAAGCAAAACTCTACTTCTCTGAAGAAGGGTCTCGACCCGAAACGTCGCCTATTCCTTCTCTCCAGAGATGCTGCCTGTCCCGCTGAGTTACTCCAGCATTTTGTGTCTACCTTCGATTTTACCAGCATCTGCTGTTCTTTCTTACACATGAAGCAAAATTCTGACTGTCAGCTTGAAAATGCAAGAGAGGGATGTCTTATGCATTGACCTGGTAATATCGAGGCCATGCTTAAGAAAAGATAAGAAATTAGACAGTAGTATATATGACGTGATTCCTCAAGCTATAATTTGAAATAGATGTGGCCACAAAGAAAGCATGAACGAATTAATAAGTTTATTGGCCAAGTATTCACATACAAGGAATTTGCTTTGGTGCTCCACCCACAAGTAACAACATGACATACATAACAAAACATTATTGATTAAACATGTGAATTAAATAAAATAGCAGAGCCAAAGGAGGCTACATATCTTTGGTTATTGAGTAGAGCTACTACTCATGGAAAAAAGTTGTTTTTATGTCTGGCTGTGGCAGCTTTGACAGTCTGGAGTCGCCTTCCAGAGGGAAGTGATTCAAAGAGTTTGAGGCCAGGGTGAGAGGGGTCAGAGATGATCTTGCCCGCTCGCTTCCTGGCCCTTGTAGTGTTCAGTTCGTCAATGCAGCCAATAACCTTCTCTGCTGATCGGACGATTTGCTGCAGCCTCCATGAGTCGTGCTTGGTGGCTGAGCCAAACCAGACCATGATGGAGAAGGTGAGGACAGACTCTACGATGGCCGTGTAGAATTGGACCATCATTGCCTGTGGCAGTGAAGAAGGGTCTCGACCCGAAACGTCGCCTATCTCCTTCGCTCTTTAGATGCTGCTGCACCCGCTGAGTTTCTCCAGCTTTTTGTGTAACCCCCCATTGCCTGTGGCAGATTGTGCTTCCTCAGCTGCCACAGGAAGTATATCCTCTATTGTGGTCGGCACGGACTGGAAGGGCCGAGAAGGCCTGTTTCCGTGCTGTAATTGCTATATGGTTGTGCCTCTTTGACTGTGGAGTCGATGGTAGCCCCCCGCTTAAGGTAATTGGAGATTTTGGTTCCCAGGAATTTAAAAGACTCCACAGATGTGACTGTGGTGTTGTTGATGGTGAGTGGGGTGAAGGGAGGGGGAGCTCTCCTAAAGTCTACAATCAATTCCACTGAGCTCCAGGGTGTTGCGATGGCACCAGGACACCAGCTGTGACACTTCCTGTCTGTAGGCAGATTTCTCCCCATCCCGGATCAGTCCAATCAGGGTTGTGTCGTCCGCAAACTTGTGAAGCTTGACAGAGGAGTCAGTGGAGGTGTAGAGAGAGGAGAGGAGAGGGGAGAGTACACAGCCTTGCGGGGCTCCTATGCTGAGGGTTTGCGGGTCCGAGATGTGCTTTCCCAGCCTCACATGCTGCTTCCTGTCGATCAGGAAGCCGGTGATCCACTGACAGAGGGGTTCAGGCACAGTCAACTCGGAAAGTTTGGAGTGGCACAATGTTGTTGAATGCAGAACTAAAATCAACAAACAGGATCCTCGTATAGGTCTCCTGGCGGTCTAGGTGCTGCAGGATGAAGTGCAGGCCCAGGTTATCTGCATCATCCACAGATCAGATCTATTGGCCCGATATGCAAACTGCAGAGGGTCCAGCATGGGGGGTTTGTGATATTTTTCAGCTTGACCAACACAAGCCTTTCAAGGATCTTCATGACTACAGAGGTCAGTGCGACAAAGAGGTCAGTGCGACAGTGCTTCCTTTAATCAGTTCCACCGCCAAAGTTAGTGAGTGGAGGAAGCCACAATGGCAAATATTGATTTTTATTAAACATTTCCAGCTAAAAACCACTGAATGATCCACATTTGTTTTAATGTATAGGGGGAAACTGCAGGTGCTGGTTTAAACCGAAGATAAACACAAAAGGCTGGAGTAACTCAGCGGGACAGGCAGAGTTACTCCAGCTTTTTGTGTCTCTCTTTACATTTTTTTAATATCAAGGGGTTAAAAGCTGCACACAGTCGCAGCTGTCAGTGAGCTATCCAGAATGGCAGAACATTTACAGATAAAAGAGTCTGAGCAATCACCCTTTAGCCACAGCTGGTAACACAAGACTACAGGAACACATCAGCAGCTTCTGTCCCCTCAACTTACTTTACTTTTCGAACGGTTAGAGGAGGACAACTCTCTCCATCACAACTGCCCATCCCATAACCCATTTTAAGTAAAAGCCCACAACTGCTATCGAAAATTCAGATTTAACTTATTGTATCATTTTACAGATGGAGACACCAATACATAGCTCATTTTGGTCTAAAATAGTAAGATAAAACTGATTGTTTAAGAAGGAACTGCAGATGCTGGAAAATCAAAGGTAGACAAAAATGCTGGAGAAACTCAGCGGGTGAGGCAGCATCTATGGAGCGAAGGAAATAGGCAACGTTTCGAGCCAAAACCTTTCTTCAGATAAAACTACTTGTTCTGCTGTGTAATTGACACAGCTTAAAGCAGTGCGTATCTGGTGAACCTGAATTATGCTGTCAGTCCTGTGCATGAAATCATACATTTTCTTTTCATTTATTTGTCATTGGATATGGACATCAAGAGAGCGAAGAGTGTTTCATTTTCAGATGTACCCATATGGAACAGTGACGTTTGTACTTGCAGTGGCATAGCAGGTCTATACACATGGTACTCAATGGACAGCATCATAAGTAAGTAAGTTTATTGGCCATGTATTCACATACAAGGAATTTGCCTTGGTGCTCCGCCCACAAGTAACAACATGACATACAGTGACAGTTACGAATGACTCAGAAAACACTAAACATTAATAATAATAAAACATTGATGATAAAACACCATTGATCAAGCATGTGAACCAACAAAATACCAGGTCAAAGAGAGGCTACAGATTTTGGCTGTTGAGTAGAGCAACTCAACCGCAAGAGATGCTACACTTGTCCCTTCACCTCCCCCATCCACTCCTTTCAAGGACCCAAGCAGTCCTTCCAAGTCCGACAGAGGTTCACCTGCACCTCCTCCAACCTCATCTACTGCATCCGTTGCTCCAGATGCCAGCTGATCTACATCGGTGAGACCAAGCGGAGGCTGGGCGATCGTTTCGCCGAACACCTCCGCTCGGTCCGCAATAACCAACCGACCTCCCGGTGGCTCAGCACTTCAACTCCCCCTCCCATTCCGTATCCGACCTCTCGGTCCTGGGCCTCCTCCACGGCCAGAGTGAGCAACACCGCAAGTTGGAGGAACAGCACCTCATATTCCGCTTGGGGAGTCTGCATCCTCTGGGCTTAAACATTGAATTTTCTCAATTCTGTTAACCCTGGCTGCCTCCTCCCCTTCCCACCTCTCCCTCAGCCCTCGGGCCCTGGCATTCCTTCTCTCTCTATCTCTCCCCCACCCAAGTCGCATTAGCTTCTCATTTTCACACTACAAACAGCTTACCATGGCCTGTTTCCTTTATCATCGATACTTTTTTGCATATCTTTCATTCATTGTTCTTTATCTCTCCACATCACCGTCTATATCTCTCGTTTCCATGATCCCTGACCAGTCTGAAGAAGGGTCTCGACCCAAAACCTCGCCTATCTCCTTCGCTCCTTAGATGCTGCTGCACCCGCTGAGTTTCTCCAGCTTTTTGTGTAATACTCGTGGAAAAAAACTGTTTTTACAGTTTTATAGTAAAACAAACAAAAAACAATCATTAAAAGAACCCAATATTAATGCAAAAAAACCCCAAAAGCCTGAAATTCCTAGTGCAACCAACTGTTCGCAGTTCAGTTTTGATGGTATATGTAGTATTAATTACCCTACACAGACACAAAATGCTGGAGTAACTCAGCAGGACAGGCAGCATCTCTGCACAGAAGGAATGGAGAGAAGGTGATGTTTCGGGACTAAACCTTTCTTCAGACTCTACGCTGTTGGCTGTTTAGAAAAAAGCTATTCGTCAACCTGGTGGTCACGGTTTCCAGATTCCTTTACCTTCATCCTGCTGTCAAAAGTGAAATGATAGCATGGTCAGGGTGGTGTGGATCCTTGATATTGATGGCTGTCTTTACGAGGCTGCGCGACACTACATATCTTCAATGGTGGGGACATCAGTCATGATAGATTGGCCAATAGCTAAGCCGATTTTTTATCTCCCTCCCTTAAAACACATGTAATGGACAATTTAGAGTTACCGCATTGGTGGTTCTGGAGTCACACATACACCAGGCCAGGATGCTAAATCCTTCTATTCACAAAGGAGATCATTTAAAAAAAATTTTTTTGATTATTAATGGCATCATAAGCATTTTATTTCAGAATGATTTCCCTGTGATCATTGTGGGATTTGAACCCTTGTTGCTGGATCAATGGTTTAGGCGTCTGGATACTGGCCCAATAACCTAACCACCACACTATCATGCCGCAGCTTACTTGGCAACTTCTCAGGCATTTGCTTTACATCAATATGCTAAATGTTAGTTAATAGCCAAGTGTTCCACTGCAAATGGTCGAACAGGATAGTCCCAGGACATGTGTAGATCAGTTGACCTGACAATGATGAAGGGAGACAGAGTCAAGCTATTCTGTTGGCTGGACACCATTATGGAGGTTAGTAATTGTAGATGTAATTTGAACACCCGTATAAAGAATACATCTACATACTGTTCCAATAACCTTGTACATGCAACTATGCTGTGGCTGTGGCATAGCTTGATGTATCTGGTGTTAATTTGAAACCAGTTATAGAAGATAGTCATTAATTTCAGTTTTATCTCTCTAGGTCAGTTGTATATCTCTCAGTTTCCTACCCCCTGACTCGAGTCTGAAAAGGGTCTCCATCCGAAACGTCACCCATTCACCCATTCAAACGTCACCCATTCCTTCTCTCCAGAGATGCTGCCTGTCCCGCGGAGTTACTCCAGCATTTTGCGTCTCTTTTCGGATTAAACCAGCATCTGCAATTCCTTCTGACATAGTCAGTTTTAGTTTAGTTTAGCTTAGAGGTACAGCATGGAAACAGGCCCTTTGGCCCACCAAGTCCGTACTAACCAGCGATCCCTGCACACTAATACCATCCCACACAAAATAGGGACAATTCACATTTATACCAAGCCAATTAACCTACAAACCTGTCTTTGGTGTGTGGGGGAAAACAGAAGATCTCAGAGAAAACTCACACAGGTCACTGGGAGAATGTACAAACTCCGTACAGACAAGCACCCGTCGTCAGGATCGAACCTGGGTCTCTGGCGATGTAAGGCAGAAACTCTACCGCTGCGCCACCGCGTATCTGTTATAACTTTGGCCAGAATAGAAAGGGTTAATAGACTACAAATAGTAAACTGTGGGAAGGACCGGAATTTAGTGTAGAAATGTACAAGCCATTTCCTGATGGTAGGGCACTTAAAACTAGTTACAAGTGTTATTGATTTTTCTGAAAGGAATGCAGTATATCGCTTCTGAGTTTATGATTGAAATCACCTATCATGGAAGATTAAGCAGGCCGGGTCACACTCCGAAATGAGATTAGATGTAAGGGCAATATTTAAAATTATACAGAGGTTCAGAAGGATGAACGTATAAATAATTTTTATGTCAATGAGTCCAGAATAAGGAAGAGTGAATATAAACAGGCAGCAAGCAGCCAGAGGAACTTAGGAGCACTGCATGGATTGGTGAGGACATGGATTCATCAGTACATGCTTGAAGCAGTCGATGAAGATACATTGATAGGGAAGCTTGAAACGTGAGGGAGGGGAGAAGAAAGATGAAGGTGGAGAGTGGGAAGGTGAAGTTGCTTTTTAAGTGGAGTGTTAATGCCAGCAGAGAACATATTGGATGAATGTCTTAGATGGGGCATCTTGGTCAGCATGGACGAGTTGGACCGAGTGGCCTGTTTCCATGCTGTGTGACTGTGGAACAGCATCCCTCTCCTCATCAGAACTTCCCCCTCCATCCACTCCTTTAATCGAGGCTCAAAACCTATTTCTACTTCCGAGCGTTTTTGAGGCCCTCTGAGGGGGGCGCTGTAAGCAGTTTATGGATGTATTGTTAGGTCTGTGTACATTTGTACGTAGCACATTAAGGGCCTGTCCCACCAGCATGCGATTCCATGCGATGAGCGCGATCAAACTAGAAGCGGGGGCCGCGCGGAGGTCGGGTGATCCACTGTACAGGGCCGTTCCCACCAGCATTCGCCTGCGTGCGGCAAGCGCGACCAAAACTATACCTTTTAGCCTTTGATCTTTCCACCCTGGGAAATGTGCTGACTGCCACCCCTCCCCTATCTATGCCTCGCATCATTTTAGAAACCTCTATCAGTTCTCTTCTCAGCCTCCGATGCTCCACAGAAAACAATCCAAGTTTGTCCAACGTCTCCTTATAGATGATACCCCTCTATTCGAGGCAGCATTGTGATAGGACTCGCCTGAAACCTCTCCAAAATCACCATATCCTTCCTGTAGTGTGACATCTGTAAACACCGCACATTACTTCAAATGGTGCCTAACCAAAGTTTTATAAAGCCACAAACTGACCCCCTCTTTCTTAATTATAATGCTCAGAGTGATGAATGAAGGCATACCACATGCCTGCCTGTACCACTCAATCCACTTGTGACTTTCAAGGAGCAAGGGATGTAGACCCCAAGATCCCTCTGCATGTATATGCTGTTAAGGGCCTGTCCCACTGCGGCGACCTAATGCGCAAGTTCAGAAGAGTTTGCTCTCGACTCATACTTGCAGCATGGTCAACACTGGGTCCTAGGAGGTCTTTGTAACTCTCCTTCATGCTCGAGAGTAGTCCCCGTGGCCTCAGCTAGGTCGCAGCATTTTTTCAACATGCTGAAAAATTCCCGTGAGTGAAAAAAGGTTGTCTTGGAAAAAAAATTTTTTGCTCGTGGATTTAGTCGAAGTAGGTGGTAGTAGGTCAGCATATTATTCGTAGGTAATGGAGGGTAGTCGAAGGTAAAGCTCGTTGAGGAAAGTAAAAGAGTTTTAAAATCCGGATTACAAAAAATGGGGTGGGGGGGGGGGGGGGGGTGGGGATCGTCCCCCACCTCTCAAAATGGGATTTTAGGAGGTGTCAGCAGATTGTAGGGTATTGTACAGAATTGGCCACTACTAAGTAAATACACCATGTGAAAAGCAATTCATAGTACTGTCCTTCAGCCCGGCTCTGGAGGTTGAATCAGGCTTTGAGACATGGATTTGGTCCTCTCCGGCCAAAATAATGGACAGCTCTTAAATGCAGGCGACCATTTGGGACGCTGATGGGATGGATTTGCAGGTTGCTGTGGGAATGAAAGTATCTTATGCCGGGCGGGAACGGAACAATTCCACTGTCCATGTTCGTTCTCCCCTTCCTCTCTGTGCTGCAACAATCTGCGACTGCTTCATGCGCACTGAGCTGACTCACTCGTTCACTCGCCGAATCGGAGAGGTTGGCTGCTGGCCACTCTTCCTGCGTCTGCTCGTTCTCCCATCACACCCATCCCCCACACCCTGATGTTGTTGACTTCCAATTTACAAACAGTTTGTGTTCCAAACAGTTCTCAGGAACAGAACCCTGTCATATTCACGAGTCAGTGGGTCATTTTTAAGGCAGAGATGGACAAATTCTTGATTAGAACGGGTGTCAAGGGTTACGGGCAGAAGGCAGGAAAATGGGATTAGGAGGCAGAGAGCAGCCATGATTGAATGGTTGAATAGACTCAATGGGCCGAATGGCCTATAACGTGTGAACGTGAACTTCCTGCTGTATATTTGAATACATTTTCCTTATCTTCTCTTTCAACTTGTCCTCCTACCGTTTGTAAATGTAAAGTTGGTATTGATCAAAATGAATCCAAAGCAGGGTTAAAACGTTTGGCTTTGCGATGTCCAGTATCCTGCAGCTGAACCCCATTCCATGCAATGTTGAATTTTGTCAAGCAGGTAAGTATGGACTATGTGTGTAGGAAGGAACTGCAGATACTGGTTTAATGGTAGACACAAAATGCTTGAGCAACTCAGCGGGACAGGCAGCATCTCTGGAGAGAAGGAATGGGTGACGTTTCGGGTAGAGTCTGAAGAAGGGCATCGACCCGAAACGTCACCCATTCCTTTTCTTCAGAGATGTTGCCTGTCCCGCTGAGTTACTCCAGCATTTTGCATCTAAGTGTCGACGATGCATTGTTTTCCTTCAAGGGGACAAAGCAGGAGTGGTCTTTGATCACTCCTTCGGCTCAGAGATCACAGCAAGCATACTGAGGCCAAGCCTTCAGCAAGGCATTGATTCCACTGTGCAATGGTGAAAGGGAGGATACAAAATTAAACAAGTGCTGAAAGACAAAAGGGTTAACAAAGACTAAACACACACATACTCTCCATTAATTTGATGGATGTCCTTCCTCTATTATTTTAATGGAGACATTAAGGTTATGTTATAAGCTCATGAGGTCATAAGTGATAGGGGAAGAATTAGGCCATTCGGCCCATCAAATCTATAGACAATAGACAATAGGAGCAGGAGTAGGCCATACGGCCCTTCGAGCCAGCACCGCCATTCAATGTGATCATGGCTGATCATCACCAATCAGTACCCCGTTCCTGCCTTCTCTCCACATCTCCCCTGACTCTACTATTTTTAAGAGCCCTATCTAGCTCTCTCTTGAAAGCATCCAGAGAAGCGGCCTCCACCACCCTCTGAGGCAGAGAATTCCACAGACTCACAACTCTCTGTGAGAAATCGTCTCCATTCTAAATGGCTTACACCTTATTCTTGAACTGTGGCCTTTGGTTCTGGACTCCCTCAACTTCGGAACATGTTTCCTGCCTCTATTGTGTGTCCAAACCCTTAGCAATCGTATATGTTACAATAAGATCCCCTCTCATCCTTCTAAATTCCAGTGTAAAAGCCCAGCCACTCCATTCTCTCAGCATATGACAGTCCCGCCATCCCGGGAATTAACCTAGTAAACCTACGCTGCACTCCCTCAATAGCAAGAATGTACTTCCTCAAATGAGGGGACCAAAACTGCACACAATACTCCAGGTGTGGTCTCACTAGGGCCCTGTACAACTGCAGAAGGCCATTTAGATAATAATCTGCCTTCTTGTTTTTGCTACCAAAGTGGATAACCTCATATTTATTCACATTAAACTTCATCCGCCATGCATCTGCCCACTCCCCCAACCTGTCCAAGTCACCCTGCATTATCATAGCATCCTCATCACAGTTCACACTGCCACCCAGCTTTGTGTCATCTGCAAATTTGCTAATGTTACTTTGAATCCCTTCATCCAAATCATTGATGTATATTGTAAATAGCTGCGGTCCCAGCACTGAGCTTTGCGGTACCCCACTATTCACTGTCTGCCATTCTGAAAGGGACCCATTAATCCCTACTCTTTGTTTCCTCTCTGCCAACCAATTTTCTATCCGTGTCAGCAATCTACCCCCCCCCCTCCCCCCACCCCCCCGCCCAATACCAGTGCCCTAATTTTGCCCACTAATCTCCTATGTGGGACCTTATCCAATGCTTTCTGACAGTCCAGGTACACTACGTCCACTTGCTCTCCCTTGTCCATTTTCCTAGTTACATCCTCAAATCTACTCTGCCATTCAATCATGTCTGATCTGTGTTTCCCTCCTAACTCCATTCTCCTGCCTTCCCCCCATAACATCCTTACACCCTTGGCACCCGTACTAAACCCGTACTTTGATGGGACAGAGGGACTTTACTCTTGATTATTTGAATTAAGTGACTCCACCACTGATTTGACTGGCTTGTGAATGTCATCCCAATGAACAGTGTGTCATTCAACATTACAACTGCAATGCACAACTATTGAGACAGTAAATACTGCACCAGTCAGCTAAAAAAGAGACCGTTAGGCTTATTTTCAAAAAGGTGTTTGGAGCAGATCTGTGATCTAAATGCTAGTGCCAGCAAGTACTACTTATACCAACCTCTAGGAGACAGTAGGGGCTTCACAACAAACGGATTCAGTGTAAGGTTGGTTGACAATAACTAATATAGGTGCTTACATCACACAATGATGATGCCATTACATCACACATGGCTTACTGGCATACACACAAATCATTCATTTAGGTTTCACTCTGTGAAAGAACTCTACACATTATGCACAGTAATTACATAATTTCAGTCCGATAACTGGCTTTCCCAAATATTTTGTCATGACGAACTGAGTTTAAGTGTCTCACTGGAACTATTTTTTGATCTTTAGTTTAGTTGAGTTTAGTTTAGAGATACATCGTGGGAACAAGACTTTTGGCCCACCAAGTCCACGACACCCAGCGATCTCCCGTACACTAGACAAATCACCTATTGAATCTGCATGTCTTTGGAATGTGGGAAGAAACCAGAGCACCCAGAGAAACCCACGTGGTCACAGGGAGAACGTACAAACTCCGTACAGATAGCACCCGAGGTCAGGATCGTAAGGCAGCAACTCCACCGCTGCTCCACTGTGACACGCCCCTGATCTGGCTACTGTGGGGCATTCCTGATCTTGTTCGCTATGGACTTGTGGCCCCACATTGGTTACAGTACTATGCCAGTATAGTGTTAAACTATTGGCGAATCAGTATTTAAGTTGGAATGCAAAGGCAACACCTAATTCATCCTCTTAGTAGGACATTAGTTGCTGAAATATTGCTTTGAAGATCAGGGGTTTCATCTCTGTGGTGACCTGGTCAAGATTTCTCTCTCAGCTCCAATTACTCAGAAAAACATATGTTCTAATCATACCATTTGTATATATAAATTAATAATATATTAAAAGTAATATATTAAAATTTACTAAAATATTGTGAAAAAAATGAAGATGAAGACTATGTCATCGTCATTTGGGGTTACACAAAAAGCTGGAGAAACTCAGCGGGTGCAGCAGCATCTAAGGAGCGATGGAGATAGGCGACGTTTCGGGTCGAGACCCTTCTTTATGTCATCGTCATATTGGGTCATAAATTTCTACTTTCTATTTCCAGTTAGTGCTGGGAAGGATGTGCATGTTGATGCTTGCAACCGCAAGAGATGCTACACTTGTCCCTTCACCTCCCCCATCCACTCCTTTCAAGGACCCAAGCAGTCCTTCCATGTCTGACAGAGGTTCACCTGCACCTCCTCCAACCTCATCTACTGCATCCGTTGCTCCAGATGCCAGCTGATCTATATCGGTGAGACCAAGCGGAGGCTGGGCGATCGTTTCGCCGAACACCTCCGTTCGGTCCGTAATAACCAACCCGACCTCCCGGTGGCTCAGCACTTCAACTCCCCCTCCCATTCCGTATCCGACCTCTCGGTCCTGGGCCTCCTCCACGGCCAGAGTGAGCAACACCGCAAGTTGGAGGAACAGCACCTCATATTCCGCTTGAGGAGTCTGCATCCTCTGGGCTTAAACATTGAATTTTCTCAATTCTGTTAACCCTTGCTGCCTCCTCCCCTTCCCACCTCTCCCTCGGCCCTCGGGCCCTGGCATTCCCTCTCTCTCTATCTCTCCCCCACCCAAGTCGCACTAGCTTCTCATTTTCACACTACAAACAGCTTACAATGGCCTGTTTCCTTTATCATCGATACTTTTTTGCATATCTTTCATTCATTGTTCTTTATCTCTCCACATCACCGTCTATATCTCTCGTTTCCCTGATCCCTAACCAGTCTGAAGAAGGGTCTCGACCCGAAACGTCGCCTATCTCCTTCGCTCCTTAGATGCTGCTGCACCCGCTGAGTTTCTCCAGCCTTTTGTGTACCCTGTTCATGTTGGTTGTTGATTAGGTCCGTTCAGGATAAACTCAGGTGGGAAATGATGTTAAAACCTCCAGGAACATATCAAACAAGAAACAAAGTTAATTGTAATCAAAGCAGATTAATTTCTGTCAAAATGCAGGGAGTACAAAATAGTTATATACATGAATGATGTTCATCAGTACAACTTTAGGCACTGCTAGATTTGGCTGAGAATTGATTTACCCCATTATCCACACAGGAATGCAATGGCATTACCACTTTCTATAGACAACTGTACATAGCCGAGTGTGAATGGTGAATGGCTGGAACACAAGGAGGAAAGTAAAAAACATATTAATATAAATGTGGGGTGACATTGAAGAAGAATGTCTCATTTAGGCAACTGTTGTTATATTTGTAATAGTGAGTGGGGGGGAGGAACTGCGGATGATACGGTGAGGAGAAATGCCTTGAATAAGCAATGATTGGGCAGGCATTGGGTGAGATGTACATCATCAAGAGAGTCTAGAGTCAAGCATGTTTTAACGTCATACGTCTCAGATAGAACAATGACATTCTGATGGGGCTGTCCCACTGTACGAGCTAATTGAAGAGTTCTCCCGAGTTTCCCCCGATTCGAACTCATAGAATTACGGTAATAGCCGCTCGTGGGTACTCGGGGCTCTCGTGGACATTTTTCAACATGTTGAAAAATCTTCACGAATCTTCCCGAGCTTACCGCGTTTCCCGAGTACCTGCCGTGAGCGTTACGAGCCGCTAAGAGACGTCCCCGAGCTCCGACGTACCCGCTACGTACATTCTATGTGCTTACCACGAGTTTAATTTTTATTTAAAATCGGGGGAGCTCTTGAAGCGAGACAGCCCCTTTACTCGCAGCAGCACAACACAATATGTAAACATAGTACACTGTAAACAGTATAATAAACGAGAGAGAAAATAATAGTGTGTGTATATCTATATACACACATAAGCACAAATACACATATACATGGATCAAAAAACAAACAATAATAGTCTATGTAGTTCAGAGCTTATTTGAGGTTGTAGTGTTTAATAGCCGATTAGTTGCAGGGAAGCAACTGTTCCTGAGCCTGGACGTTACAGTTTTCAGGCTCCTGTACCTTCTTCCCAATGGCAGGGGTAAAGTGAGTGTGTGGCCAGTGTGCTGTGGGTCCCTGGTTGTACTGGCTGCCTTTTTGTGGCAGCGATTCTAGTAAATCCCTTTGATGGTGGGGAGGTCAGAACTCATGATGGACTGGGCAGTGTTCACAACTTTTTGCAATCATAGTGAAATTGCTGGGAATATACCCAACCATCACTGCATTATAAACAATACACATGAGAAAAGGGCTCGGAGATCAGGTCCTGAATGGTCCATGTCTAGGAAGGAACGGCAGATGCTGGTTTAAACCGAAGATAGACACAATAAGCTAGAGTAACTCAGAGGGTCAGGCAGCACCTCTGGAGAGTAGGAGCACGAAACGGCACCCATTCCTTCCCTCCAGAGATGCTGCCTGCCCCGCTGAGTTACTCACGAATGGTTCATGTTGGATTTGGGGCTAGAAAAGAAAGATTGGCCATCAAGCAATAAGAAAAATGCAATTTTGCAAAAAAAAAAATAAATTAAAAGGAAATTAAGTCTGGTTGACAGTAAGAAGTTTGTAATTTGATGGGAAGGTTCTCTTCTGGTTTTGCTCATCAGCTGGGTGATGTTAGGCACAGTGATGAACCAAGATCCTATAGCGGAGCTATAGACCACTCCTGCTAAATTCAATGGGCTGACGTGTAGTACGCAACGGAGCGGAACATTGGGCTTTTTTTCATCCATTTCGGTAACCCGACCCGACCCGACTCGCAGTGTAATCAACGTTGCGGGGGGACAGTTTGTGTTAATAAATTATAATTATGAAAATGAGGAGAAGATTTTTACCAAAGAAGTTTGATTTTTACGAGGATGTTTCCGTAACCGGCTCAAGTATCTTTGCTCCGCTACGGGATCTTTGGTGCAGAGACGGAAGCCGGTTACGGAAATGGGGCCGAAAATTAGCCATGAATCTTCCCATGACCGTACTACGTCTTTTTCGTTGAGCGGGCTATCTTGCTAGGATCTTTGGTGGTGAGCAGTGGAATCTTGGAACCTGGAGGAAACAGGAACAGAGGTGGGGGAGTCTTCAACGGCGAGCTGAGGTTCATCACGAGACTTTGACCTTCTGACCCAGGGGTGAGGGTCATACTGCATGAGCCAAGGCAGTAGTGCAAACCAACAGCATTTGATGCCCTTGTTTACATCTAATGCTCCCACTGGATTTTTGTACTCTGTTGCAGCTCGGAGCTCAATGAAAAATACTGGCTGTTGGATGACACCAGGAGTTGCAAAGAAACAAAAAACAATAAAGCAACATAAACATTTTACTCTAAAAAAGAACGCACTCACCAGATCACAAGGCATAAAACCTGCCACGCATTCACATTCTAATAATAACTCAAACATGTAAGCACATCCTTTTTTAGTAATACATTTGCATATGTGAATGACCCCAATTGCACCCTATTCAAAGGTACCTTGGATACAAGCCACTGCATGGTTCAATAGCTACAGCTCAACACACCCAAACATATTTCCTGTTTACAGTGAAAACTTCAGCTCTGAACCACCCAAATTACTTTGTTCCTTTCTACAGAAGTAAGTGTACATGCACGTACAGTTAAATTTAATTATGCCATATGGAGAAAGATGTACTTGGATTCGAGGGAGAAATTGAAAGACCAAGATGCATCCCTGCTTTGCTAGATGTCTCAGTTTCCATGCTAGGGTGATGCTGATTTGGCTGTTCCCAGCCAGGTATATGGAGTGAGTGGAAAACTGACCAGCCAATGCAACTTGAGTGCAAGTCAACTATTCCTGCAAAGACGGTATAATCCCATTGATCCGGCATGTTCCATACTTTGGTGGTGCCCGACCAGCAGATTTCCCACACCTTTGGATGTTACGCCTTTGATAATCCAATCCCCTGATAATTCAACATGTTGCGGAGGTCACACATTAACATAATAAGTTCTCCAGTGAACCCTTTGTGGTTGAAGTGAGTTTGTGAGAGAAACTGCCGTGTTGCATAGGAGCATTGAAATGGAACCAAGCGATTTCCAAAATAGCACAGTAACCAGGGCCTCAATTATTTTCAAGGGTGCTCAGCAACCGGGACCCCAGCAAGTTCAAAGTTCAAAGGTCACTGGAGCCCCACTTAGTTAAAGGGAGGTAAAGAACTGGGTCTCAGTGAGCACAGAGAATCAACATCTGGGAATCCAGGAGCCAACTTGGGTCCCCAGTGGTATGAACATTGACTTTTCCAACTTCAGGTAGCCCTTGCTTTCTCTCTCCGTCCCCTTCCCCTTCCCAGTTCTCCCACTAGTCTCACTGTCTCCGACTACATTCTATCTTTGTCCTGCCCACTCCCTTGACATCAGTCTGAAGGGTCTCGACCCGAAACATCACCCATTCCTTCTCTCCAGAGATGCTGCCTGACCCACTGAGTTACTCCAGCATTTTGTGTCTAGCAGCTGAATTATTCATCCCGTTGGATTGCAACCTTGTGGTGGTCGGGGAGCTTGTGTGTCTCAGTGACCCCTAGAGCTATGCCAGTGGGAGATTCGTCTCCGGTTAGGGTCTCACATGCTGGACAGGTCGAAGGGTAGAGGCGAGACGAAGAGAGATCCACTGGTCCTCCACGTTAGAGGTTGAGCACAGGGCTTACAACCCTGTCTCGTAAAACAAATATGTTACAGAAACAGCAACTGAAGGAATCAACGCTACTGAGTGGAGGACCTTCGTTGCTGCCCTACACGCCAGGAGACATAATAGGCAGTAAGTAAGTAAGTAATCTGAATTATTAAGACATCCTGATGATGGGATGGCAGGTTATCAGAGTTTAATTGGAAGGCAGTGTGTGAGAACAGTTGTCGGGTGAGTATGAAATCAGCTGGGTGGTTCCATGTGAAGTGGGGTCCTTGCGGCCCACATTACATGCTGTCAGAAAACTGAGTGCACAACAAAATAGGTTAAAGCATCTTTCACAACCTTCCCAATAATCTTTTGCGAGTGCTTCTGCTGTCTCTACACGATTATGAGCTAAGAAATAAGGCAGCAAAATTGCTCGAAGCCTCCCCCCTCCCCCAAACAGCAATTAAATAGGTATTTATTCTTTGGAGCGCAGAAGGTTAAGGGGGGACTTGATTGAGGTCTTTAAAATGATGAAAGGGATAGACAGAGTTGACGTGGACAAGCTTTTCCCATTGAGGGTAGGGAAGATTCAAACAAGAGGGCATGGCATGAGAATTAAGGGACAGAAGTTTAGGGGTAACATGAGGGGGAACTTCTTTACTCAGAGAGTGGTGGCTGTGTGGAATGGTCTTCCTGCAGAAGTGGTGGAGGCAGGATCGATTTTAACATTTAAAAGTAAAGTGGATAGGTATATGGACGGGAAGGGAATGGAGGGGTATGGTCTGACTGCAGGTAGATGGGACTAGGGGAAAATAAATGGTCGGCACGTGCTGGAAGGGCTGAGAAGGTCTGTTTCCGTGCTGTAATTGTTATATGGTTATATGGTTAAATAGATGACCAAATAATCTGTTCTCAGTATGATCTGTTTGAGGAATAAATAAAACCGGGACATTATGGGAACTGCCTCAATAAACAGTGCTCCAGAATCACTTATGCCCTTCAGAGTGGGTAGTTGGGGCATTAGATTAATATAGCATCCAAAAGACAGCACCTCAGGCAATGCAACATTGCTTCACCGCTCCATTTAGATATCAGCTTGGAACTTGAAATCTCTGGGGTGGGACTTGAACCTACGACTATCCAGTTACCAAATGAGCCACATCTGACACAAGAAACAAAATAGCATTTTCAAAAAGAAAAATGGATTGATTTGGTCTGTTTGTTCCCCTGGTAGAACAGTTTAATACGTCAACCACGTAAGTCCGTTGAGCTTACTCTGATAGGAGTGTTCACCACAGTCCCACTTTTTAAACTCAGAACCCCAATATTGTTCCATTGGAAAGCTATAAAGCCTAATCATTAACACAATTTCATTCTGTTATGGCCAGAGAGACAGCCTTTCCCCAGGGAAATGATAATGAAGCTCCGTGCAGCAATAAAACAGAATCGCTCTCTGATAATGAGTTTAAGTTTATTCCGTGCTTGCAACGACGGCTCTGTAAACAACTTGGTTATGTTGTCGATTGAAAGCCCTCGCATTGTCAGGTATATTTTTGGCTTACATGGAAAAAAATATCTGCTTGTATATTTATTTGGAATATATTAATGCAGAGCAAAATACAAGTCCATTCTCATCCCTGCTGTGTTGAGTTGAATGGAGTTTTATTTACCAGAGAGGGTTCTTTCATGCCAATTTATTCATGCTCCAGCAGTAAGGGAGGGATGAGCTCCAATTTGTTACTAGGTTCAAAGTTTTCGGGGTAATGGCAAATTTTCAGTAACTAGCAAAGTTAATGACTTGCTCATAGATGCGGCTGCCCAGCTTAGAACCATAATTACAGCGGATCCCTGCCCAATATTGACACTGCTTAGAAACCCCTGTCCAAAGCGAATGGCATGTTGGCCTTTATAACAAGAGGAATCGAATATAGGAGCAAAGAGGTCCTCCTGCAGTTGTACAGGGCCCTAGTGAGACCACAACTGGAGTATTGTGTGCAGTTTTGGTCCCCTAATTTGAAGAAGGACATTCTTGCTATTGAGGAAGTGCAGCGTAGGTTTACAAGGTTAATTCCCGAGATGGCGGGACTGTCATATGGTGAGAGAATGGAGCAGCTGGGCTTGTACACTCTGGAGTTAAGAAGGATGAGAGGGGATCTCATTGAAACATATAAGATTGTTAAAGGCTTGGACACACTACAGGCAGGAAACATGTTCTCGATGTTGGGGGAGTCCAGAACTAGGGGCCACAGTTTAAGAATAAGGGGTAAGCCATTTAGTGGTGAGTGTGGAATTCTCTGCCTCAGAGGGCGGTGGAGGCAGGTTCTCTTGATGCTTTCAAGAGAGAGCTAGATAGGGCTCTAAAATAGCAGTCAAGGATAAGGGGGAATTCCTTTAGGACCGAGATGAGGAAAACATTCTTTACACAGAGAGTGGTGAGTCTCTGGAATTTTCTGCCACAGAAGGTGGTTGAGGCCAGTTCATTGGCTATATTTAAGAGGGTGTTCGATGTGGCACTTGTGGCTAAAGGGATCAGGGGGTATGGAGAGAAGGCAGGTACGGGATACTGAGTTGGATGATCAGCCATGATCACATTGAATGGCGGTGCAGGCTCGAAGGGCCGAATGGCCTACTCCTACACCTATTTTTCTATGTTTCTATGTTTCCATGTTCTATGATATGGGAAGAAGGCAGGAACAGGGTACTGATTGGGGATGATCAGCCATGATCCCATTGAATGGCAGTGCTGGCTCAAAGGGCCAAATGGCCTACTCCTGCACCTATTGTCTATTGTCTATTGTCTATTGTCATCAGAGAAGCTTGTCTGGAGCCAAGGATCACCCTGTTTCTGTGCCCAGCATTCTAACCCGCTCATTTAAGAGCCCCAGTCTGTATAGACCAATGCCACCTGCATACATTGGCCAGAGTAGAACCACCCCGTTTACCACTCTGCCATCCTCCCAATAGTGAACCCTACGATGACGTTAAAGGGCCAGTCCCACTGTCACGAGGTAATTCACAAATTCTCCTGAGTTTTCCCCCGATTCAAACTTGCAGAATGTTCATAACGAGTCCGTAGGAGTCCGTAGATATATCGTAGCGGCTCGTTATACCAGCCGTAGGTACTCGGGGCATCAGGTAAGTCGGGACGTTTTTTCCAGCCCGATGAAAAATGTCCACGAGTAAAAAAAAGTAGTCGGGATGAAAATATTTGCAACTTTTTACTCGTAGTTAGTTCATAGGTAGGCCGTGAGGGTAGTCGTAGGCAGTCGTGGGTACTTGTAGATATTCGTGGGTACTCGTAGCTCGGCAGCTGGACAGAGGAAAAAAGGTGAGTGTAAACAAAAGTCAACGTCAGAACGTGACCTCTGTCACCAGTTCGTGAGCACATTCGTGGAAGGTCATAGGAGTTCATAGATTACCAAAATCTTGATTTTTTTTTAGGTCCTTTAAACTCGGCAGATGTTTTTGATTAAGTCATGAAAGTGGGACAGCCCTTAACCCTTCTTTGTGTCCTAGGTCAACTTGGACAACCCTATCCATTTATGCATGTCCCAGTCTATTTTACTGTGTATAGCCCCATCCATCTTGCATCTCCAACATTATAAAACTGTCCTTCCTGTGAAATGCTGTTCAACGTTAATCTACACCCAGCTTAGCCCAATATAGAATAGCCCAACATAGAACCACACCCCCTCAAGAACAATGCCTAAACTGAAACCACCCAGAGGACCCTTCCCATTTAGGCATCTTGCCCACAACAGACCCATCCCCATTCAGTGTAGTTGTTATTTTTTAGTTTTAGTGATGCAGCGCGGTAATAGGCCCTTCGGCCCACCTAGCCCGCATCGATCAGTGATCCCCACACATTAACACTACACACACTAGGGACAATTTTACATTTATACATTTGCACTCCTGCACCTATTCTTCCTCCTGCACCTATTTTCTACCTTTCTATGTTCCTATTTATACTAAGTCAATTAACCTACAAACCTGTACATCTTTGGAGTGTGGGAGAAAACCGAATATCACAGAGAAACCCCACGCAGGCCACGGAGAGAACCTACAAAGACCGTACAGACAGCACCAGTAGTCGGTATTGAACCTGGATCTCTGGCACTGAAAGGCAGTAGTTCTACCGCTATGCCACCATGCAACTGTAGGATTACACCCATTGCTTTCAATAGTACTGAGTTAGGTAGAACCCTCATCCACTGCCATGTACCCTACTCAATAGAATCCCACCCACATAACCCCTATGGCATAGAACATGCCCATTGTAAAACCTCCTCCGAACAGAATCTGCCCATTGTAGAATCTGCCTATTATAGAACCAGTTCATTGAAGAACCTTATCCATTATCGTTCCATTGTAGTATCTTCCCGATTCGGAACAACAGTGAAACTCAGCTTACTGTCAACCCCCAGCTGGTATAGAGCCTTGGCCATTATGTGCCACCTTGCTCATCACAAAGCCCCAGCCACTGTATAACCTACTTACAGTCAATTTCAAAAAATGAGGATTAACAAAATATCCCTTATCATAGCTACAAGGTTACCAAACGAACATTGAAAATAAATATTTCTCCTTCATTATATTTGTATTTGGATGAAGACCTTTGCTGGCTTCCTGAAAAGCAAATAGTGAAAGGCTTGCATAGAGTGGATGTGGAGAGGATGTTTCCACTAGTGGGAGAGTCTAGGACTAGAGGTCACAGCCTCAGAATTAAAGGACGTTCCTTTAGGAAGGAGATGAGGAGGATTTTCTTTAGTCAGAGGGTGGTGAATCTGTGGAATTCTTTGCCACAGAAGGCTGTGAAAGCCAAGTCAACGGATATTTTTAAGGCAGAGATAGGTAGATTCTTCATTAGTTCAGGTATCAGGGGTTATAGGAAGAAGGCAGGAGAATGGGATTAGGAGGGAGAGATAGATGAGCCATGATTGAATGGCGGAGTAGACCTGATGGGCCAAATGGCCTAATTATGCTCCTATCACTTATGAACTTATGCAATCCCTATCCTTGCCAGCATTGATTCCTTCCTTAAGTAAATCCAAGGCCCTAATGGCTCTCAATACTTCAATCTATTTCAACTGTTCCCTTTGGAAGTGTTCAGTCCCATTGAACTTGGAACATGTTTACCTGTTCCCACAAACTACCAAAAATTGCTGTGCTGTTTTTTTCTGTGTTATTACTCAGCTTAATAGAGTTTCTCCATCACCTCTCCTTTGAGTCAAGGATAGCTGGGGGTTATTTTCAATGTATTGCTACAATCAAACAGGTATTGAAGATAGGATGAACATAATATAGAAACGTAGAAACATAGAAATTAGGTGCAGGAGTAGGCCATTCGGCCCTTCGAGCCTGCACCGCCATTCAATATGATCATGGCTGACCATCCAACTCAGTATCCCGTTCCTGCCTTCTCTCCATACCCTCTGATCCCCTTAGCCACAAGGGCCACATCTAACTCCCTCTTAAATATAGCCAATGAACTGGCCTCAACTACCCTCTGTGGCAGAGAGTTCCAGAGACTCACCACTCTCTGTGTGAAAAAAGTCTTTCTCATCTCGGTCTTAAAGGATTTCCCCCTTATCCTTAAACTGTGACCCCTTGTCCTGGACCTCCCCAACATCGGGAACAATCTTCCTGCATCTAGCCTCTATTTTGTAAGTTTCTATATGATCCCCTCTGAATCTCCTAAATTCTACAGAGTATAAACCGAGTCGATCCAGTCTTTCTTCATAAGACAGTCCTGCCATCCCAGGAATCAGTCTGGTGAAGCTTCTCTGCACTCCATCTATGGCAATAATATCCGTCCTCAGATTTGGAGACCATGATATAAACAACTTCATTGTCCTTTCCTTCTTCTGATCCATAATCCCAGGGTCTCGGACCGAAATGCTGCCTATTTCTTCTCTCCATAGATGCTGCCTCACCCGCTGAGTTCCTCCAGCATTTTTGTCTACTTTCGATTTTTTTCCAGCATCTGCAGTTTTTTCTTAAACAAAGGATAGTCCGACAGTCACCAATGAGGTCGGTAGTAGTTCAGGACTGCTCTCTGGTTGTGGTAGGATGATTCAGTTGCCTGATAACAGCTGGGAAGAAACTGTCCCTGAATCTGGAGGTGTGCGTTTTCACGCTCCCATTTTATCCATGATCAAAGGGAACTACAAACAGCGAGGAGTAAGGAAGTGAATATTTCGGAATATTGTCTTTGGAATTTTGAACTACCTAGAGGAAAAATTCAGAAAAGTATTTATCGTCAACTTGGAGGGAGAGATAAAGGCCAGCAGGTCCAGTACCTATCTAACAGCATGACGCAGATGTTGGTGTCATTCACAGAATATGGTTGTGCTTGAAGAGAGGGGAAGGACTTTAAAATTTATGATCAGCAGTTTGGTCAGAGGAGATTTTCAAAAAAGGAAAAAAAATTGGTAGCAGCAGAATCTTATTATAGTATCACCTTCCACCTCATTGCTCTCTCCCTCTGTTCCGAAGCTTGGCACGACACTTTGCCAGATGACAGTGTCCCTATAACGACACTCAGAGAGCAGTAAATAATAAATATCAGGCTCATTACGCAACAGGAAGCCAGCTAAAAGGATGCATGCACCAACCACTCCACTGCAGGCAGCTATTGAAGAGAATAGAAAACCAGTCACTTGCTGAATTCCAGCACCCTGTTTAAAATTTTATTTTGTCTTAAATAGAGAAACTAAGTAAAAGGCCAGAGTCGAGAGTATGGGACTGACTCAAAGCCCTGTCCCATGGTACGAGTTCATTCCAAGAGCTCTCCCGAGTTTGTCCTGATTCGAACTCGGAGATTTACGGTAATGGCCACGAAAATCTTCACGAGTCTTCCCGTGCTTACCTGTCGTTAGTGAGCCTTCCCAAGTACCTGCCGTTAGCGTTACGAGCCGCTAAGGGACGTCCCCGAGCTCTGACGTGCCCGCTACGTTCATTCTCGAGTTTGATTTTTTTTAAACTCGGGAGAGCTCTTGGAATGAACTCGTACCGTGGGACAGGGCTTTTAGAACTGATGAGAAGACAGATCAGACACTGGGTTATTTACAATGCTAATCCCCATCTTACTTCTCTGTCCTGGCAACTTTTAATAAAGCTTCGACTGAATTAAAGTAAAGTCCCAAAATGTCATCTTGTTGTCCAAAAGGTTTTTAGTTTTGTTTAGTTTAGAGAATCAACATGGAAACAGGCCCTTTGGCCCACCGAGTCCGCAACGACCAGCGATCCCCACGCATTAACACCATCCTACACACACTAGGGACAATTTACACTTATACCAAGCCAATTAACCTACAAACCTGTTCTTCATTGGAGTGTGGGAGGAAACCGAAGATCTCGGAGAAAACCTGCGCGGTCACGGGGGGAACGTACAAACTCCGGGCAGACAGCACCCGCAGTCGGGATCGAACCCGGGTCTCCGGCGCTCCAAGCAACGTAACGCAGCAACTCTACTGCTGCTTCCATCTGAGGTTTGTGCATTAGAAATTAGCAGCTTCTGGGTTCAGCTAATCTCTTCAACTTTGTTTCCTGGCCAGGAACTGGGGTGAAAGAGGAGAGGTCAATGCACTGTGACTGCGCACTTCCAGCCTTTATGTGTTGTTCCATTTTTGAAACGGGACAACCATCTTGAAAAGCAATCACACAAGAAAAATATATTATTTGTTTTTTTGCAAGAAAGGTCCTTTTGTTTCCATACTGCCCTAGTCTTGTGAGGTCTGTACACCAACAGACTAATAATGTTCACAAATAACTATTTCATTCATGTGTAGGAAGGAACTGCAGATGCTGGTTTAAAGCGGAGATAGACACAAAATGCTGGAGTAACTCAGCGGGGCAGGCAGCATCTCCGGAGAGAAGGAATGGGCGATGTTTCGGGTCGAGACCCTTCTTCAGACTGGTTAGGGATAAAGGAAATGAGAAATAGATGGTGATGTGGAGAGATAAAGAATAATGAATGAAAGATATGCAAAAAAGGTGCCGACCTTCACAGTCTCCCTGGGGCCACCGATGGTGCTGCCGCAGGCCCGTATGTCCACTCCAGCCCCCACAGGCCTCCACCAGCGAGTCCACCGACCCTCGCCTCTCCACCACCCACCAGAGGGCCAGAGCCATTGCCTCACTTGAGTTCCAAGCTCAGCACCAGACCCCCAACCTCCACGATGCAGACTCCAACACCACGTGGTCTGACTCTGCTCGGCCTTCTTCTCCTCCCACTCCCTCAGGGAACCTTAGTAGTGATGGGTCTTCCCCTTTCCCCTCTTTTAACCAAGGTTACTGTAATGGTCCTCACCCCCCCCCCCCCCCTCCTCTGAACACCCACCATCCCCCCACCAGATCTCGCCTCGTTCTTTGTCCACACCCCATCCACTCCTCTGGCCCCAACCCCCACCCTTGTCGTGTCTTCACCATCCCCCCCTTTCCAATACGGAACGGTCTGTCCTCAACAGAGGCCTCACCTTTGTTCCCCTCCGTCCCCATCTCAACGAGTTCCGGGTCCACCACGATGTAGAGTTTTTCTTCCATCGCCCCCACCTCTGTGCCTTTTTCTATGGGAAGGACCCCTCACCACCCAGTGATGACCCCTTCACCCGACTCCACCAATTCCCCGTCCCCAGAACAGCCTTCTACCCTCGCTAGGCTTTATTTCTAACTGCCGGTGTGACATCAACCGTCTCAACCTTTTCACTCTCCTTACCTGCTCTAACTTCACCCCCTCTGAGCGTACAGCCCTCCGCTCACTCTGCAGCAACCCTGACATTACACTGGAGCTGGCCGACAAGGGAGGTGCCGTGGTAGTCTGGTGTGCTGGGGCCAGGCAGCAACTCTCAGACACCTCCTCCTACTTATCCTTGGACCATATCCTACATCCCACAGACAAGCACCAGGCCTTAATCTCACAGACCATTTCTGATTTCATCACTTCTGGCAGTCTGCCTTCCACAGTCTCCAACCTTATCGTTCCCCAGCCCCGCACAGCCCGGTTTTACCTTCTCCCCAAAATCCACAAACACAACTGCCCTGGCAGACCCATTGTTTCTGCCTGCTCCTGTCCCACAGAAATGATTTCCACTTACCTCGACTCCACCCTATCCCCCCCGGTCCAATCTTTCCTGACCTATGTCCAAGATACCTCTCTTTAGTCTGAAGAAGGGTCTCGACCCGAAACGTCGCCTATCTCCTTCGCTCCTTAGATGCTGCTGCACCCGCTGAGTTTCTCCAGCTTTTTGTGTAACCCTACATCTGTTTAATGACTTCCGCTTTCCGAGCCCCCACTCCCTCATCTTTACTATGAACGTTCAGCCACTCTAAACCATGTATCTTTTCACTCTGAATGGCTCAATTATAATCATGTGTTGTCTTTCTGCTGACTGGATAGCACGCACAAAATATTTTCACTGTACCTCGGTACATGTGACAATGAACTAAACCAACTTACAGCTTCATAAACCAAATTGCGGAGTTTTGTTTTAAGTTAGAAGCAATGTTCCTTTTAGCAGCTTGGTACAAATGCTGTTGCCTCTGTGAAACCTCACATAAAGGTCCAACGAATATCGAGTAAGTCCCTGTAAGTGCTTAATGAGGTTGCAGGAGTTAGGGTTCTGCTTAGCCTTTGTTGAAGGCTTCCTCTTCTCCATTCCTGAAGGCAATGAGATTGTCATGGTCACAATTACAAGTGGAACATCTCTCTTTCGGCGTGAACATCAATGAACCCACTACGTGAGACTATTGGAGATGGTTCAACTCTTCCTTCTGCTGCAGCTCATAAGCACTACTCTACCAAGTGCCATTATATTCTGATTGCCATTATATTCTTTTACTTCTAGGAATGAACCTTCCCCGGCAACTATATTTTCCTCACTATGAGGTGAAGTCAGTGCTTTGCACAGAGGTTGAAACCTCGGATCACCTCCGATCAGTAAAGAGCCACCATGTCGGAAGGAACTGCACATGCTGGAAGATAGACACAAAACGCTGGAGTAACTCAGCGGGACAGGCAGCATCTCCTGAGAGAAGGGTCGGTGACATTTTGGGTCGAGACCCTGAAGCAGGGTCTCCCTAGATGCTGCCTGTCCCGTTGAATTACTCCAGCAGCATTTTGTGTCTAGTTAAGATCCACTGACTTTTACCAACTGGCTGAGCAGATCAGAATGGGAGCTTTTGAGGGCGGTACTGAAATGCCAACCAAAGGCAAACCGTGTACAACGGAGAACCCATTGTCAACCTATCCACAAGCCAAGCCTTCAGGAAGATCTTGACGGCTTGGCTGCTCTTGTGAGCTCTGTACGCCAACAGACCAACAAAAAATATTCACAGATAACTGCTTCCTTCATAGAGTCATAGCATCATACAGTTCCTTTGGCCCAACACATGCTTGCCAAACAAGATCCTGATCTAAACTAGTCCCATTTGCTCATATCAACCCCTCTAAATCTTTCCTACCCATGTACCTGTCTTTGAAATGTTATTTTAATACATGCTTCAACTACCTGATCTGACAACTTGGTCCATATAAATGCCACCCTCTGAGTGAAAACGTTGCCTCTGAAATTCCAATTAAATTTGCCCCTCTCACCTTAAACATATGTTCTCTTTTTTTTTAATTTAGCTGCTCTGGGTAAACAAAAAGTATAAAGGGGTTGGACAGGCTAGATGCAGGAAGATTGTTCCCAATGTTGGGGAAGTCCAGGACAAGGGGTCACAGTTTAAGGATAAGGGGGAAGTCTTTTAGGACCGAGATGAGGAAAACATTTTTCACACAGAGAGTGGCGAGTCTCTGGAATTTCATTTCAGAGTCACGTGAGTGACTTCGTGAAGAGCCCGCCGGCGCGCATGCTCGACATATCGTCGTACCGCGTTGCTGTGACGGCTGGCGGTGGAGCGCGCTCCTCGCCAGCCCTTCATTAGGGGCCACGGAGGTGAGTATTCTACCTTTAGTTGGTGGTCCTTGTTGTTGGTTTTGTCTTGCAGCAAGGACATGGATGGGAGTTCGAAGGGCCGGAGGACGTCAGGACGAGTTCGCCGGTCAACAGTTCCGGGGCCTTTACCATCGGCAGTACCTGCATCGCAGGCCGGGACTCAGGCGGAGATGTGGGTAAGCCCTGTGTTCACAGGTCCAGATCAACCAGCACACCACAGCTCGGAGGAGTTCGACGAGGAGGAGTGTGGTGTGCCGCCAGAGCAGGGGGACCCTGCCATGGCAGTCAGGTCGTCAGCGGGCTCGCTGGCGACCTCGAGCTGGGTGCGTGCGGCTGCACGGCCTGTTCCACTCAGCCCTCCGAGAAGGGGGAGGGCAGGAGCCCAGAAGCCTAACCCTGCCAGGGCTAAGGCATTGCCTGACACGGAGGAGCGGTCAGGTTCCAGGGAGAGACCCGGGGCGGCTGTGAGGTCCAGCCGGCACACCCCGACTCTCGACGCCGGGACGGGTCGGTCGAGTCGGGTCTTGTCATGGTCGCCGAGCCCCCCATGGATGGGTGGGCGAGACCATGCGTCGGCAAGGTCCACGATGTGGGCAGCCGGCAAGACTGCGCGGGCCCCAGGCAGCCATGCTTCGGCTGGTGCCAACACCTCGCCGCAAGTGCCCTTAGTGGCAGCGGCTTCAGCTCCCGCTAAACGGAGGCGGTTGAACACGCCCGCGCAGGAATCGCGCAGTTTCGCCTCGGCGGCTGTTAGCGACAACTACCGGCACCGGCAGGGCCTCGACGAGGTGCGGGCCGATGACAGGAGCCCGGTTTTCTTTTCAGAGCCGGAGGACTCCGACCACCTGAGTGTTCAGGGTGAAGGGCGTATTGACCATATGGAGCGGCTGCTGGAGCTCCTGCTTCAACGTCAACAACAGCAGGGCAGCAACAGGCACAGGGCGTCTTCACAAACATCTACTATCAGCCTGGAGCAGCAGGAAGAAGTCCTCATCCAGGCAATGAGCCGTCACAAGGCTCCATCCAATTGCAACTCCCTCAACGTGCCTGTGGTCAATACGCCGATATGGGGCAACATCAGTGCGGCTATCCGTCAACAGGAGGTAAAACTGCAGCGGATCCTGAAGCTCCTCACGGCCGGTATTACCGCCTTTGTGCGGTCGGTGGACGGGGACGAATTGAATTTGGACCAGGAAGATGCCCTGGCCCTCCTTTGCGCGACCCAGCACGAAATTAACGGGTTTCGCAAAACCAGCATCCGCCCAGCGCTCAATCCAAAGTTTGCAGGATTGTGCAAACCACCGCCACCGCCCCCGCCCCGTCAGCTCTTTGGGAAGGACCTCTCGAAGAGAGTCAAAGAGCTTGACGAGCAAGCCAAAACGGTGGGGATCATGCGCCCTCAGAGTGCCCCCACACCGTCAGGCTCAAAGTCTCCATACATTCGATCACGAGGGTCTGCCAGTACCTCGACGAGGACCCACCCTCAAGCTCCACAACGACAGCAACATCAGACCCAGCACCAGGGGTCTTTTTTAGGACAGGGTCGGCAGAGACCCTGGTGGAAAACGAAGACGCCGCGCCCTCAAGCCAACCCAGCACCTCCACGTCCACACACGCGTGTCAAGGACCGCCGGTAACCACGGAGGTGAGGGGGTCTGGTTCTCTCTTTTCTCTCTGTTTAACTTCACATGTTGGTGGTCGCCTTCGGTGGTTTTTGGGTGCATGGGGTAATTTTACTGGTGACGAGTATGTGTTGCAGAATATTCAGGGGCATAAAATTGAGTTTATTAATGGCGACATTCCTCCATCCCAGCACATGCCCGCTCGAACGTTTAAATTATCTGCTGCAGAACAGGCAGCCGGCTATAAGGAATTGTTAAGTCTTGAGCAAAGGAGTGATTAAGAGAGTGGTGCATGAGCCAGTTGAATTTGTTTCGAACATATTCACCAGACCTAAGAAGGATGGAAGTTGTCGTGTCATTATTGATCTAACCCGTTTGAATACTTTTGTAACATATTCTCATTTTAAAATGGATACGTTGAAACAACCAAATCATTGATTTCTCATGGTGGCTTTATGGCATGCATCGATTTAAAAGACGCATATTATTCCGTATCCGTCCAGAAATGTGACAGAAGGTTTTAAAATTCATCTGGATGGGGCAACTCTGGCAGTACAAGGCTTTGCCTAATGGGCTCACCAGAGCCCTAGATTGTTCACTAAATTAGTGAAGCCAATTATGGCTTATTTGAGACAACGACACCATATAGTTATGGCCTATTAAGATGATGTCTTAATTGTGGGCCACACCCTGGAATTGGCTGAACAGGGTGTTGCAGCTGCTGTCAATATATTTCAACAATTGGGGGTTTATTGTCCATCCAGAGAAATCAAAGTTCTACCCTGCCCAGGTGATTAATTACCTAGGGTTCACGGTGAACTCTATAAGCATGAGGGTTACCATTCCAATTAACAAGATTGAGGAGGTTACCCAGGTGTGTCAAGATTTAATCCGCACCAATATACCATCGATTCGGCACTTAGCTGCAATAATTGGGAAGCTGGTAGCTTTGTTTCCGGCAGCGCGATATGGACCTTTGCATTATCAGAATTTGCAAAGAGCTAAAATTGCTGCGTTAAAACAGAACGCTGGTCATTATGCTCGGTCCATGCAGCTGCCGCCCGAAGCGATAAATGAGTTGCAATGGTGGGTGTGTCACATTAGCAACTCATTCAAGCCTATTAGGGAGGCTAATCCGGTGGTATATTTGCAAACTGATGCAAGCTCCAATGGTTGGGGAGCCATGAATAATTGCTCTAGTTGTGGTGGCAGATGGGACACCCTTGAATCAACGATGTTGTTAACTCAAGGGATTAACTATTTGGAGTTGCTGGCAGCATTCCACGGACTTCGTGCGTATTGTTCTAAGCTTGTTGGAGCACATGTCCGTCTCCAAATAGACAACACCACAGCAGTAGCATATTTAAACCATATGGGTGGTACCAGGCCAGTTTCGTGTGACAAATTGGCAAACTCAATTTGGCTCTGGTGTGTTCAAAGAGACATTTGGATTTCAGCTACCTATTTGCCAGGTGAGCTTAATACTGTGGCGGACACCAGGTCACGCAAATTTAATGACAATATTGAATGGATGTTGCATCCTGAGATCTTTTCTAAAGTCACAGCCAAATTTGGTAAACCGGACATTGACCTCTTTGCGTCACGGTGGAACCATCAGGTACCAACCTACGTTTCATGGGAACCAGATCCTGGGGCAATAGCGCTAGATGCATTCTCGCTGGACTGGGGGAAGTGGTTTTTCTATGCCTTCCCCCCATTTTGCCTCATCAGTCGGGTATTGGGAAAGATTCAGGCAGATGCTGCCAAGGGCATCCTTATTATACCCGACTGGCCCACACAGCCTTGGTATCCGGTGGTCTTTAACATGCTCAACGAACCTTGGGTCCTTTTGAAGGGTTGCCCACAATTGGTTACTCACCCCGTCTCAGGGGAGCCGCATCCCTGCCATGGCTATTTAAATTTGTTGGCTTGCAGGTTCTGAACAGGCCGTTAGTCCAATACGGCCTCTCGGCTCGGACCATGGATACCACCGGGGCGTCGTGTCGAGAGTCTACAAGGCGAAGATACCGCTCGCATATTAAGAAGTGGGAAGCCTACTGCAGCCGCTCTCGCATCACGTACGATGACGTGACAACAACCGACGTCCTGGAATTCCTCGCGGGGTTGCACCATGATGAACACTTAAGTTACAGTGCCATTAACAGCGCCAGAAGTGCGCTATCATTCTACCTCAGTTTGGAGGTAGGATCCAACAGGCTAGTGTCCAGACTCATGCGGGGTATATTCAATATGAATCCGCCTACACCACGCTATAATATCACCTGGGATGTCAGGGACGTATTAACCCTGCTCAGGACGTGGTCACCCATGGAAGGGCTCCAACTGGACCAACGCACCATGAAGCTGGTGATGTTACTAGCGCTGACTTCAGCTCAGAGGGTACAGACACTACACAAACTTCGTGTCGACAGAATGACGTCTACCCCCACAGAAGTAGTCTTTTTCATTGACGAGCTACTAAAGCAGCATAGACCTGGGTGCACAGGGCTGCAGCTGAAGTTCCCGGCATACCCCGCAGATGCTAGGCTATGTGTAGCCTCACATATCCGCCACTATGTCAAGGTGACGGCACGCATCAGAGGAATGGAGAGATACCTGCTTGTCACTCATAAGAGACCTCATCATCGAGTGACAGTCCAGACGATATCCATGTGGCTTCCAGTCGTCTTGGGTAAGTCAGGTATCGACACTAATGTGTTCAAGTCTCTTTCCAACAGGGCTGCATCGACGTCAACGGCGAGGGTCATGGAGGTGCCCATGGACCAAATTCTCGCCACAGCAGGATGGGCTAATGAAGCTGTGTTCCAGCGTTTTTATAACAAGCCTGTTGCTGCTCCTCTACAGTTTGCAGAAGCCGTGCTGAATGCAGGTCACGAACGTGGAGATGTCCCCGCATGAGGGGTTTTGATTTGTTATTAATAACTCTGCTCTTGTTTTGCAGTATGAACTATTGAGCAAGTTTGTTCCTCCCATCCATCCCTGGTAGTGGTGTGTCAGCATGGACGTGGTCCAGGGCGTGTAATCACAGAAGCTTTGAAGTCTTCACGAAGTCACTCACGTGACTCCGAAATGAAATAGTAAGATTGAACGAGAACTTACCAGTTCGAAGGTTGATCTTTATTTTATGAGGAGTCGAAGTGAGGGATTTCGTGCCCTCCTCGCCCAACCCACAATCACCTTCATCTGGTAATCTTAGTCACTTCAATCTTACTATGCGAAGTCATTTCTATTGTTGGTTTCTGTGATTCCACGCCGCTACTTTGAAGTATGTCGAGCATGCGCGCCGGCGGGCTCTTCACGAAATCCCTCACTTCGACTCCTCATAAAATAAAGATCAACCTTCGAACTGGTAAGTTCTCGTTCAATCTTACTATTCTCTGCCACAGAAAGTAGTTGAGGCCAGTTCATTGGCTATATTTAAGAGGGAGTTCGATGTGGCCCTTGTGGCTAAAGGGATCGGGGATATGGAAAGAAGGCAGGTACGGGATACTGAGTTGGATGATCAGCCATGATCATATTATATGGCGGTGCAGGCTTGAAGGGCCGAATGGCCTACTCCTGCACCTATTTTCTATGTTTCTATGTTTCTATGTAAACGACTCTGTGCATTCTGCCTATCCATTCCCTTCATGACTTTATACACCTCTATAAGATCACCCCTCAGCCTCATGTGCTCCAAGGAATAAAGTCCTATTCTGGCCAACATCTCCCGATAGCTCAGCCCCTCAGGTCCTGGCAACATCCTTGTAAATCATCCTTGCACTCTTTCCAGCTTAACGACATCCTTGCAGTAGCAGGGTGAGCACAAGCACAACTGAATGCAGCACCCCATTGCCACCCTCACGAACCACCATCCACTCCACAAATGACTAGGTTTGCCAACACTGCGTGTGCCCCCTGCAAAATGGATGCCAGCAACTCATCAACATTTCAATGCCAGCACACGTGGAGGTTTAATCTGTAGCAACCGGGACAACAAATGCAGCCATTCATGTGCTCCCCTGGTCCCAGCAGTGCGGCGGGCTCCATATCAGTCATCCTTGACAACCTGTGCTCTAGTTTGTTTACCGTGTAGAAGCTGCTCACCTCTTGGTATTGCAGCACCACAGGATGGCAGCTCTTCACCACTTTCAGCAGCAGTTGGCAATTATCAATGCTGGCTGACCTCCCACCACTCATGAAACGAGAGAAAGATGAAGATCCGCTGTGACTCAACTCCATTGGTGCTGTTCCTCTGTGTGCTGATTGTCAGCGCCTGCTTAAACGTTAGTTATGAGCACGGGGAGCTGCCGTACTTGTGCAAACCCATCCTGCCCTTCTGTTTGGTGCCTCTGTCTATTCCTGTTCACATGCAAAGCTTCCTCAGTGTGATCCTCGGCCAATGGAGGAGGCTGCAGGACGTCCACAAGCACCGGTGGTCCTCATCTGCCAGGAAGCGGGGAGCACCAGGTCTCGTAAGTGTGGCAACAGCCTGGGCCAACTGACTGATGGGCGACTGTGGGCGAGGCGCTGGAGGGAAGGTGCTCCATGGAGCCACTGGCATATCCCAGAGAAGGCCACCACCAATCCCCTCTTCCTGCTGGACACACAGAAGGAGGGCCGCCACACCCCCAAGCCACAGTCAAACATCAGGGTCTAGGGGGAGCTATCTGAGCTTCAATGGCTGAAGCTGGAGATTCCAGTGCATCATGGAAAATGAAACCTCAGCCGGCAGAACTTGTGCAGTGGTCGGTGCTGGGATACAACTGGACAGTGTGAATGGCACGGTGGCACAGCGGTATAGTTGCTGCTTTAAAGCGCTTTCAGCGCAAGAGACGCAGTTTTGTTCCTGACTCCAAGTGCCGGCTGTATGGTGTTTGTACGTTCTCCCCGTAACTGCGTGCGTTGTTTCCCCCGAGATCTTCGGTTTCCTCCTACACTCCAAAGACGTACAGGTTTGTAGGTTAATTGGCTTGGTATAAATGTAAAAATTGTCCCTAGTGTAGGATAGCGTTAGTGTACGGGGATGTGTACGGGGATCGCTGGTCGGTGCAGACTCGGTGGGCCGAAGGGCCTGTTTCCACACTGTATCTCTAAGTGAAACTAAAACCAAACTAAATATGTAGGAAAGAACTGCAGATGTTGGTTTAAATCGAAGGTCAACACAAACTAAATCTCATGCTCCTGGGCATTTAATGCAGGCTTCAAAGATGTACCTCGAATATGTTGTCTTGCATGTCCATTGGCTTTTTTTCTTTCTATTCTGGTCTTCAAGTGAGTCCTCTGGTCCAGTTCCATTGTGTGTACCTACCTTGTAGAGATCTGCAGTCAAAGGTACACACTTTCTCTAGCTTGGGTATAGACCATCTCAGTTCAGTGGTCGCCACATACAGTCCCTGCATGTAAACCATGAAGTCTAGGCAGGTAGACGTCAATGTTAGATGGAGAGCAGACATGCCTTTGTCAGAAGACAAGCTCGTCAGTCCAGAATCAAAGGAAGTTCTTGGATGGAGACACAGGATGTTGGAATTCAGAGCAAAAAAAAAACTTTGGAAGACCTCAGTGGGTCAGGCGGCATCTGTGGGAGAAAGGAATGGTCGATGTTTCGTGTCTTGATGCTGAGGCAGGACCATAGAGGGCTGATCGAGTATAGGAGTGAGAGGAAGGGGTGAGATAGGTGGAACCAGGAAAAGCGGGGGGATGATGCGCAGGAACTTGCCTCCTGACTCATGAATGAGTGTATGTTTATTGGTATGTACACATGCAAGGAATTTGCCTTGGTGCTCCGCTCGAAAGTAACAAAACAACATACAGTAAACCATTAAGAATAAAACATTGAAACATTAAAATATTAAGGAAAGGCTTGACATACTCTCTATTTCAACACCGTTCATTAATCTTGGCAACATCGTTGAAAAAGCAGGCCGCTTAATTGGCGCCTCATCTACCGCCCTACTAAATGTGAACCACCTTTCCCACCTGTGGCTGCAGTGTCTGCAACCTAGAATTTGTATCGCAGCAACTCATTTTTTGCTCAAACCTATCTCTAAAATTTGCATCCTTTATTGCCCATGAAAGGACATCAACATATCCATATTTCCTTCCGAGTCATGGTCCATTATAACCTGAAAATAGATGGCTGGTCCTCCTTCATTGTAGTTGGGTACTGCCTGCTAAGCAGCACAGGAGGAGTTGCTTCACCACTTGGACCACCTACCATCCAGTCAAGGATAGCGAGGGATACCCCAGATCTTAATGGCACAACTCAATGGGAAGACATGTCTACACAAAAGGCAAAAAATTAAATATACTAACTTCTTGTTGTAACCACTCTCCAAGCGAGTCCCAACATTCACTCCACAAGCCTGCACTGGAGAAGAAAGCAATGAATTACACACACTCCCTCATACCTGTCCGCCCTCACACCTCAAACGTTGTATTGTACCATGCAAGCTACGCCCCAGGTGAGTGGGTGTGTTTCTCGAAACAGTGTTCCTTCTGCGTCCAATTCGATATTATTCCTGCTGCAAAGAGCTCACTAAATCGTGATCTTCAAGTTCACATTGAACATAAAGGCGCTGATCTGCCCACCTCTTTTCTTTGACGGTAATGAAAATATAACAGCGGGGGTGGATATGGGATTGAATGGGACCAGCTGTACTTGGGGCTCTATTTAAACTAAGTGGAGCAGTCAAGAAAATATAACATGGGCAAAATGTGATTACAAAAGAAGAAACAGCTGTAAGTGGATTTTGTGTGACCTGTCATTTTTGAGGCAAGTTACTATGTAATGCCTGTAGTTTAGTGAAGATACCAGCAACCTGTGTTATCTTCAGCTATAGGAATGTTGACCAATATTTCTAATTTCTACTACCTACCTCAACGGGGGGGGGCCTCGGACTGTCTTCGATCGGATGTCGCTGGCTTTAACCCGCACTAAACGTTATTTCCTTAACATCTGTAGGAAGGAAACACAGATGCTGGTTTAAACCAAAGACAGACACAAAATGGTAGAGTAACTCAGCAGGACAGGCAACGTCTCTGGAGAGAAGGAATGGATGACATTTCGGATCGAGACACTTCTTCAGACTTCATTCCCTTAACATGGATTTGTACTGTGAATGGCTCGACTGTAATGCTGTATTACTTCTGCTGACTGGTTAGCACGCAACTAAATCTTTCCACTGTACCTTAGTAGACATGACAGTAAACTGAATTAAACTAAACTGAACTGAACTAATGCAGGGATATGGACCAAACTATCTATTACATGTACACAATGTTCTTTAGGAGACCCGTGTATTTTAAATACAGTATAGGTAGCTTTAATTCGCCTGTGGCATTGGGAGAGATTGGTTGAGTTTGCAGCTAGGATGAATTCCATTGAAATCACTCACCACAGATACCAACAAACAACGGGCAGCTCTAAACTCCAACCCATACCGAATCATAATGTATATTGAGTCCACGAATCTTCAGCTAAATAATCAATGGTCTTCCCTTCATAGAAACATAGAAATTAGGTGCAGGAGTAGGTCATTCGGCCCTTCGAGCCTGCACCGCCATTTAATATGATCATGGCTGATCATCCAACTCAGTATCCCGTACCAGCCTTCTCTCCATACCCCCTGATCCCCTTAGCCACAAGGGCCACATCTAACTCCCTCTTAAATATAGCCAATGAACTGGCCTCAACTACCCTCTGTGGCAGAGAGTTCCAGAGACCCACCACTCTCTGTGTGAAAAAATTCCTTCTCATCTCGGTCCTAAAGGATTGCCCCCTTATCCTTAAGCTGTGACCCCTTGTCCTGGACCTCCCCAACATCGGGAACAATCTTCCTGCATCTAACCTGTCCAACCCCTTAAGAATTTTGTAAGTTTCTATAAGATCCCCTCTCAATCTCCTAAATTCTAGAGAGTATCAACCGAGTCTATCCAGTCTTTCTTCATAAGACAGTGCTGACATCCCAGGAATCAATCTGGTGAACCTTCTCTGCCCTCCCTCTATGGCACTCCCTCTATTCCTCGTACTCTCAGAGATAGAGCTGTTACCAATGGATACACATCGTTCAACTCCATAGATAATGAATGAGTCTTATCAGCCAGATCTGGACATCATCCCTTCTTGGACTAAAGTAACATTCAATGTACAAGATAATAATAATATCCAGCAGAGAGCAAGTCTATCCTTGACTCACAACTTTACTGCTGTCTACCTCCCTGTAGAGATATGGGTTCACCGCAGGGATGTGAATCATCCTAGGAACACCATAGCTGTTATGGGGACGGGATACTCTGCAGCAAGTTGCTCATCCGCTCAAGGCCAAACTGCAAATTGCAAAACCTAGGCTGGTGTAGTTCCAACCGCATGATTAGAAGCTTTTTGCTCTCCAACGAGACAGTCTGCTGATTCACCACGTCAAACATTCATGACTCCACCACCAACATATTCTGATGCCAGGAATACCATCATCATTGTTCCTTCATCAAAGCTGTGCCAAAGCCCACAAAAGCACACGACTGCAAATCCAGAAGGTGGCCCATCACCATATTCTCAAGGCCAATTTGGAATGGGCAACTTTGCTGGAGGCACAAGGAACTGCGATACTGCAATCTTGGATAAATCACAACCTGCTGGAGAAACTTTGTAAGTCATGCAGCCTCTCTGGAGGACATGGATAGGTGACGTTTTAGGTTGGGACCTTTCTTCAGACTCTTGATCCTTCTTCAAACTTGTCCTGGATGCCTACATCACCCAAATGATAGGACTATGAATGGACAAAGTGAACATGGAATTCAATCACGGAAGTGTAAGACCGCTCTAGAAATGTAGAAGAATAGAAAACAGTAGAATTAGACCATTTGGCTTTTTAACCCAGCTCTACTATTCAGTGCAATCATGCCAGATTAATACCTTGTTCCTGCTTCCACCTAGCAATCCTCATCTCTCCAACCATTATACCCGACTTCCTGAATACTGTATGTTTAATCATTTTGACTTCACTTTCCTTCTGTAGTAGTGAATACCTCAGGTTCACAACCTTCTAGTTGACAAAATACAACTAAACACAAATGTCTGTGTGGAGTTTGCATGTTCTTCCTGCAATTTTAATCGAGGTGCCCAGGTTTCCTTCCACATCCAAAGACATGCGGATTTGCAGGGTTAATTGGCCTCTGTAAATTGCTCCAGTATATAAGAAGTGGATGGGCAAGTGGCATAACATAGAATTAAACCCTGTCCCACAGTACAAGTTCATTTCAAGAGCTCTCCCGAGTTTGCCCTGATTCGAACTCGGAGATTTACGGTAATGGCCACTCGTCGGTACTCGGGGCTCTCGTGGACATTTTTCATCATGTCGAAAAATCTTCACGAGTCTTCCCGTGCTTAACTGCCATTAGCGAGTCTTCCCGAGTACCTGTCGTTAGCGTTACGAGCCACTAAGAGACGTCCCCGAGCTCCAACGACGTACCCGCTACGTTCATTCTCCGTGCTTACCACGAGTTTGATTTTTTTTAAAACTCGGGAGAGCTCTTGGAATGAACTCGTATCGTGGGACAGGGCTATAAGTGTGAATGCATGATCGATTATAAGAGTGGATTCAGTAGGCCAAAGGGCCTGTTTCCTTGCTGTATCTCTAAACTATCTAAACTAAACTAAATGCTGGAATCCTGCAATGAGAGAAAAAGTACTGGAAACAAAGCAATTGGTCAGGCAGCATCTATGAAGAGAGAAGGGTTAATTTTCCAAACTCAATGACCTTTGAAACTTTTGTAAAAAGGGATGTTTCAAGTTGTAAGGATGTGTGTAAAACAACAGGAATGCATCAGCTAAAATGGAGGTCAAAGCAATATGAATGATACAGATTGATGTTGAATGAGAGAGTAAAGGGCCTGTCCCACCAGCATGCAACTCTATGCGATGAGCGCGACCTAACGTGGTCGCTTGAGCCGTCCGGCGTCGCGAGGCCGGTCCCACTTCGATCGCCGGAGCCATGCGGAATTGTGTGGAGTTCGTCCCGACATCGCGCGGGGCTCCGAAAAACTTGTCGGCTCGCAGTCGCCTCGACGCATTACACACCGCCTCGACGTCGTGCCTCCGTGGCCCTCTCTGTAGGTGCCTCCGTGACCCTCTATGTGTGTGGCTCCGTGGCCCTCTGTGTGTGTGTGCCCTCTGTGCCCCTCTCTGTGTGCCCCTCTCTGTCCTGGCGAACTTACCTTTAAGACTTCGCTCCAAGTTTGCCTCATTTTGCGCCGCGTTGCGCCACTCACCCGACCTCCGCGCGGCCCTCGCTGCCGGTTTGGTCGCGCTTGCCGCATGCAGGCGCATGCTGGCGGGAACGGCCCTGTACAGGGATCACCCGAGCTCCGCGCGGCCCCCGCTTCTAGTTTGATCGCGCTCATCGCATGGGGTCGGATGCTGGTAGGACAGGCCCTTTAGATGGTGATTTTTTTTAACAGTAGCTTAACCTGTTTTGGAGGAGGTATAACTAGAGGGAGAAAAAGGGAAGGCAAAAGTCAACACAGGAATGGTGAAGTGGCATAAGCTGTTTTAGGTTCTGACAGCATCTGTGTGGGGAGTGAGGAGCAAAAACCTTCAAACTGGAAAGCTGAGAAAAAAACAGAAAATGTAACTGGGAACATACTTCTTCTTCTTGTCGAGTCCACACACAAGATTAGAGGTTGATCAGCCAGAGCTGAACACACTTGTCGACATCTGCGCACCATGGTGTCTGTCTCGTGCTTCTTGTCCTTCTTGTGAGTGGTGGTGGAAAAATTGGTGAAAACAGGGGCGCGACATGAACCCCTTTCCTTGACCCCACTTGGAAGATACCAGACATAAAGATTCAGAGGGTACACAAAAGGCTGGAGAAACTCAGCGGCACCCATCTAAGCAGCATCTAAGGAGCGAAGGAGATAGGCGACGTTTCGGTTCGAGACCCTTCAGAGGAATAGTTTTAAAAATCAGTAGAAGCTGGTGAGCAGAATATGCAATAATTAAAGCAGATAGAATGTTTACCTGTACCCCATGGGGGCTGAAATTAAATGTGATGGGGGTAAACTCATAGTTATACATAAAAGGGTAGTTTCCACATGAAGTACATAGTTCAGGCTAGGCAGAATGCTTCAGGAAAATATGAGACAGAGTGGTGCAGGAAAAATTCACCAGGGCTGAAAGGGTGAAATTTTGAGGCAAAATTGCATGGACTAGGTTTGTGATCCCATGCGTATGGAAGATTAAGAAGTTGTTTAATTGAGGTGTTTAAAATGATTAAATCATTGCCATAGCAGATAGCAAGTAACCATTTCCTCTGGTAGGAATGCCCAAAACAAGGGGACATGGCCTTAAAATCAGAACTAGTTGTACAGAACTGAAGTCAGGAAACATTTACTCATACAAAGGAAGATAGAAATCGGGAACATACTTTCTGAGGAGCAGTTGTAACTTGAGGTCAACTTAATGCCCTAAAATTTAGACAGACAGATATTTGTTAAGAAAGCCAGGCCAAGGTGGATAAAATAGAGTGAAATTCAATTCAACTTAGGTCCAAAAAATGTTTATAGGGGCTGAGTAACCTAACCTTGTACCACTGTTCCTAAAAATACATTTAAATATTAAACTAAATTTAACATACACTGCATGGCAAAGCACAAAATAAGAACTTGCTGAACATTAAAGTTCACTTAAAGTCAAAGAATGCCATACCAACTAATATTAATAAGCTATACCAAGTGGCTGAGAGAAAAATACTTCCATTGTACAATCTTACTGCACACTAATAACTTCTGAGTTACTTTTAGATCCAAGCACTCGCATTATTTATTTTGTACAATTAATTTACCTCACAGCTAAAATCTAATCACACATTATTACTCAGACATTGATCCAAAATGAAGATCTGATCTCTTGCAGTGAAGCCTTGACTTCACACATTATATTTCCTCAGACTCAGACCTGGCAAAACTCTGCCCCTTGCTTCCAAGTGCCCTGGAGAGGAAAAGACTCCAAAAAGTAGTAAACGCTGCCCAGTCCATCATCGGCTCTGACCTTCCTTCCATCGAGGGGATTTATCGCAGTCGCTGCCTCAAAAAGGCTGGCAGCATCATCAAGGACCCACACCATCCTGGTCACACACTCATCTCCCTGCTACCTCCAGGTAGACGGTTCAGGAGCCTGAAGACTGCAACAACCCGGTTTAGGAATAGCTACTTCCCCACAGCCATCAGGCTATTAAACCTGGCTCAGAACTCTGAACATTAATATCCTCCATCTGTTATTAGCACTTTATTAATTTATTAATTCACGTGTGTATTTACGTATATAATTGTAGTCAATGCCTTCTATGTTCTGTTGTGCTATGGAAAGAAATAATTTCATTGTCCTGTCAGGGACACATGACAATAAACTCTTTTGACTTTTTGACTTTTGACTCAGTTAACCGCATTGAGACATTATCGTAGATTGCACTGTTCTGTTCTTTAATGTTAATGCAATGGAATCAAAAAGATAAATGACATAATTACTTTTCAATACTTACTTTGGAGGTTAAATAGGATAGTGAGTTGGGAGATCCCGCTGAGCGAATAAAGCCTTTGACAATAAGAATGGTATGTTAGCTTTCATAACAAAAGGATTTGAGTATAGGAGCAGGGAGGTTCTACTTCAGTTGTATAGGGTCTTGGTGAGACCAGACCTGGAGTATTGCGTACAGTTCTGGTCTCCAAATCTGAGGAAGGATATTATTGCCATAGAGGGAGTGCAGAGAAGGTTCACCAGACTGATTCCTGGGATGTCAGGACTGTCTTATGAACAAAGACTGCATAGACTCGGTTTATACTCTCTAGAATTTAGGAGATTGAGAGGGGATCTTATAGAAACTTACAAAATTCTTAAGGGGTTGGACAGGCTAGATGCAGGAAGATTGTTCCCGATTTTGGGGAGGTCCAGGACAAGGGGTCACAGCTTAAGGATAAGGGGGAAATCCTTTAGGACCGAGATGAGAAGGACTTTTTTCACACAGAGAGTGGTGGGTCTCTGGAACTCTCTGCCACAGAGGGTAGTTGAGGCCAGTTCATTGGCTATATTTAAGAGGGAGTTAGATGTGGCCCTTGTGGCTAAGGGGATCAGAGGGTATGGAGAGAAGGCAGGTACGGGATACTGAGTTGGATCATCAGCCATATTGAATGGCGGTGCAGGCTGGAAGGGCCGAATGGCCTACTCCTGCACCTAATTTCTATGTTTCTATGTTTTCTATGTCCCACATGAGAGACTAGTTCAAATGATGAGGGTCTAAAATTGGCTTCACAATAGGAGGCAGGGCATGATGGTAGACAAAATGTGTAGGAACTAACTGCAGACACTGGTTTACACCAAAGATATGCACAAAATGCTGGAGTAACTCAGCGGGACAGGCAGCATCTCTGGAGAGAAAAAATGGGTGACATTTCAGGTCAAGACCCTTCTTCAGACTGAGAGTCAGGGGAGAGGGAAACTCGAGGTATGGAAGGATAAGGTGTGAAAACAACAGATCAAAGCAGTCAATGATTAAGGAAATAAGGAATGGTTCATTTTTGACTGAGGGGAAGGTGACAATGAGGCGTACAAACAGTAAAATTAATCAGGTGGACAGTGAAACTAGTTGGAGAACTAGGGAGGGGGTAGGACAGAGAAAGAGGGATAGCAAGGGTTACTTCAAGTTAGAGGAATCAATGTTCATACCACTGGGGTGTAAGCTGCCCAAGCGAAATATGAGATGCTGTTCCTCCAATTAACATTTGGTCTCACCCTGACCGTGTTTAGCATAGGTCACAAGGCCAAGGCAGACTAAGCAGAGTTGTTCAGCAAAACGATCGGCCAGTCTGCGCTTGCAGATATATACGTGTCCACACAGTACCCGAACAGATACAGTAGATGAGTTTGGAGGAGGCGCAAGTGAACCTCTGCCTTACCTGAAGGGACTGTTGGGGTTCTTGGATGGAGTCGAGGGAGGAGATACAGGAGCAGGTGTTGCTTCTCCAGCAGTTGTAGGGGAAGGTATCTGGAGAGAAGTTGGTTTGGGTGGAAAGGGATGAGTTAACCAGAAAGTCGCGGTGGGAATGGTCTCTGCGGAAAGTGGAAGGGGTGGAGATGGAAAGATGTGGCTAGTAGTGGGTCCAAGTGCAAAGGCCGCAATTAGGTAGCGTCTGAGAGGTCCATTTAAGAGTCCGATAACAGTGGGGGAGAAACCATTCTTAAATCAGGTAGTACATCTCTTTAAAGTTTTGTACCTTCTACCTGATGGGAGAAGGGAGAACAGGGAGTGGCCAGGGGGTGTGGTCCTTATTTATGTGGTCGCTTTCCCAAGGTAGCGGGAAATGTAGGATGAAGGAGTGGCTGGATTATGCATTGGACTGGGCTGTATTCACAACTCTCTGCAATTTCTTGCAGTTTTGGGCAGAGCAGTTGATACATCAAGCTGCGATGCATCCAGATGGCATGCTTCCTGTCAGCATCGGTAGAAGTGGGTCAGAGTCATTGGAGATATTGCTGAATTTCCTCAGCCTTTTGATGAAGTCGAGGTGTTGGTGTGCTTTCCTGGCTATGGCATGTGTGAAAGGTACATCTTCTAGATGAGCTGGGATGCATCCTCAGTGATGTGACCTGGGGTTATGGGGTGTTTCGGGTCTCACAACATCAGACACCCTCGCCCAGGCGACCCAGCCGGGGTTGATCAAGCCCCGACTTGCGTCCCAGCAGCAACCGCCCACGGATCAGCCCTCTTAATCCAAAGCCACCTAGTGGCTTTCTCTGCGGCTTCACTTGCGGATTGAATGGCCCTCTTCTTTGCCAGCCCCGTAATGCCCAACTGGTTGAGGACTTTGCAGAGTGAACATCCTGCAAAGCCTCTACAGCCCACCTCTATGGGCTCATAGTATGTCTTCCAGCCTCTGTCCTGGCACATCTCCACCAGTTCCTGGTACTTTGCACGCTTCCTCTCATTAGCCTCTTCAATACGCTCTTCCCTGGGCACTGTCAGTTCCAGAATGATCAGCTGTTTTGTCACTTCGGAGGTGATGATCATATCTGGCCGGAGTGATGTTGCTGTGGAAATTTCAGCTGTTTCCCCAGATCGACGTGCAGCGGCCAGTCAGTGGGTGTGTAGAGGAGGCCCGTCCTTGTTTTTGGTTGTGGTCGGGGCTTCTCTCCAGCTTCGACAAAAGTGATTGATTTCTTTGGGGCATGGTGGTGTTTGTTGTTACAAATGGGAGTGGCTATGCTCTCAGCAACCATCTTGAGCACCTGGTCATGCCGCCACCTATAGCGACCTTCCCCTAGGGACTTTGGGCAGCTGCTGAGGAGATGTTCTATTGATCCTCTTCCAGTGCAAAGTGGGCAGGAAGGTGTCTCACTCTTCAATGTGATTGGACCAAGACAAATTATTGGTGATATTTACACCAAAAAACTTGAAGGTCTTGATCATCTCCAATTAATATCGTAAGATCATAAGAGATTGGAGTAGAATTAGGCCATTTGGCCCATCCTCTACTCCGCCATTGAATCATAGCTGATCTATCTCTCGCTTCTAACACCATTCTTCTGCTTTCTCTACACAACCTCTAACATCCATACTAATCAAGAATCTATCTATCTCTGCCTTAAAAAATATCCACTGACTTTGCCTCCACAGTCTTCTGTTGCATAGAATCCCATTGATTCACCACCCACTGACTAAATAAATTCCTCCTCATCTCCTTCTGAAAGGAACGTCCTTTAATTCTGAGGCTATGACCTCTAGTCTTGGACTTTCCCACTTGTGGAGCCATCCTCCCCACATCCACTCTATCCAAGCCTTTCACTATTCTGGTGCACCCAAAGCACCATTAATACAGTCTGGGGCATGTGCTCTGCCCATTTTCTGAAGTTGATGACCAGATTCTTCATTTTGCTGATGTAGAGGAAGAAATTGTTGCCTTGACCCCGTGCTGCTAAGATCTCTATCTCTGTCCTGTACTCCACCTCATGATTGTTTGAGGTGGGGCCCACTATGGTGATGTCAATACACAATAGACAATAGACAATGGACATTAGGTGCAGGAGTAGGCCATTTGGCCCTTCGAGCCAGCACCGCCATTTAATGTGATCATGGCTGATCATCCCCAATCAGTACCCCGTTCCTGCCTTCTCCCGTCTGAAATCTTGTAAATGGAGGTAGAGGAGGATTTGATTGAAGAGACATGAGTGAGGAAGGGAAAGAGGAAGGTGCTGAGAATGCAGGCTTGTGGGGTACCAGTGTTTGGAATTACCATGGTGGATGTTTTGCAGCCAATCCTTACTGATTGCAGTCCACAGGTCAGGAAGTCAAGGGTCCAGTTGGAGAAGGGGGTACTGAGTCCTCAGACCAGGAGATTGAAGATGAGTTGAGTTGGAATTATGGTGTTGAAGGCAAAGCTACAGCCAATAAATAGGAGTGTCGTATGTGTCTTTGTTATCCAGATATGGCAGAGATGTGTGTAAGGTTTGGGAGATGGTGTCTGCCACGGACCTGTTCGAGTGGTGAGTGAGTTACAGTAGATCATGACTATCTGGGAGCTTGGGAAGCACTCTGGAAGCACTTCATGATAGTGGATGTCAGGAGTCACTGGGCAGCAGTCATTAAGGCACACAGACTTCTTTTTCTTTGGCAGTGGGATAATAGTAGTCTTCTTAAACCAGGTGGAAACTTCTAGTTGGAGTGGGGGAAAGATCAAATATGCGAATACTCCCAGCAATGTCCATACAGGTTCTGAGGACATGGTTGAGGACAACATCAGGCCAGTAGTTTCATGCCCAGGAAGGCTGAACTGACGTCTGTGACAGTGAACATGAATACAGGTGCACCCGAGGCTTTTAGGGCAGATGGTGTCATTGCACTGCCAAAGTGTTCAAAGTGAGCATCAAACGCATTAAGCTCCATCAGAGAGGACGAGCTCATCATACACTGGTTCGAGCGAGCTGCCCGACTTCACATGGTAGTCTCTCACTGTAGTTCACGTTGTCCACCCAGGAGCGGAAAAGACTACAAAAAGTAGTAAACACTGCACAGTCCATCATCGGCTCTGACCTCCCTAACATCGAGGGGATCTATCGCAGTCGCTGCCTCAAAAAGGCTGCTCAGTATCATCAAGGACCCACACCATCCTGGCCACACACTCATCTCCCACTACCTTCAGGTAGAAGGTACAGGAGCCTGAAGACTGCAACGTCCAGGTTCAGAAATAGCTACTTCCCCACAGCCATCAGGCTATTGACCTCAACTGAAACAAAACTCTGAACATTAATAGACCATTATCTGTTTATTTGCACTTTATCTGCTTATTTATTGATGTGTGTATGTATTTATAGAATGGTATATGGACACACTGATCTGTTCTGTATTATTCATGCCCTCTATATTCTGTTGTGCTGAAGCAAAGCAAGAATTTCATTGCCCTCTCTGGGACACATGACAATAAACTCTCTTGAATCTTGAATCTCTTGAATCTTGTAGCATTCAACCTTTGCCACAATAGATGTGTTAATCTGCGACTCTAGCTTGGTCTGGCATTGCCTCTTAGTGTCTCTGATGGTTTAATGAGACACTAAGATCACTTATCTTGAACACCTCAGACTCGTTCTTTACCAGGGAGTGGTAACCATGGCTCATCCATGGTTTCCAGTTGGAGAACCTCCAATTGAATTATTTGGCAAGCAGTCCTTTACACACCTACTGATCAAGTCCATGACAACATTGGGGTACTTATTTAAGCTGGTCCTTATATAAGGACTCCTAAGCGTGGAGTCCTTGTACATGGACCTGTCCACAGTCATTAAAAACACATTTGTTTCCTCAGACCAACACCGATTCAGAAATGCGCATTATTTGTCCAACAACAGTGTCGCTGCCTGCATGTTAAAGATGGTGTTGGAGCTGTGTCTGGCTACATATTCGTGGATATAGAGAGAGTAGAGCAGGGGGCTGAGCACAGACTTGTACGAAGTTTGTACGTTCTCCCTGTGACCAGGTGGGTTTTCTCCAGGTGCTCTGGTTTTCTCCCACATTCCAAAGACGTAACAATTACAGTAGGTTAATTGGCTTCTGTAAAATTGTAAATTGTCTCAAGTGTGTCGGATAGCACTAGTGTATGCGGTGATCACTGGTTGGCGAGGACTTATTAGGCCTATTTCCGTGCTGTATCTCTTAAGTCTAAAGCCTAAAGGTCTCCCCTTAACCTCTGATGTTCCTGAGAAATTAGCAATGTTACAAAATTTTGAGATTTTAAAAATCAAGTCTGCAGTTTATCCCATCAGATAAAGCATAAAACGAAGTTTAATTTGACACCTAATTCACTTCCATATCTTTAGTATTAAGAAAGTTATGACCATTTTCATACTCGGAAATTAGCATCTTGTTCCCCATTGCCTTTCAATTGACTTAGCTCAAAAGCTGTGATCTAGAATCGTTAAAAGCCCATAACTTTGTTAAAAATTAAGAGAACTCAATGAAATTTCCAGTTATTATAGATTGAAGCATTCTGAAACAAATATGAAACAATCTTACTTGGATGACCTGAAATTAAAGCATATAATTAGTTAGTTATCTAATTGTAGCTAATTACAAAAGTCAATGAGTAGATCTAAACATCTATCCATTTCTTAAGAAACGATAAACTTTTTTTAAATTGCCTAAGTGTCCAAATAACATTCACACAATAATCCACAATATAACATCATTTTTAAATCTCATTTTCATGAATTTCTGGGCCAAATGGAAGGAATTCAGTGTTTAATGCCTGTAAATTAATGGCCATTTAAATCAACTTGCGAGTGGGTTTTAGTGGAATACGGTGGATTGGAATGCTGTGGTTTGCTGTGAAGTCAGTATGAAAAATACAGCCGGTTCATACATTTAATTTGGACCCCATTTCGCAACATGAAAATATTATTAAAGTCTCCATAAAAAACAACTTTTAATATAAAAATTAACTGTGTACCTTTTTTTCTCCCCTACGCAAAATCCTTCCCGTTATCGGCGCTCACGGCTTTTGAAGGTGATTTTTAAATTACTCTAGATAATAAATAATCTAGCGTAATTTAAAAATACCTTAATTAATGAAATGTCGGAGTGATTTTTCTTCCGCAACGAAATCGCCCGACATTGATCGATTTGCCCAGTCTGAAGAAAAACGGCACTTTAAGCCCGCCCCCCTCTGAAAGGCGCCAAAGTCGCGCACACGGGGAGCGGCAGAACTGCAGCGCTGCTCAAGGTAAGTTTTGTAACATACCTAGAGAAAGGAATTCAACTTTGTCCAATCTCTCCTCATAGTTAATACCCTTTAATTTACGTAGCGCCATGCTAAAAATCTTCAGCACCCTGTTCAAAACTTCACCATTTGTCATGTAAAGGGGCAACCAGAACTGCACTCAGTCACAGAGTTGGAATGGCATTCAGGGGCTTACTTACCGCACCCTCAATGTCAGCTGCAGGAGGAACCACAAGAGCACAAAGGCTGAATGGTGTCCTGACGAGGAGAGGTTCACTGCATGATTCGGACAGAGGTAACGCCTAAAATGGGACTTTACAGCGGGCTGCACCTTGGACCTTGAAATTGGCTCCAAAACCTGACCTCTCTTGCATATGGCCTCAGTCAAAGATCCTATAGCAAGCAAGATAGATCACCCAACGAAAAATACGTAGTACGGTCATGGGCAGATTCATGGGTAATTTCCGGCCCCATTTCCGTAACCAGCTTCCATCTCCGCACCAAAGATCCCGTAGGATACTAGTGTGGAGACGGAACCTGGTTACGGAAACATTCTCGTAAAAATAAAAGTTTTTTGGGAAAAATCTTCTCCTCATTTTCAGAATTATAATTTATTAACACAAACTGTTCCCCCGCAACGTTGATTACACTGCGAGTCGTGTCGGGTTGGGTCGGGTTGGGTCGGGTTACTGAAATGGATGGAAAAAAGGCCCACGTTCCGCTCCGTTGCGTACTACACGTCAGCCCATTGCATTTAGAAGGATTGATCTATCTTGCTTGCTATAGGATCTTTGTTCTCAGTGGCCGATCTCTTATACACTTTGTACTTAATCTAGGATTGTATTTACATAAGGTAATAATTTAATGACCTGCAAGCAAAAAAAGAATTTCACTGTAACTTAGTACATGTGATTCTAAAGAGCCATTGAACCGTTGAACAGGCTAGTGAGAGTAGGAAGGAACTGCAGATGCTGGTTAACACCGAAGGTGGACACAAAATACTGGAGTAACTCAACGGGACAGACAGCATCTCGGGAGGGAAGGAATGGGGGTGATGTTATGCCTGAATCATGCATCAGGAGGCATCTTGCAAGGTTCTCCAAATGATCGCGTGGCAAGACCTGGAGGTGGAAGTTGACTATTCTCTATTGTAGCAAGGGGAAAATTGGGGTGTACAGTGAATCAACTACTGAGGGGCCAGTGTGCAGCTTCCGTGGAATGGAACTGAGTGAGAGGGAAAAGTGAACTGGATATTTTGCCATCCTGCTTGTTGCAACGGAAGCCTTTGAGGGAGCTGCCGTTCATACAGAGCTATACATTTATAGTGTCAGGATTCCATGATTCAATTTACACCCAATTATCTGTGAGAAACACAGCCACGGCAATGAACTGTGAGTGGCAATGTGATAATGAACAGATAATTTGATACACCGATGGTTTTGGAGGGTTAAGTGGTTGACGTGACTGAGGAAAACTCCCCTGGTTTGCTGTGATTTGGTATGAAGTTCGCTGGTTTGCCTCGGCAGACTTCCTGTAGCCATTCAATTAGTTTGCACAACTGCATTTAGATTCTCTGCATGGTGGGCTCTGTCACGTTCTTGCAGGCAGCCAAGGCATTGCTTAATGAGGTACCTGCTTGGGCAGCGCGGGCAATAGCTTGTTACTGCAATTCCTATTAAAAATAGGATAAGTCTTGATCCTTGCTTCATTTGGAGGTCCTTTCCGAGTCGAAGCTGCAGCCTGTACTGAACTATTCCTGCACTCTCCCCGCTCTTGACGCCCTGGATTCAACTGTCGCCCTATCTCGCAAAATCCCACTGTATCAAATTGGTAAACCTCTGCTAATCTCCCATAATCCAACTATCCCAACCATGCCGTCCCTAACAAAAAAACTTCCTTAATGCTCTACTGCTCCCAAACCAAGTTATAAGGAGACGCAGGAGACTAGATATGCTAGAATCTCGAGGAAAAAACAAAGTGCTGGAGGAACTCAGCCGAAATCAGCGAATGAAAATGGACAGGTTACATTTTGGCTTGGGACCCTTTTTCAGACTTTAGATAGTTTACTTTAGATAGTTTAGATAGTAACTTTAGATAAGTTACTAAAGTTAATAATCTACTTGGATTATGCTGGTGAAACCAAGGACCACAAGTTGACCGGAAGATGGATGGTGGGAAACTTGCGGGTGAAGTCATCGAGACATTAAAAAGCATAGCGATGCAAGAGACTGCAGAAGCTGGAACCTTGAGCAAAAAACAAAGCGCCCAAGAAACCACCCTAACTCATTCTTTTGTATCCTGCATAAAAATATAAAACCTCTGGGCGGAAATATTCAAAATCATTTCTGAAACACTTAAATTTCAATTGGAGTCAGATTCATAACAAATAATATTAGGAATGTCAGAGGGCTGCCCTAACTTAACGATATTCCAAAGACGCTTCCTTGACTATGGTTTAATAACTGCGAAAAAACCTACACTTAAATTCTGGAAAAAGATAACAGTCCCTACAGTGAAGATGTGGATCACAGAAATGACCAAGACACTACATCTAGAAAAATAAGGCTTGTCTTGACTGACAAACCAGATCAATTTTCCAAAATATGGTCTCCTTTTATTGAATTTCTTCAACAACATAATGGTTGAACACAAACACGAAACTGACGTTAGGGTCGGGTGAGCGGGCGTAGGGAAGGGCAGTGGGATATATCTCCGCTTCTTTCACTTCGTTAGTTCTGGGGTCTTTCTCTTTTCGTTTTTGTGTCTTTTTCGAAATTCTTTCTTTTCTTTTTCTTTTCTTCTTTCTTCCCTTTTTTTCCTTTTTCCTTTTTTCCGATGTAGTTATTAGTTTATAAAATGTTAAAATTGAAGCTGTACGAAAATTGTATAATTGTAATGTCGATTACTTTCTCCTTCTACAATTGCTTCCAATAAAATAAATATTAAACAATTTTTTTTTAAAGTGCTTGGACATGCCCAGCAGGCCAGAAAAATAGATAGCTTAGTAAAATGGTTCTGATATAGACCAGAACAATGAGTGATGTAGAGGAAGGAACTGCAGATGCTGGTTTATACTGAAGATAGACACAAAATACTGGAGTAATTCAGCGGGACAGGCAGCCTCTCAGGATAGAAGGAATGGGAGACATTTCGGGTCGAGACTCATCTTCAGACTCATGTTCCGGGCCAAGACCCTTCTTCAGAACATGGATTTTGACCCGAAACATCACCCATTCCTTATCTCCAGAGATGCAGCCAGACCCGCCAAACCAGACTCCAGCATTTTGTGTGTATCTTCAGAATAATGAGTGAATTGGATTTACAGAAGGTTGTTCATCTCCTTCCACAGAAGGTGGTGGAAGGAGATGGTATAATGTACTGAAGCAGGAAAAATAACTTTCCTACCAACAAAGCGGTGCAAATTTATCGTGTCGGAAGGAACTGCGGAAGCTGATTTACACCGAAGATAGACACAAAATGCTGGAGTAACTCAGCCAGTCAGGCAGCAACTCTGGATAGAAGGAATAGGTGACATTTTGGGTCGAGACTCTTCTTCAGACTCATGTTTACTGCCGTGGGCAAATAGCCAACTTATCGGCAGCCGTTCCCTTGCCAAGTACACTGTCTCAGTGAGTACTCACTTAGAGTCATGGAGTCATCGAGTAATACAGTGTGGAAACTAGCCCTTCAGCCCAACATGCCCACACTGGCCAACATGTCCTAGCTACACTAGTCTCACCTGCCTGTGTTTCATCCATATCCATCCAAACCTGTCCTATCCATGTTGTACCTGTCTAATTGCTTCTTAAATGTTGGGATAAGTGCCTTGACTACCACCTCTGGCAGCTTGTTCCACCCTTTGATTGCATTCACTGCCGATCCACATTGAGCCATCATTGGGCCGTCACGGCCTACAACGGTGGCAATCACCGGGCGGGCTCTCCCGCCTTTCATTCTACAGCAGGCGGTCTGCCTTCTCGAGTGGTGTCCCCACTCGAAGGCCAGCGTTGAGTGCTGCCCTTCCTTATAAGGCACCAGTTACTAGAACAAGTGGAGATCAGTCGGAACAGTTCCCTACCGCTGTAGGCTCTCGAGTAGCTAACTCGGCACCTCTCCAAGCTGCAGGGATCCAGCAACAGAAATCCTGTGTTGTTATTTTTTGACAGCACTTCATCTGAAGACTGCTGGAAACAAAAAAAAAATGTTGAATGCATTTACTAAGCTGGTGGAATCATGGCGATGATACTTACACCATTTGCTGATAATGATGTTCGTGGCAGTTTCAGCTGTCTAGATCTGCATTTTAATGTTTCCTTATGACAGTTCCTCACAGTGAGCTAAAAAGGGCCATTTAGACTTGTCAGCTGCTGACGAGTATTACCTTTTCACATTTACATTCCTGTTAGCAGGCAGTGTCGGCAAGGTACCCCAGGTCTTCACTGACATACCACTCGTTTGCAGATTAGCACATCCAAGGTTTTCAAGTGAAGCTTCCGTGGGAACAGCAGAGAAAAAAGACAAATGCTGGAAGTATTTCTGCATTGATCTCACTTGAATTCAAACAACTTCAAACGGGGCTTGTTTCCAATCCATTTGCCAGGATTCCCAAGGTTGCCAATTTGCATCCATGTTTGCGTTTAGCAAAACTAACTTCTCAATTTAGACACAAAATGCTGGAGTAGCTCAGCAGGTCAGGCAGCATCTCTGGTGAGGAATAGGTGATGTTTTGACCCAAAACGTCACCCATTCCTTCTCTCTGTCCCACGGAGTTACTCCAGCATTTTGTTTCTATCTTCGGTGGAAACCAGCATCTGCAGTTCCTTCCCACACGTACTAACTTCTCTATTTACTGCGAAGATAGGCACAATAGGCACTAATTCCATCCTTGGAATTAGTGACGTGCCTCCAGGATATGATAATTACAAATCTAGGAGTAAAAAACAGAGAAAAAATGTTTATTTCTCATCAACCTTTGTCATAAAAACATTAAGGTGATGGGGAACGTTGCTACATAACTTGGCATGCTGGAGATCAGAGTTGGGAACTTCAGCCTTACTTTCTATAGTTTAGTAACTTTATTCAGCAGCCTGTACATAATAATACCATGGTACTCACCGGATATTTGTTAACTTCTTCCGCATGGACATGATAACATATGTTAGGCCAACGGTTTGACACAAAAAGCTGGAGTAATTCAGGGGGACTGGCAGCATCTCTGGAGAAAAGGAATGGGTGATGTTTTGGGTTTGAGACCCTTCTTCAGGCTGGCCAATGGTTTACTCATGGCAAAAACTAAATTGACAATTGAAATCATTCCTGAGAGGCAGTCACAGCAACACAGAAGGCCCAAAGTCGCCAACAGGTCCTTGTTGCTATCGTTCTGACAATGGCTCACCGAAAGTCCCGCTCTATACACCAACCTCCTGCAATTTCCCAGAAATTAAATCGGAATCTCCACTTCAAAGGCGAGCAGAGACTGTGAGGCACGTTAGTTAATTTACACATTTAATTAATTGAGTTAACTTAAAAATATTTAACTCGCAACATAAATAATTTAAATTGTTCATTTCCATTTTTGTTTTTGTGTTTTTTTTCTACCATCTAAAAAGAAAAGTTTAAAAAACCTTTCATAGCTGCCCACATTTTTAATCATTTTTAAAATGTTTAATAAATTGGGTTTTTTTTTGTTATAGTTTTTGAATATTTTGCAGTGTTTGTCAATGTTACAGGCATCTGAATCTCTTTGACAGGTTTGATGGCCAGTAAGAATGGGGGACATTGCTTAGGCTGCTGTTGAAGGGTTTCAAGGGAGGAGAACTCCAGTTAATGCATGAGCCATGAACTAGCGCTAAGAAGATTCTTCAGGTAATTGTAGGTTGGGGACCAGGATAAGCAGGCGTACCAGAGGTTTACGGTAGAGTACTATGCCATGGTCAGGTCAGGTCAGGATAGAGTTCCCCTCGCCACGGGTACCATGTAGTCCCCTGCTACCTGCTCCATGGTTGGATAGTCGACGACTAAACCGTCTCCCCCACCTGGTTTGCCAGGTGAGTAGGGGGCTGTGGACCCCCAGCAGGACCAAAAACAAGACCTGTCAAAGGGCGGATGATGGTCAAACGGCCATCCACACTTCAGTAGAAGTTGCGATCACTGTCGTACATAGCATTGTAAGGTCTGATGATAAAGTGGCGGATGTCCGCAGGAACTGGAGGACGAAGATGTGTGGTGCGTTTGTCACCGTTCCCGTCAGAAACCAGCACCACTGTGTCGTTAATGTTTTCAACGATGATGATTTAATGAATGAATGAACGACTAACTATGCCAAGGAATGGATAGCCACAGGTACCAGCCAATCTAAGACCAGAGGTCATAGCCTCAGAATAAAAGGACCTACCTTTAGGAAGGAGATTTCTTTAGTCAGAGGGTGGTGAATCTGTGGAATTCATTGCCACAAGGCTGTGGAGACCAAGTCAATAGATATTTTTAAGGTGGAGATTGATAGATTAATGATTAGTAATGGTGGCAAGGGTTATGGGGAAAAGGTAGGAGACTGTGAGAGGGAAAGATAGATCAGCCATTATTGAATGGCGGAGTCGGCTGGTCTAATTCTGCTCCAATAACTTATAATTATGACCTTATGAATCTGCTGCCAAAGACCCAACCCAATGGATTACCATTCATTCGTGCTTTCAGCTACAGTCAGGTGATCATTCTCTTCCTGATGAGCATTAGAGGATTTTACTCAGATTTTCTGAATTGATATGTTGCATGCAAAGTTCAACCCTGATTTTCTTGTTTTACATTTGATTTGAAATAAATGCTCGAGTCATTGCTACCTCCCTTCCCGAGATCAGATAATGCTGTGGGAATGCTTTTCTATTTATACAATGCTATTTGTGTCTGCAGGACATCATGAACAACATTCTAGCAAAGTCAGCTATGCTCCGCAACGCACGTAGCCATCAATTCATGCATTGCATGACCCTATACACATGAATGAGATAATGATGAGAAAGGCTGCCTTCAGGAATGACAATTAAAGGGGGATTGTTGACCAGCTTATCACAAACACTATTTTCATTTTCCAGTCTTCTATGCCCATCTGTAAAGACTTTGTAAACACACATTTCAAAACGTCTGAGAGCTCTCCTTCCTTTACTAGTTCAACCCTTGCCTTGTACTATAATGACATAACAGCTTGAATGATGAGCTTGAGTCTCTAAATGTGGTTTGTACATGCAATGTTATGCCTTTGAGGCATAAGAAACACCCATGCTGAACAAACAGTAGTCCAAGGGGCTCCATCACCTTAGGATATAGTGCATATTGCTGGTATTCTCCCAAGTAAAGGTTGTCCATGCACCAAAAATGATGTGCAAGCTGGAGTAACTCAGCCGTTCAGGCAGCATCTCTGGGGAACAAAGTTAGGCGACATTTTGTGTTGGGGCACTTGTTCAGACTAACAGTGGTGAGGCTGAAAGCTGGAAGGAAGGTGGGAGCAGGGCAAAGCCTGGCAAGTGATAGATGTAGGAAGGAACTACAGTTGCTGGTTTCAACTGAAGATACACAGAAAATGCTGGAGTAACTCAGCGGGACAGGTGGTATCTATGGAGAGAAGGAATGGGTGACGTTTTGGGTCGAGACCCTTCTTCAGACTGGGTTCTGAAGTCTGAAGAAGGGTCTTGACACAAAATGTTTTGTGTCTATCCTGGCAAGTGAAGGGGCATTTTGATTGGCAGATAGTTGGACAAAGGCCAGAGATGAAAAGACCAGAAGTGTATGATAAGGAGATAAGGATATAAGAGGCATAAAATTGAATTGAATTGAATTACCTTTATTGTCATTCAGACCTTTTGGTCTGAACGAAATGTTGTGCCTGCAGTCATACATATATTAAAAGTAACAAAACCACACAATAAACACAAATTTAACATCCACCGCAGTGAGTTCACCAGGCACCTCCTCACTGTGGTGGAAGGCAAAAGTCTTAGTCTCTGTCTTCTTCCCTCCTTGTTCTCCCTCTGCGCTGAGGAGATCCAGGCCTCCGATGTTGCCGTCCACCAGGCCCGTGGCCGAGCCTCCGAAACCGGGTCGCCGCCACCGCCGTCACCAGAATGCCGGAACTCTGCCACAGGGCCCGCCGCTGGAACGCTGGGGCACCGCAGCCCCAAAGCCAGGTCGCCACTGGAGCACCGCATCCCCGAAAGCCAGGTCGCCGCTGGAGCACCGCATCCCCGAAAGCCAGGTCGCCGCTGGAGCACCGCATCCCCGAAAGCCAGGCCGCCGCTGAAGCTCCGAAGCCGTGCCGCCGCTGCTGGAAGCTGGAAGGCCGCCAGCTCCGCCATTAGGGCCTCAGCACAGACGGAGACGGAGACGGGGGACATGGCAAGAAAAGTCGCATCCCCCCGAAGGGAGAGACTAAAACCCCGTTTCTCCCCCCCTCCCCCCCACACACACACACACACACACACACACACACACACACACACACACACACACACACACACACACACACACACACACACACACACACACACACACACACACACACACACACACACAGCCTAATAAACCAAAATAATCACTAAAAACAGACACGAAGACAAAAATAAAATAAAAAACAGACGGACTGCAGGTGAGCCGCAGCTGCCAAGCAGCGCCGCCACTTCCGGATGTGAACCCAGAGGAATGAATATGGGTGAAAGGGGATGGGGGGGGGAAACGGGAAAGGGGGAAATGGGTGCGCATCCCGATAGGGCAGAAGGAATAGAGGGTGAAATGGAGGGTGTTTGTCGGTAAGTTATCTAAAATTGGAGATTTTAATGTTGACAAAAGTGCTGGAAAAACTCAGCGGGTGCGGGAGCATCTAATGAGTGAGGGAAATAGGCAACGTTTCGGGCCAAAACCCTCTTCATACTTCAAACCTCATACGTTGGGTTGTCAGCTACCCAGGTGGAATATGAAGTTATGTTCCTGTAGTTTGCATGTAGCCTTACTCTGGAAAAGGAGGTCACATCAGGAGCACCGACATTTCTCCGTCACTTTTGCTGTCTTTAATGTGTCCTCTGACATTTCCACAGCCTTCATCATGATCCCACTGCCAGTCACATTGTCCCATCCCCACCCCTTTCCACTTTCCACAGAGACTGCTCCCACTGCAACTCCTCGCTTCCCACTGAAACCACCCCTTCCCCAGGTAACTTTCCCTGCCTGTGATCACAGGAGAGGTAACACCTATACCTCTCCCTCCCTCCCGTCCATCTAGAGAACCTAGTAGACATTCCAGGTGAGGCAGACGTTCACATGCCCCTCTTCCAAGCTCATCCACTGCATTTGGTAATCCCAATGTGGCCTCCGTTACATCGACGAGGCCAAGCGTAGGCCAGGCGACCATTTTGGCAAATACGCTCGGTCCGCCAAGGCCTGCTGGATAGCCTGTTTGTTAACTATTTTAACTCCCCATCCTACTCCCATACCATTCTTTCTTTGTTGAGCCTCCTCCATTGCCCCCCCCCCCCCCCCCCCCAACCCTTATCCCACTCTCTTCCTTGGGGACCACCTGGATGCACAACTATTTGGCCTCTATCTCCTTCCTCAGGATTCATATTTCACATTTTTCTATCAGAATCAGAATCAGAATCACACTTTATTTGCCAAGTATGTTTTGCAACATACGAGGAAATTTCATTGGCCAGGTCAGTCATACAATTAAAAGCAACAAATCACTCAAAAACACATTTTAACATGAACACCCACCACAGTGACTCCTACACATTCCTCACTGCGATGTCCTTCCGTTTGTTCTTCCTCGGTCGGGGGCCTCGAGCCCCCCGTTGACGGGACGATCTTGACTCCCGTAGCGGGTGGCGGTCGGGCTCTCCGCATCGAGGCGTTCAGTTCCTGCATCGGGGGAATGACAGCTCCCCGCGTCGGGGCTGGTCGAGCCTTCCGTGGCGTGGGAGCTTCATGACTAGCCTCTCCCGAGACTGCGAGTCCTTGATGGTAAGACCACAGTGGTCACGGTGGCAGCGATCCCAGGCAAGGGGTCCGCTCCGATGTTAAGTCCGCGCCATTAAGTCCGCGCCATTTGGATCCTACAAATGATCCAACAGGACACTCCCAGAACACAACCTAAAATACCAACAACAAATTCTCTGTTGAGTGTAGGAACAAAGAGAAGAATGGAGGCAGAGTTTAGCTATTTCATTTCGGAGTCACGTGAGTGACTTCGTGAAGAGCCCGCCGGCACGCATGCGCGACATATCGTCGCAATGCATTGCTGCCGACGGCTGGTGGGGAGCGCGGCTCCCGACCAGCCCTTCAGAGGGCCGACTCAGGTAAGGCTAAGCCCCCTAGAGTTGGTGTTTCCTGTTGGGGGGGGGGGGGGGGGGGGGGACAGTGTGTTCTCTCCCTACAGGAACGTGGATTGGAGTCGCAGGCCACTTATCCCGGAGCCCGCCTCAGCGGCTCACCTGCGAATCGGGCCGGGAAATAGGCGTGGTAGTCGGGGAGCCCTGTTGGTACAGGGTCCGACCCGCCGATACACCGGAGCTCCAGTGGGAGTTGGTGTCCTGTTGTGGCGGGTGTGTATTGTGTTCTCTCCCTACAGGTACGTGGCATGGAAGGCGTGGAAGTCGGGGAGCCCTGTTGTTACCGGGCCCGACCCGCCGCTACGCAGGAGCTCCAGTGCTGATTCGAGGAGCAGGAGCTCCAGTGCTGATTCGAGGAGCAGGAGCTCCAGTTCTGATTCGAGGAGCAGGAGCTCCAGTGCTTGAGGAGCAGGTAAACCCTGTTGTCCATATCCGGGTCGCCAACGGGCGTGTTGGGCGACCTGGGCCAGGGTTCGCGTGCTGTTGCACGGCCCTTCTCCCTCCGCCCTCCGAGTAGGGGGAGGGAAGGAGCTCGCCAGCCTAACCCTTCTGGGGCTAAGGCATTACCTGCCGCCGAGTTGCGGACTGGTTCACAGGCGGGACCCAGGTCTATGGTGAGGTCTAGCATCCAACCCCCAAACCCCGACGCCGGGACGGGGGGGCTTGGGTACGGTCCCGCCTCGGTCGCCGAGTACCCCATGGATGGGGGGGACGAGACCATGCGTCGGCAAGGTCCACGATGTGGGCAGCCGGCAAGCCCGCGCGGGCGTCGGATCTCCATGCTTCTGCTGGAGCCGACTCCCAGCCGCTTTTGCCCTTCGTGGCAGCGGCTTCCGCTCCCGCTAAACGGAGGCGGTTGAACACATCTCCCGCGCGGGAATCGCGCGGTTTCGCTTCGGCAGCTGGCAGCGACATCTACCGGCACCGAGATCACCTCGACGAGGTGCGGGCCGATGACAGGAGCCCCGGCAATCTTTCTGAGCCGGAGGACTCCGACCACCCGAGTGTTCAGGGTGAAGGGCGTATGGCCGCATGACGCAGCTACTGGAGCAGAATCATCGGGAGGAACCATCCAGCTCCAGTAGGCACAGGGAGGTTTCACCATCGTCAGCAGGAGCTGAGAACCGTCAGCTCCAGGAGGAGGTCCTATTGGTGGCCTTAAAGCCAGACACAAAGCCCAGCGAACTGCTCCTCCCTTCAACGAGCCCATACGCCACGGTCGCCGAGTCCCCCATGGATGGGAGGACGAGACCATGAGTCGGCAAGGTCCATGATATGGGCAGCCGGCAAGCCCGCACGGGCGTCGGGTCTCCATGCTAAGTCAGGTGCCGACTCCCCGCCGCATTTGCCCTCCGGGGCAGCGGGATCAAGCTCCGTCGAGGAGGCGTTTGAGTGTACCTCCCGCGCGGGAATCACTCAGCTTCGCTGCAGCGGCTGCCGGCGACTGCTTCCGGCACCGGGTTCACCTCGACGAGGTGCGGACCGATGGACGAAGCCCCAGCAGTTCAGCAGAACATGAGGACTCCGTCCGCCCGAGTTCTAAGGCCGAGGGGCGCATTGGCCAGGATGGAGCGGATGTTGGAGCTCCTCCTGCAACAGAATAAAACATTTTCGGGGAAGACCTCCCCAAGAGAGTCCAGGAGCGGGATGACCACGCTACGATGGTGGAACTCATGTGGTCACATCTCTCGACCAGGAAGGCCCTGCCATTAGGCCAGCAAGGGCCTCCGCTCCAGCTCCGCCTCAATTTTCAGAATCCAGCACCTCCACATACGGCCATGCATCTCAAGGGCCGCCGATAACCATGACGGTAAGGTGGTCTGGATTTCGTGCCCCTGCATGTTGAACTTCACATGTTGGTGGGAGACTACGGCTCTTTCCGGGGGCATGCGGTCCCATCACGTCTGATGAGTTTATCTTACAAAGTATTCAAGGCCATGCGATTGAATTTCATCAATGGTGACATCCCTCCATCCCAGCGTATGCAGATCCGAAATTTACATTGTCCAGCAAAAAGCGGCAGTAGGCTAGGCTGAAAAATTTACAGTCACAAGGAGGGATGGAGGATGTCGACTTATTTTTTCATTTGCACCATTTGAATACTTTTGTAGAATATACCCATTTCAAACTGGAAACGTTCCAGACATCTAAGTTCTTGGGTTCTGGGGGCTGCTTTGTGGCATGCATTGATTAAAGATGCATGCTATTCAGTATCCATTCAGAAATGCCACAGGAAGTTCTTGCCATTTATCTGGATGGATCAGCTCTGGCTCTACAGAGCTTTGCCAAATGGGCTTACACACCCCTAGATTATTTCTAAATTGCTCCAATCAATACTGGCTACACTAGGAGACAAAACCACATAGTGTTGGCCTGTCTAGGTGATATCCAAATTATTGGGAATCAGCCGAACTGGCAGTTTCAGCCCGTGGACATTTTTCAGCAAATGGGGTTCATTACCCATCCAGATAAATCAACGTCCTGCCCTTCACAGGTTAAGGGTATCTGGGGTTATGGTGGATTCCAATCACGTGAGGGCCACCCAACTATGCTAGGGCCTAGTCTGGGCCAGTATACCATCAATTCAACAAACTACTACGGTGATTGGCAAGATTGTAGCGGTTTTCCAGCTGCCCAAAACGGGCCTTGGCGTTATCAAAATTGCAGAGCGCCAAGGTCTCGGCGTTAAAACTGAACGCTAGACATTTCCATCGACCACTGCAGCCGCCTTGCACGGCACAGATTGCGTTACAATGGAGGATTGACAATATTTATGTCTCACCTAAATCCATCATTTTGGCCAATCCAATGGTATACTTACAAACAGACGCAAGCTCCCATGTCCGGGGTGCTATGGACAACTGCTCCAGTTGTGAGGGCAGATGGGACACCCTTGAATTTACCTTCTTGTTGTCACAAGGGATAAACTATTTGGAGATGCTGGGAGCATTTCACGGACTTCGAGCTTCTTGTTCTAGCTTTACTGATGCTCATGTCCGTCTCCAAATGAATAATACCACTGAGGTGGCCTATCTCAACCATATGGGCGGTACCAGGTCACTTTCATGTGATGAATTGACAAATACAATTTGGCTCTGGTGTGTTCGACGCACTATTTGGATTTCAGCTACCTGTTTCCCAGGTGAGCTCTATACAGTGGCGGACATCAGGTCACGCAAACTCTATGACCACATCAAGTGGGTGATGAATCTCCACATATCCGCTAAAATTACTGCCCACTTTGGTGAACCGGATATCGACCTCTTTGCGTCCCGGTTGCACCATCCGGTACCAACATACGTTTGTGGGACCCGATCCTGGGGCAATGGCGATGGATGCGTCTCGCTGGACTGAGGGAAATGGGTTTCTATGCCTTTCCTCCATTTTGCCTCACCAGTCGGGTGTTGCGGGTAATCCAGACCAATGCTGCTAAGGGCATTCTTATCATACCCGACTGGCCTACGCAGCCATGGTATCCGGTGGTCCTTGATATGATCAGTCGACCTTGGGTCCTCTTCGAGGGTTGCCCATAATTGGTACACACCCTGTCTCAGGGGGACCACATCCCTGCCACAGTCATCTAAACTTGTTGGCTTGGAGGTTCTGCACAGGCCATTACTGCGGTATGGCATATCATCTAGAACCATGGATACCATCGGAGCGTCATGCTGGGAGTTCACCAGGCGGCAATATCTCTCTCACATCCGGAAATGGGAAACCTACTGCGGCCGCTGCGGACACTGTAACCATAACCGACGTATTGGAATTCTGACGGGGTTGCATCATAATGAGCACCTGAGCTACAGTGCCATCAGCAGCGCCTCAAGTGCGCTGTCATTCTACCTCAATGTTAAAGTAGGATCCAACAGGCTGGTGTCCAGACTCATGCGGGAAATATTCAATTCGAATCCGCCCAGACCACGCTATAATATCACCTGGGATATCGGGGAAATACTCACCCTGCTCAGGACGTGGTCGCCCATGGAGGGCCTGGAACTGGACAAACTCACCCTGAAGCTGGTGATGTTACTGGCACTGACTTCAGCACAGAGGGTACAGACACTCCGCAAAATCCAGATCGACAGGATGATCTCTACCCCTGCGGCAGTAGTCTTCGTCATAGACGAGCTACTCAAGCAGCATAGACCTGGGTTCACAGGGCTGCAGCTGAAGTTCCTGGCATACCCCGCTGATGCACGGCTATGTTTAGCCGCCCATATCCGTCACTTTGTGAAAGTGACGAGAAAACTGAAGGAATGGAGAACCCTCACCATAGAGTGACGGTCCAGACGATATCCAGGTGGCTCAGGATCGTCTTGGGTAAGTCACGTGTTGACACTAATATCTTCAAATCCCATTCCACCAGGGCATGCATCAACGTCGGCGGCAAGGGTCATGGAGGTGCCCATGGACCATATTCTTGCCACAATAGGATGGCGAACGTAGCCACCTTCCAGCGGTTCTACAATACATCTGTTGCTGCTCCTCTACAGTTCGCAGAGGCCGTGCTGAATGCAGGTCAAGAACGTGGAGATGTCCCCGAATAAGGGGTTTTCTTTTGTTGTTAACAAATGTTGCTCTTGTCTTTCAGTACAAGCAGTCTGGAAAGTTGATTACTCCTATCCATCCTCATAAGTGGTGTGTGACAGCATGGACGTGGTCCAGGGCGTGGAATCACAGAGCTTTGAAGTCTTCACGAAGTCACTCACGTGACTCCGAAATGAAATAGTAAGATTGAACGAGAACTTACCAGTTCGAAGGTTGATCTTTATTTCATGAGGAGTTGCGGTGAGGGATTTCGTGCCCTCCGCTCCCAACCCTCGATCATACTCAACTGGTAATTAGAGTCTCTTCAATCTCACTATGCTAAGTCATTTCTGTTGTTGTTTCTGTGATTCCACACCGCTACTTTGAAGAATGTCGCGCATGCGTGCCGGCGGGCTCTTCACGAAATCCCTCACCGCAACTCCTCATGAAATAAAGACCAACCTTCGAACTGGTAAGTTCTCGTTCAATCTTACTATTCTGCATCGTCTCCAAGAGGCAAGAGTTTCTAGGCCAGCTATTGTGGGGCTCACAGCAGTCCGAGGAGGCCTCCAGCTCCAGCGATGGTAGGCCGCAGAGTCCAGGGAATGGGATCTGAAAATTGATCACATCTCCAGGAAGGTAGGAACTTGAAAAAAAGTTTCCCCCGATCCCCTCCCCCCTCCCCCCACATAAAACAAACCGAAGAACATACAAACGAAATTTTAACGCACTAAAAATAACGAAAAGAAAGGAAAAATGAACAGACTGCCGGCAGGGCTGCCATCTCCCTGGCTCCCCTGGTGGTCTATACTCATCTCCTAATGCACGTTTTATATTATTTCATCCCTGGTCTTTGTTCAAATATCTGCCTATCAAAACCCCCTTCGCCTGTATCCACCGATCACTTAACATAGACTCAAAAAGCTGGAGTAACTCAGCGGGTCAGACAGAATCCCTGGACAAAAGGAATAGGTGACATTTGGGGTCAAGACCCTTCTTCATCCTGAGAGTCAGGGGAAAAGGAAACAAGGTCTATCCTCGGATTCAACCAGCATCTGCAGTTCCTTCCTACATATTGTGCCTACCAGTTCACTTGTCTGCCCCTGCCTTTCTTCCAACATTCTCCTCCTGCTACCATCAGTCTGAAGAAGAATCCTAAACTGAAATGTTGCCTATCCATGTTCTCCACTTATGCTGCCTGACTTGCTGATGTTATTCCAGTATTTCCTGCCTTTTTTTTGTATTTGCAGGTCCTTGTGCCCACCTTGCACATGCACCATTTGTGGTACTGATGAGGAGCAGGTAGAGGTGCGCTTTAGTGACTGGTTCGAGAAGGGGACAAGGTATAAAGGTTAATGACGATCGGGAGAAGGTTTGAGCTGGGCAAATCTAAGGGAGGGGAAAGGGGAGAATAGTCTAAAACTGAAGGAAACAGTTAAAGGCAAAAACAAGGTTAATATGTTTGAGATTCCGATCATTATCATGTTATTTGACCAATTTTTAAGAGAAAATTAAACTAAGATTGAGAGTATTTAATATCCCCAGTACCTTCAGCAAAATTAATAAATTGTGGAGGAAGGAACTGCAGATGCTGGTTTACACCAAAAGACACAAAATGCTGGAGTAACTCAGTGGGACCAGCAGTATCTCTGGATAGAAGGAATGGGTGACCTTTCGGGTCAAGACCCATCATCAGATCATTTAATAAATTAATACTTTTTTGCTGTTGTAAATTGTATTGTGAGGATTGAACTTCCACATACGAGATATGATTTTGTTGGTTTTGTTAAGCAGTCGTCAACATAATGCATAATAAATAGTTGGAGCTGAATGAGGAGATGATTGAATCCAGTGACGTCGTTCTCATGGCTTCTTGCAGAAATTGCACCTAATAACTGGTCAGTGAAAATGACAGTACAATCATTCTTGGACATCATTGCTCACTTTATTTGGAGAAGTAGAGGCACTAATTTAAAACGCTTTAGTGTGACACAAGACGAGACTTACCGGAGATGCTCTCCTGGGACACAGGAGCAGGTTGAAAAAAAATGTTTCGATGCTTATGTTACGCTTTCAACCACCTCTGTTCCAAACTAGCAGTCAGTCTTCTCCTGTCGTGGGTGCTGTCGTAGGTTGGCGCTAGGTGACGTAGGTTGTCGCTGGGTGCTGACTTCGGTGAATTCCATTGGCGACTACCTACGTCAACCTACGTCAACCGGCGACAGGTACCGGCGATTAATTTGTCCTCAGTTGTCGCCGACAGGGTCGTTGCTTGTCGTAGCTCGTCGCAGGTGGACGTAGGTTGACTTCAGGTGTGTAAGTTGTCGCCTGTGTGGTGGTAGGTTGTCGTAGGTGTGGTCGTAGGTGGGCGATTGGCTCGCCGGTTGGCGGTAGCTTGCCGTAGCTTGACGTAGACTAGCTGGTAGGTTGTCGTAGACATTGTCGTGGGGGGGGGGGGGGGGGTCCAGTCGCCACTTTTTCGGCGATCTGCTACGACTGTAACAGCTGCCGGCAGTCACCGAATAAAGTGGGACAGGCCCTTCACTCGCTGGCGTATTGCACCTGGGCTGGAGTGAGAATTAACCATCCTCAGTACCCTTTCTCTTTATTAACAGCCAAGTGTCATTCTGCCCAGCATTAATATATACCTGCAGTTAAGGGCCTGTCCTACCAGCATCCATGCGATGAGCGCGATCAAACTAGAAGCGGGGGCCGCGCGGAGGTCGGGTGATCCCCTGTACAGGGCCGTTCCCACCAGCACGCGCCTGCATGCGGCAAGCACGACCAAACCGGCAGCAGGGGCCGCGCGGAGGTCGGGAGAATGGCGCAACGCGGCGCAAATGAGGCGAACTTGGAGCAAAGTCTTAAAGGTAAGTTCGTCAGGACAGAGAGGGGCACACAGAGAGGGGCACAGAGGCACACACAGAGGGCCACTGAGCCCCACACATAGAGGGTCATGGAGGCACCTACAGAGAAGGTCACAGAGGCACGACGTCGAGGCGGTGTGTCATGCGTCGAGGCGACTGCGAGCCGACAAGCCGTTGCCGCAAGGAATATTGGAACACGGTCAGTTTTTCGGAGCCCCGCGCGATGTCGGGACGAACTCCGCACAATTCCGCACGGCTCCGGGGATCGAAGTGGGACCCGTCCCGCGATGCCGGACGGCTCAAGCGACCACGTTAGGTCGCGCTCATTGCATAGAGTTGCATGCTGGTGGGACAGGCCCTTTACTCAGCTTGTCAGAGTCAGCTCGTCAGACAGCTGCCTGTCCCACTGGGTTACACCAGCTTTTTATGTCTATCTCCAGTTTAAACCAGCATCTGCAGTTCCTATCTACCCATGATGAATCCAACTCTTGGCTCAGTAGCATTCAGCAAGGAACAGTGGAAGTCGGATAACTTCTTAAGAGTATAGGAGGATGGGAAGAAGGCTGAGAAGATGTTGCGACCAAGACTGTTGATAAAATACGATGATAATTAGAATAATAGTATTTAATGGTTGGCAAAGGCACAGTGGGCCAAAACATCTGTTTCTCTGCAATACTAGACTTTATAATACTAATACAAGAAAGCTGTGATAGAGAAGAATTTGAAGGTGGGAAAAGAATTGCTCATCACATTGCAACCCCATTCTTGTCAGGGCAAATATACTGAGTAGCTTCCCAGATACAAGGGAAATCACAGGATAACTGTGAGTCCTTGCACTGTACTGCCAGGGAATAAGCATGATAACGTTTTCCAATTGCATCTCTTTAACAAAGCTTAAAGGCCCTGTCCCACTGTACGAGGTGATTCAAGAGCTCTCCCGAGTTTTAAAAAAAATCAAACACGTGGTAAGCACGTAGAATGTACGTAGCGGGTACGTCAGAGCTCGGGACATCTCTTAGCGGCTCGTAACCCTAACGGCAGGTACTTGGGAAACGTGGTAAGCTCGTGAAGACTGGTGAAGATTTTTCAACGTGTTGAAAAATGTCCACCAGAGCCCCGAGTACCTACAAGCGGCTATTGCCGTAATTCTCCAAGTTCGAATCAGGGGAAACACGGGACAACTCTTGAATTAGCTTGGGGTCTGAAGAAGGGTCTCGACCCGAAACGTCGCCTATCTCCTTCGCTCCTTAGATGCTGCTGCACCCGCTGAGTTTCTCCAGCTTTTTGTGTAATCCCCTAACTCTTGAATTAGCTCGTACAGTGGGACAGCCCCTTTAGAAACAATACTGCATTGGTTTCAATCAAAATAAAACTTTGACTTATATTCTTAAAACAAAATAGCCACGGTGAATTTGCAAAGGCGTGAAAGTTTATTAACAGCATGACTCATGATCGATCAATACACATCCTACACACTACACAAATGCAAGTCATTTATCTGAAAGCCAAGCCCCTGAGCACACTCGGGGTTTAGAGTCTGCTCTGAGCAGCTTGCCGTTCAGGCAAGGACATTCTCTTGAAGCCTTTGCTTTCCCAATTGCTGCTGCCACTGTATTTCAAGAATGTTGGAGATGTATGCGGACACCTTTTCAATGAGTTGTTGCTGCTGCCACAGCTGCTGGGAGCTACTCTGCATTCCACCATCCATCCTGTGCAAGGTAGAACATCAGCCGGCCAGTGACCAATGGATATGCTCCTCAGGCAAGAGCCAAAGAGAGTTTCTTTGCCTTCGAGGCAGTTCAACGATGACAAACTTGCAACGTCACTTAAGAAGCAATGGAACAACCAGAAGGAAATGCAAGTGCTGATTTAAACAAGTTAAAAGCGGCAAGTGCAAGTTTGTCATCATTAAATCAAGAGATATGGATGAATATGAAGAGATATGGAAGAAATGAATGAAAGATACGCAAACAGTAATGATGATCAAGGAAAGATGGAGCCCACAATGGTCCATTGTTGGCCTTGGGCTAAGTGAGAACATGTTATGCAGACAATGAAACTCAACAGGACGATGGTGAAGCTAGTACAATGATCAAGGTGGGGGAGGGACGGAGAGAGAGGCGATGCAAGTGTTACATAAAGTGAGAGAAATCAATATTCTTACCGCTGGGTTGTAGGCTGCCCAAGCAAAATATCAGGTGCTGTTCCTTCAATTTGCGTTTGGCCTCACTGTGACAGTGGAGGAGGCCCAGGACAGAGAGGTCAGTATGTGAATGGGAAGGGGGCTTAGAGTGTTTGGCAACAGGGAGATGGTGTTGGACAAGGCGGGCTGAGCGAAGGTGTTCAGCGAAGCGATCGTCCAATCTGCACTTGGTCTCGCCGATATACAGGAGTCCACACCTGGAACAGCGGATCAAGTAGATGAGGTTGGAAGATGACGCTTGTTCAGACTGAGAGTTAGGGGAAAGGTTCTATTGACTCCATTTATACCTCAGGCTGCCTCGGCAAGGCCAGCAGCATAATCAAGGATGAGTCGCACCCGGGCCACTCCCCTCTCACAAAAGGTATAGAAGTGTGAAAACGCACACCTTCAGATTCAGGGACGGCTTCTTCCCAGCTGTGATCAGGCAACTGAATCACCCTACCACAACCAGAGAGCAGTGCTGAACTACTATCTACCTCTTTGATGACCCTCAGACTATCCTTGATCGGACTTTGCTGGCTTTACCTTGCACTAAATGGCATTCCCTTATAATGTATCTATACACTGTAAATGAATCCATTGTAATCATGTATTGTCTTTCCGCTGACTGGTTAGCACGCAACAAAAGATTTTCACTGTACCTCGGTACACGTGACAATAAACTGAACTAAACTAAACTAAACTGAACTGAACTAAACTAAAGGGAAACTAGTGATATAGACAATAATATAAAGAGATATAGAACAAATTAATGAAAGATTTGCAAAAAGTAACGATGACCAAGGAAAGGTGAAGCCCACAATGGTCCATTGTTGGCTGTGGGCGAGGTGATAACAAGTTGTGCAGACCGTGAAACTCAACAGGATGACAGTGAAACTAGTACAATGACTTGAGTGGGGAAGGGACGGAAGGATGAGTTAACCAGGGAGTTAACCAGTGGTGGGATCCCGTTGGAGGTGGCGAAAATGTCAGTGGATTATGCGTTGTATGCGACGGCTGATGGGGTAAAAGCGAAGGACTCATTCCTTCCCACCCAAACCACCCCCTCCCCAGGTACCTTCCCCAGCAACCGCAGGAGAGGTAACACCTGTCCCTATACCTCCTCCCTCGACTCTGTCCAGGGACCCTGACAGTCCATTTGCTTTAGCACTAATAATTACATAGCAATAGAGCCCCTCGTCAGGCAGCTGTAAGTTCAACATCTAATGACTTTGACCATCTCATCCCCCCTGGAACTGAACGACAGGTGATGCAGCAAGGGGGATGTAATGTTAAGCCATGTCTGGTGATGCAGCAATGGGAACAGGAAGGAGTTGGCTGTTGGCCTATCTTAATATTAATCACCAGTTATTTATCCAGACTTTGAAGACAACTGCAAACTCACAACCAAACTCCAAACTTAGTGCAGATGTGCTGTAGTCCAGATGCTCCAAGGAAACATTTGTAGCGTCTTTCATGATGTATTAGGATGACGGGAATGGAGGTGAGGTGCTGGGAGAAGCTTTGTCAGATGGTCGTCTTGTTCTACATCTGAGCTGCAAATGTCTCATCTGTCAAGTGCTTTGAATCTTTCTGACATTCAAAAACGCTCTCAAGCTGCCATTACAAATTTCTTTAAAATCTTGGGAAATTTTCCAAAGAATTCCAAAACAGTTAAAAAGCACTTAAACCAATTATAAACATTTATAGGCACTCAAACAATTTCAAAAAAAATATTGAATTAACCAATACTTAACGGCCCTTGACATGTGGATTTTGGCTTCTCTCTAAGTGACGACACTTCAAGACCTATTCTTTGACTGTGAAACTTTTTGGGAGGTTTTCAGGAAGTGAGGAGTGGAAAATATAACAGTATGTGTCAAAGCACTCAGCAGCTCCCTAGGTGGGCCTGTGAATCACCGCATTTACCCGTACTCTCCGTAACTGTACAGAAGATCTCAAATCGTCAAACCGACTAGATTGACTTCCTCCTGATCAAATTCTATTTTGTCTGCCTCGTTGTCACTTTCCCCGTAGCTGACTATGATCTATTGTACATTTTCCTTGTGCTTCGTCCCCTTTGATCTCTCATTTTCACACCTTGCCCTTCCATATCTTTAGTCCCCCTCTCCCCTGACAGTCTGGCGAAGGGTCTTGACCCGAAACGTCACCCATTCCTACTCTCCGGAGATGCTGCCTGTCGTGCCAAGGTACTCCAGCACTTTGTGCTTATTTTCAGTGTAAACCAGCATCTGCAGTTCTTCGTACGCATCTCAGATCTTTAGTTTTTGTTCCCCTGATTGGCACGATGTTGGAATTAACCGCACTATGTCAGCAACCATCTTTAGAGCTTCTCTTGAGGTTTGCCTACCTGAATCGATTGTTAACCAAGGTTATCAATAGTCAATGTGCACCTCCTGTTAACGGTGCCCATGGAGTTGTATAGGTGAATATAAGGAACTACAGATACTAGTTTATAAAACAAGACACAAAGTATGGAATAACCCATGGATCAGGCAGCATCTTTGGAGAAGATGGATAGGTGATGTTTCAGATCATAAAGTCATCAGTAATAGGAGCAGAATTAGCCCATTAAACCCATCAAGTCTACTCTGGCATTCAATCATGTCTGATCTATATGTCTCTCCTGTCCCCATTCTCCTGCCTTCTCCCCATGACCCCCGACACACATATTAATCGAGAATCTATCTATCTCTGCCTTAAAAACATCAATTGACTTGGCCTCCACAGCTGTCTGTGGCAAAGAATTCCACAGATTCACCACCCTGTGACCCTTCTTCCAACTCATTGTGGTGGAAGGGAGAAAGCTGGAAGATAGGAGGGGCAGGACAAAGCCTGGTGAATGAAGGGGCGGGTACAGGTACGGGGGGGGGATTTTGATAGTAGCAAGGCAAGTAGTAAGCCAAAGGGTGGAAATCAAAAGACAAAGCATGTGTGATCAGGATAGAACAGGTGTGAATTGTTAAACCAGAGTAAAGGGCCTGTCCGGCTCCATGTGATGAGCGCGACAAAACTAGAAGCGGGGGCTGCGCGGAGGTCGGGTGATCCCTGTACAGGGCCGTTCCCACCAGCATGCGCCTGCATGCAGCAAGCGCGACCAAACCGGCAACAGGGGCCGCACGGAGGTCGGGTGAGTGGCGCAAAGTGGCCAAAGTGAGGCGAACTTGGAGCGGTCTTAAAGGTAAGTTCGCCAGGACAGAGAGGGCACACAGAGAGGGGCACAGAGGCACACACAGAGAGGGCCACGGAGCCACACACAGAGAGGGGCACAGAGACACACACAGAGAGGATCACGGAGGCACACACAGAGAGGGTCACGGAGGCACCTACAGAGAGGGTCACGGAGGCACTACGTCGAGGCGATGTGTAATGCGTCGAGGCGACTGCGAGCCGACAAGCCGTTGCCGCGCGGAATTTTTGAACATGGTCAGTTTTTCGGAGCCCCGCGCGATGTCGGGACGAACTCCGCACAATTCTGCATGGCTCCGGCGATCAAAATGGGACCGGCCCCACGACGCCGGACGGCTCAAGCGACCACGTTAGGTCGCGCTCATCGCATGGAGTTGCATGCTGGTGGGACAGGCCCTTAAAGGGACAATTTTTTTGGCACGGCACGTGACACGGCAGTGACGCAACGTGATAACTTATTGACGCGTGGTGTTTCCTCAAATGTCGCAACATTTTTTTTGTCACCGCTGGATTTGGAAATGTTCAAAATCCTTTGGCGACCCTGACACGTCAGTCACTTACGCCGGCAATCGGCGAAAAAATTGCCAAGTGCGACAGATCCTTAAGGAGTATAAATGGAGGGGAGGAATGGGTGCGATTCCAGGTGGGACACGGAGAAGAGAAAGAGAAGTGGGCTGTTTGTACGTTCAAATTGATATTATTTGCAATTACTTTAAATTGGAGAACTCAATATTCATACCGTTGGGTTGCAAGCTAGGCAAGTGGAATATGTTGTGCTGTTCCTCCAGTTTGCATGTGGCCTCACTCTGGCAATGAAAGGTCAGTCTGGAATGGGAAGAGAAGTTAAAATTGTTAGCAACCAGCAGGCTTTGGAGGTCTGAGCGCATGTATTTGGCCAAACAGTCACCCAGCCTACGCTTGGTCCCGATGATGCAAAGGAGGCCACTGAATGCAGCAGTTGAGGTCCACATGAACATCTGTCTCACCTGGAAGAGCTGTTGGGGTCCCTGGAGGTACAGGGTCAGGTGTCACATCTGCGGTTGCAGCAGAAGTACCAGCGGAGGCGGTGGTCGAGATGGGAAAGGATAAGTGAATCAAGGAGTCATGGAGGGACCAGTCTCTGTGGACGACAGAAAGAGGTGGGATTGGAAAGATGTGACCGGTCGTGGGATCACTTTGAAGGTGGCAGAAATGTTGGAGAATGATGTGTAGGATGACGAATCAGGTGGGGTGAAAGGTGGGGACCAGGGGAACTCTGTGCTTGTTCCATCTGGGGGAGGGGGAAGGGGAGCAAGAGCAGAACTACGGGACACAGAGAAGACATGGATGAGGGATCAATCTATGACAGCTGGAGAGGGGGGGAGGAGTGAAACCACATTTACTAAAGAAAGGGGACATCTCGGATGTCCTGGGCTGTCCTAGTCACATGTTGGGAGGAGATGGAGAAATTGAGAGTGAAGAGGCAACATGTGAGGAGGTGTAAACCAGAAAACTGTTGGAATCGGTAGGTTTGTAGTAGACATCATACAATAGGCGATCCCCAGTGAGAGATCAAGAAAGGGGAGCGAGGTGTCAGAGATAGTCCAAGTGGATTTGAGGACAGGGGAAAGTTAGTGGTAAAGTTAGCCCCAATGCAGTCATCGATGTAATGGTGATAGTTGGGGAATGTGCCAGTGTATGTTTGGAACAAGGACTATTTGACACAACCAACAAAAAGCCAGGCATAGCTGAGGCCCATGAGAGTGTCCATAGTTACACCTGTAATTTGAAGAAAGTGAGAGGGGTCAAGAGAGAATTTGTTGAGGAGGTATAAGGTCATTAGTAATAGGAGCATAATTAGATCATTTGACCCATCAAGTCTACTATTCAATTATGGCTGATCTATCTCTCCCTCCTAATCCCATTCACCTGCCTTCTCCCCATAACCCCTGAAACCCGTACTAATTAAGAATCTATCTCTGCCTTAAAAATATCCATTGACTTGACCTCCACAGCCCTATGTGGCAACGAATTCCACAGCAACACCACCAACTGAATAAGTAAAGTCCTACCCATCTCTTTCCTAAAAGTACATCCTTTAATCCTAAGGCTGACACCCGTACTAATCAATAATGTATCTATCTCTGCCTTAAAAATATCCATTGGCTTGGCCTCCACAGCCCTCTCTGTCCACAGATTCACCACCATCTAACTAAAGAAATTCCTGGGTTACACAAAAGGCTGGAGAAACTCAGCGGGTGCAGCAGCATCTAAGGAGCGAAGGAGATAGGCGACGTTTCGGGTCGAGACCCTTCCTCATCTCCTTCCTAAAGGAATGTCCTTTATTTCAGAGGGATGTGGGATGTGTAATCACAAGGAAACTGATTGAATCACTGTTCAAGGAAGAACCAAAGAACCTTGAAACCTTCCTGGTTGAAGGTATAAAGAGACTGGTGGTCTAAGGAAAAGATGAGGTGATAGGGGCCTCGTAACTAAAAGTTATTGAAGAGTTGAAGGGTGTGTGATGTATCTCAGATTTAGCTCAGAATGGACTTGCCAAGGGGCGGAATAGGATGGAATCAAGGAGCAGTCCGAAATAATGGGTCTGCCAGGGCAGTCCTGTTTCTGGAAGTATACAAGTAGTTCTGCTTTAACATGTGTTTCCATAATACAATACAATACAAATGTATTGTCATTTGAACCTCACAAGAAGTTCAAACGAGATCTGGTTTCTGCAGTCGTACAACAAGAAAACTGGACATAATGCGATTGATGAATTAGGGAACGCTATTTGTATTACGCAGGCTGAATATGGTTATAACTCAATTTTGATTGTCATCTAGAAAAACAATTAAAAGTTTCTGTGGACTTTGGCAAACAGGAAAAATAGCTGTCTTGGGAAATAACAGTCCATAAAAAAGTGTTTCCATGGAACCTCCTAGCAGTAATGAAACCATTATCTCTTGAAACGATAGGCTACTATTTCACTGTGGGCTGCTATTGAAATTTACCAGCAATGGCTTTTATTGACACTTATAACAATGGAAATTTAGAACATAGTGCAGTGCAGCAGAGGATTACACCCTATAGCCCCTGATGTGTGTGCTCAACATCATACCAAATTAGACTGATTCCTTCTGCCATCCGTCCATATCCTGCATATTCTTCCACTCCTGGTGGCTCTTTGCAGGAATCTACAACTCTCTGGATAAAAAAAAACTTGCCTCTCACGTCCTCTTTAGACTTTCCCCTCTGACCTTAAGATTCTGACACTCTATCTATACCTCTCATAATTTTATAAACTTCGATCAGGTCTCCCCTCGGCCTTTGACACTCCATTGTTCCAAGTTTGACAATCCATGTTTGTCCAACTTCTCCTTACAGCTAATGCCCTCTCATCCGGACAGCATCCTGGTTAACCTGCAAAGCCTCCACATATTGCCTGTAATGGGGCAACCAGCACTGTACACAATACTCCAAATGCCATCAAACAAAGTCCGATAAAGCTGCAACATCACTACCCGGTCCTTATACTCAATGGCTGACCAATAAAAGCAAGCGTACCATGTGCTTTCTTCGCCGCTCTATCAACCTATGTTGTTTCTTTCAAGGAGCTATAGACTTGGACCACAAAAACTGTGCGTACAATAATACTGTCACAGGTCCTGCCATTAACAGCATAGTCTCCAGTTACATTTAACCTGCCAAAGTACCACATCACACACTTGCCTGACCTAAACCTCATCAACCATTTCTACACTCATATTTATAAGTAGTCTATATCCTGCATGGCCTTTCCTCACTGTCTCCATATCCACCATTTTTTTTGTTGTCTACAACTTATTAACCGACATCCAAATTTTAATTTGTTTTTTTGTATATATCACAAACGATAGAGGCTGATCCTTGTGCTGGTCACACATTTCCTGCCAGCCACCCCTCTCTCACATCTTCTTTCCCTTCTCTCTCCCCCATATTTCTCCCCTCTTTTATTTTTTTTTTCCTTTTCTTTTCAAAAACTTTATTCAACACAATCATATAATACAACACATCAAAACATAATCAAAAATGCACTATAACGAACAAATCATTGTAGTACAACAGTACATTCATTATTTATTATAGTCTCATCCCCACGCGGTGATCAGCGTTGACGGAAGGATATTTCTCCCCTCTCTCTCTCTCTTTTTTTTTTTTTTTTTTTTTTCATTTCAAAAACTTTATTCAACACAAATCATAAAATACAACACATCAAAACACAATCAAAAATCACACTATAATGAACAGATCATTGTAGTACAACAGTACATTCATTTATAATCGCCTCAACCCCACGCGGCGACCAGCGTGACGGAAGGCCCCCAGAGTCCCCGTGAACACCGCGTGTTCCCTCTCCAGGGACACACGTGCACGGACGTAGGCCCGAAAGAGGGGCAGGCAGCCGACTCTCGCCTGACCGTCGACCGCCCGCTGCCTGGACCCACGAATGGCCATCTTGGCCAGGCCGAGGAGCAAACCGACAGGTAATTCCCCCCCCCACACTCGGCTCTCCCCACTCCCTGCCTTATGTCCAAACACCAGGATTGTGGGGGTAAAATGCAGCCAGAACTTGAGGAACAGCCCCTTCAGATATTGGTACAGGGGCAGTAACCTCACACACTCCATATACACATGGAATACGGTCTCCTCCTCTCCGCAGAAAATACATGCGGCAGACGAGCCCGTGAACCGACTCAAAAGTTTATTACAAACCACCGCTCCATGCAGCACTCTCCACCCCAGGCCCCCAATATAAAGGGGTACAACTCCCTTATAGAAGGACCCCCACTGGGGCCCCCCGCCGCCTTCGGATGGTAACACCGTCCTCCATGGTGAGTCAGGACGGGAGACAAAGGCACGGTGGTTCAGAATGTGCAGGAGCATCCTGTACAGTGCGCGTCTCCTTGCATCACAAAATGGCATGCTGGTCATCTCAGAAAGGCAGCTCAGATTATGCGGAGCCGGAGGCCGAGAAATATCCCGAAGCCTAGGCCTGATGAGCAGATCTGACGGAGCGGGGGTAAGCTCTATCTGAACCACTCTAGGCTCGCGCCTCTCCTCGACAACCACCATGACAGGATGAGGACCAGCCACACCCGCAGCCACAACATCCCCCTCTCCTCGTGGAACAACACTCTGGCTGAACACCACCAAATTCCTCACTCTTAACACATCCCTATAGAAAACAGGCAAGCCCCTTAGAGCGGGTCGACTGACACCCGCCACCGGGAGCCGCGAGACCCCCCTTAGGCAACGACCCTGACGAAAAAAATACGTGGCCAGAGCGTGCCATCTGGGAGGGTTCTCTACATACATGTATCTCCGCAGAGTCCTGAGACGGAGAGCCGCCACCTGGGTGCGCACGCACACCAAGGACTGGCCGCCCTCCTCTAACGGAAGACTCAGGACCGCCGCGGAAATCCAATGCTTCCTATTTCCCCAAAAGAAATCCACCAGCTTCTTCTGTATAGCAGTTACAAATATAGAGGGCGGGACAAGAGTAGCCAGCCGGTACCATAACATAGAGGCCACCAGCTGGTTTATGACCAGCACCCTTCCCCAAAAGGAGAGAACTCCAAGCAGGCCTGACCAGCGCCCCAGCCGAGCAACCACCTTCGTCTCCAACTCTTGCCAGTTTGCCGGCCAAACATCCTCAGTGGGACTCAGGTACACCCCCAGATAGAGGAGGTGCGTGGTACTCCACGCATACACTGCCATCTCCTCCGGCAGGGAGTCTACCCGCCACTGACCCACCAAAAGTCCAGAGCACTTACTCCAGTTAATCCTAGCAGAAGATGCAGCCGAGAAAATCTCCTGGCAGTCACGCATCCTCCGCAGGTCACCAGGATCAGTGAACATAAGAAGTACGTCATCGGCATACGCCGATAGAATCACCTCAACCCGCGGGCCAGGTAGGGCCAGGCCTGTCAACCTCCTCCGAAGAAGACACAGGAACGGCTCCACACAGACCGAATACAACTGGCCCGACATAAGGCACCCCTGGCGGACCCCCCTCCCAAAATGAAAAGGAGCTAGCACCGCGCCATTAACCTTTACAAGGCACTCCGCAGCAGCGTACAAAAGCCGGACCCGGGCCACAAAGTGTGGTCCAAACCCAAACGCTTGCAACGTCCCAAATAGGTATTCATGCTCCACCCTATCAAAAGCCTTCTCCTGATCAAGAGACAGAAAAGCAGCTGACTCACCAGTACCCTGGACTAAATGAATCAGGTCCCTAACCAGGTGGATGTTATCCTGGATGGACCGGCCAGGGACTGTATAAGATTGATCAGGATGAATCACTTGATGCAGCACGGAGCCCAGGCGATTTGCCATTGCCCGTGCAAAAATTTTATATTCTGTGCAAAGGAGAGAGACTGGACGCCAGTTCTTCAACAAACGGAGTTCGCCCTTCTTAGGCAGCAAGACAACAACCGTCCTACGCCACGAGAGAGGCATCACTCCAGTCGCCAGGCTCTCCCCCAGAACCAACATATAGTCACCCCCTAGGACGTCCCAGAATGCTCTAACAAACTCCACCGTCAACCCATCCAGCCCGGGGGACTTACCCCTCCTGAGCTGATGCAAGGCGCGAGTCAACTCCTCCAAAGATAAGGGGCCATCAAGAAGATCAGCCTCCCCCCTATCTACGGTCGGTAGACCCTCCCACAGATCTTGCTGAGCCTCCACACTGAATCCTTCCGCAGAGAACAGGGACCCATAAAAGGACCTAACCAAGGCATTAATCCTCTCTGGATCAGTGACAGAGGAGCCGTCATCTGCAAGCAACTCCACGAGCTGTTTTCGAGCTCCCCGCCCCTTCTCCAAAGAGAAAAAGAAAGGCGACGCTCGGTCCAGCTCGTGCAGCATCTGGACCCGAGACCTCACATAAGCGCCTCGAGATCGCTCAAGCAGCAGACTCCTCAAAACCTCCTTCTTCCTCTGAAACTCTCCCCATTCGCTGGAGTCTTCACCAAACTGACCAAGGCGAGACTCAGCGTCCTGTAACTCCCTCTCCAGCTTCTCGACCGCTGAGTCCCGCCTCCCAGTCGACCCCCATGTATATTCCTTACAAAAGAGACGGATGTGAGCTTTACCCACATCCCACCACTGCCTAATGGAAGAGAAGCACCTCTGCCTCTCTCTCCACTTCACCCAAAACCGAGTGAATGACTCCCGGAAACACCGATCCTCCAGCAGCCTGTTGTTAAAGTGCCAGTACGCGGACCCAGCCCGAGCGCACGCTGGATTGAAATCCACACGCACCAGACAATGGTCCGAGCACGGCACCAGCCGCATTGAGGCCGCTGAGACACGGGAAACAAACGCTCGGGAAATATAAAACCGATCAATGCGGGAACCACAGCCCTCAGACCTCCGCGAAAAAGCAGTGGAATCAGGGTGAAGGTCCCTCCAAACATCAACCAACTCAAAAGAGTCAATCAAGCCTCTCAGCTTCTTCGCTACAGCAGGCGCACACTGAGTACCAGAACGGTCCCGCACCTCAAGTGTGCAATTAAAGTCCCCACCAAGGAAGACACACTCTCCCCTATCAATAGTGCCCAACAGAGCATTCACCTCCCGAAGTAGGCCGGCCTGCATCGTGCCGGAGCTAGGGGCATACACGTTAATGAAATGCAACGGCATGCCATCCAGGCTCACGGCCAGATGGAGCAAACGTCCTGGCACCACTTCCTGCACTTGTAAAATGCTTGGCAGAAAATTTGGGGCCAACAGAAAAGCCACCCCACTCGAATTTGAGCTGAGATGGCTCATATAAACCCTCCCTTCCCACTCCAGATGCCAGGTAGGTTCATCACTAGCAACGGTATGTGTCTCTTGCAGATAACAAACTGCAAATCTCCCCTCCCTTAGGGCTGATAAGAGCTGAAATCTTCGAAAACTCGCTCTACTCCCATTTAAATTTAATGTAGCTACTGTGAATGTGTAGGCACATTAGATTGAGACCCTCACACTCCCTGTAGTCTCAGGAGCTCCTTTTCTGAGGACCTTCAAAAAACCCCCAAACTGCCCCAAATCCGAGTCAGAAAGACCACTATCCTTGTTACTAAGGATAGCCTCGAGACTCGCCTGCACATCTAGACAATCCTCCCACCGCCTTGTAGCAGCAAACCATAATGTTTTGGGAGCACGGCTCGTTTTTAGGAACTCTCGCACCTCAACAATAAACTTCGCCTCAGACACGGCCTTGGAGTCTGGGCTCTCAGCCAACCCGCTCGCACCTGAATCAACAACCTCAGAAAGACCAGAACTCTCTGACAAATCACTCTCTGTGCCACCCCCACTGGCCGCATCGCTGTCCTCCTCCTCAGCCATGACACGACCCCCCGGATCAATGCTGGGGGTGGGTCCCAACACCCCTGCCTGAGACTCGCAGCCCTCTGAATGGCTGGGCTCCTGCACGCTACCATCACCCTCCTCTTCTGGGCCTGGGGAAGCAACAACAAGAGGCATCCCCAGGGCCTGTGGAACACTGGTACCCTCGGAGTCTGAAAGAGGATCATGACCCATAACAGCCCTGACCTCCACATCATCCAGAGTGCCCTCTCCACAGGCATCACCCAGAGAATCACCACCTACTATTAACCTCACCCCAGACAGCTCATCCGGTGAGGCATCCCGCCCCCCAGCACCTCCACTGGCACTGATATGGAGCACAGACTTGAACGACAACACCCCCGAAACTCCCCCCTCAGCCTGACTCTGCACATCCCCCGTCACAGAGGGCACACTACCAGAGGAGCCAACCACGTCACCTAACGTGCTAGCACCCTCAGTAGGCCTCTGAAACGAGGGGACCTCATCCGACCCAGAGGGTACACACCCAAGGGAGCTAACCACAGCATCCGCCGAGATAACTCCCTCAGAGGGCCCCTGAGATGAAGGGACAGACTCCCGCCCAGTGGACACAACTCCACCGGAATCAACTTCAGCTCCCAGTCCTGTGACACCCGCTGTAGATCCATGAAGAGAAGGCCCAACCACCGACCCAGAAGACACCGGGTCAAGACCACTTTCAGCCACCTCAGTGGTGGAAAGCCCGGAGAAGGACATCCCCTTCGCTCTGGACCCACGCCCTTCCTCATCTTCACCAGGCAGATGCCTCCTTTTAATCCCACTCGCATGCGGAGGTGCGGTAACCTCCATAAGGGAAGGGTCATCCGCCTCCACATTACCCCCATCCACTTTGCCACCCACACGTTTAGGCTTCTTTACCCCCTTCCGAGCCACCCCAACTCCCCCCTGGGCCCCAGCAGGTGCAGTCTGCACCACACTGGAGCTAAACTCACCCGATTGCACTTTCTTCGCTCGGGCGGCCCTATCCCTCTCCTTCTTCTTGTTGTGCTTCCCCTGCTTCTCCCAAAACCCCCCCACAACACTCCCCTCCTTTTGCGCCGCACCTCCATCCGCCGCCACAGGCGCAAGACATGGGGGACGTGGGGGGCTTGGGCTCTCACCGCCCAGGGTCCCCAAAGCGGAACCTACGGACCCAGAAGGCTTCGCACTGCCGCTCCGGGTCACCAAGGCAGAACTGGCAACCTTAGCCGGGTCAGCAGTACCACCCCGCGCCGCTGAGGTTTGACAAGCCACCCCAGATGGGCCAGCAGCGCTTTCCTGGGCCACTGCACTAGAACCTCTAGCAGTGCCCCCGCGAAAAAGACACTCCCTACGGAGATGTCCAAATTCGCCGCACGCATGACACCGTGCCTTGCCCCAACTCCAACGCACGGTTCTGGGTACACCCTTATGCACCACCTCAAAACTCCCCTCGGCACCATCCCCCTCACCCACCTTCATGAACACCCTCCTCTTGAAACTGAAGACCCCTTTTTCCTTCGGGTCCCCCCCGGGATTCAAGAGACGAAAAGATTTAGACCGCACCTCCCCGAACTTGGACAGGTGTGGAAAAAGCACTGCATCCGAAAAATAAGTGGGGCAGCTCCGCAGGAGAACCGGTCTCACCCTTGATACCCACGGATCCACCTGTATGTGGACCCCCCCCACTGAGATCCCCTCCTCCAACGCTCGGGCCACACACTCCCGGGTCTTAAGTATCATCTCCACCTTTCCCCTTTCGAGCTCAGAAGAGACAATAGCCCCCCTCCCAAGAAGTTCATTCATGGCCTTCGTAATTACCCCCCTCGACATCATAGGCCCAGTTTGAACAGAAATACCAAAACTGTCCCCATCCAAGTCAACATGAGGCTCAAGCTCAGATGGCCTCGCACCCGCCACTGATGCCATCGCTGCGTAGGTCCGGACCTTCGGCCGCGCCCCTTCCATCGCCATCCTCACAGAGGCACAAACCAGCTCCAAGCCCCTCAGCAGCACAGCTCCAAGTTAAGTCCCAGAGACAGTCACAGTCAAAGACAGGCAGCAGAAAACAGAAACCTCCAGCTGAAGCAGGAAAGTCCCCAGGTTCGTCCACAGCCAAGAGCAGCTTTCGGGAAACTCGATCCCAGTCGCGCTGGAAGCAAAAGTACCTTCTTCACATTAAGCCGGGCAGCCGCACTGAGCACAATGACTTTAGGGCAGAGAAGCGGTGCCAAAAACGACAAAGACACCGCACAACTTCAGCCCACTGAGATCACAGGCACTCTTGGCAATCCGCCAACGCCAACCGCACCCTCGACAATGTGGAGAAACTCAGGAATCTTCACACAGATGGAGGCTCCCCAGACCCGAGAAAAGCTTCAACAGCCCAACAATAAGTTGAACTATGAAGCCCCACTGGGTCTGTGCCCTCTCCAACGACAAAATCCTTGAAAGGCTGCTTCAATCCTTCTCAACTGCAGAGCTGAGAAGAAAACACGACCTCTCTCTCTCTCTCTCTCTCTTTTTTTTTTTTTTTTTCATTTCAAAAACTTTATTCAACACAAATCATAAAATACAACACATCAAAACACAATCAAAAATCACACTATAATGAACAGATCATTGTAGTACAGCAGTACATTCATTTATAATCGCCTCAACCCCACGCGGCGACCAGCGCTGACGGAAGGCCTCCAGAGTCCCCGTGAACACCGCGTGTTCCCTCTCCAGGGACACACGTGCACGGACGTAGGCCCGAAAGAGGGGCAGGCAGCCGACTCTCGCCTGACCGTCGACCGCCCGCTGCCTGGACCCACGAATGGCCATCTTGGCCAGGCCAAGGAGCAAACCGACAGGTAAGTCCCCCCCCCACACTCGGCTCTCCCCACTCCCCGCCTTGTGTCCAAACACCAGGATTGTGGGGCTAAAATGCAGCCAGAACTTGAGGAACAGCCCCTTCAGATATTGGTACAGGGGCAGTAACCTCACACACTCCATATACACATGGAATACGGTCTCCTCCTCTCCGCAGAAAATACATGCGGCAGACGAGCCCGTGAACCGACTCAAAAGTTTATTACAAACCACCGCTCCATGCAGCACTCTCCACCCCAGGTCCCCAATATAAAGGGGTACAACTCCCTTATAGAAGGACCCCCACTGGGGCCCCCCGCCGCCTTCGGATGGTAACACCGTCCTCCATGGTGAGTCAGGACGGGAGACGAAGGCACGGTGGTTCAGAATGTGCAGGAGCATCCTGTACAGTGCGCGTCTCCTTGCATCACAAAATGGCATGCTGGTCATCTCAGAAAGGCAGCTCAGATTATGCGGAGCCGGAGGCCGAGAAATATCCCGAAGCCTAGGCCCGATGAGCAGATCTGACGGAGCAGGGGTAAGCTCTATCTGAACCACTCTAGGCTCGCGCCTCTCCTCGACAACCACCATGACAGGATGAGGACCAGCCACACCCGCAGCCACAACATCCCCCTCTCCTCGTGGAACAACACTCTGGCTGAACACCACCAAATTCCTCACTCTTAACACATCCCTATAGAAAACAGGCAAGCCCCTTAGAGCGGGTCGACTGACACCCGCCACCGGGAGCCGCGAAACCCCCCTTAGGCAACGACCCTGACGAAAAAAATACGTGGCCAGAGCGTGCCATCTGGGAGGGTTCTCTACATACATGTATCTCCGCAGAGTCCTGAGACGGAGAGCCGCCACCTGGGTGCGCACGCACACCAAGGACTGGCCGCCCTCCTCTAACGGAAGACTCAGGACCGCCGCGGAAATCCAATGCTTCCTATTTCCCCAAAAGAAATCCACCAGCTTCTTCTGTATAGCAGTTACAAATATAGAGGGCGGGACAAGAGTAGCCAGCCGGTACCATAACATAGAGGCCACCAGCTGGTTTATGACCAGCACCCTCCCCCGAAAGGAGAGAACTCCAAGCAGGCCTGACCAGCGCCCCAGCCGAGCAACCACCTTCGTCTCCAACTCTTGCCAGTTTGCCGGCCAAACATCCTCAGTGGGACTCAGGTACACCCCCAGATAGAGGAGGTGCGTGGTACTCCACGCATACAGTGCCATCTCCTCCGGCAGGGAGTCTACCCGCCACTGACCCACCAAAAGTCCAGAGCACTTACTCCAGTTAATCCTAGCAGAAGATGCAGCCGAGAATATCTCCTGGCAGTCACGCATCCTCCGCAGGTCACCAGGATCAGTGAACATAAGAAGTACGTCATCGGCATACGCCGATAGAATCACCTCAACCCGCGGGCCAGGTAGGGCCAGGCCTGTCAACCTCCTCCGAAGAAGACACAGGAACGGCTCCACACAGACCGAATACAACTGGCCCGACATAGGGCACCCCTGGCGGACCCCCCTCCCAAAATGAAAAGGAGATAGCACCGCGCCATTAACCTTTACAAGACACTCCGCAGCAGCGTACAAAAGCCGGACCCGGGCCACGAAGTGTGGTCCAAACCCAAACGCTTGCAACGTCCCAAATAGGTATTCATGCTCCACCCTATGAAAAGCCTTCTCCTGATCAAGAGACAGAAAAGCAGCTGACTCACCAGTACCCTGGACTAAATGAATCAGGTCCCTAACCAGGTGGATGTTATCCTGGATGGACCGGCCAGGGACTGTATAAGATTGATCAGGATGAATCACTTGATGCAGCACGGAGCCCAGGCGATTTGCCATTGCCCGTGCAAAAATTTTATATTCTGTGCAAAGGAGAGAGACTGGACGCCAGTTCTTCAACAAACGGAGTTCGCCCTTCTTAGGCAGCAAGACAACAACCGTCCTACGCCACGAGAGAGGCATCACTCCAGTCGCCAGGCTCTCCCCCAGAACCAACATATAGTCACCCCCTAGGATGTCCCAGAATGCTCTAACAAACTCCACCGTCAACCCATCCAGCCCGGGGGACTTACCCCTCCTGAGCTGATGCAAGGCGCGAGTCAACTCCTCCAAAGATAAGGGGCCATCAAGAAGATCAGCCTCCCCCCTATCTACGGTCGGTAGACCCTCCCACAGATCTTGCTGAGCCTCCACACTGAATCCTTCCGCAGAGAACAGGGACCCATAAAAGGACCTAACCAAGGCATTGATCCTCTCTGGATCAGTGACAGAGGAGCCGTCATCTGCAAGCAACTCCACGAGCTGTTTTCGAGCTCCCCACCCCTTCTCCAAAGAGAAAAAGAAAGGCGACGCTCGGTCCAGCTCGTGCAGCATCTGGACCCGAGACCTCACATAAGCGCCTCGAGATCGCTCAAGCAGCAGACTCCTCAAAACCTCCTTCTTCCTCTGAAACTCTCCCCATTCGCTGGAGTCTTCACCAAACTGACCCAGGCGAGACTCAGCGTCCTGTATCTCCCTCTCCAGCTTCTCGACCGCTGAGTCCCGCCTCCCAGTCGACCCCCATGTATATTCCTTACAAAAGAGACGGATGTGAGCTTTACCCACATCCCACCACTGCCTAAGGGAAGAGAAGCACCTCTGCCTCTCTCTCCACTTCACCCAAAACCGAGTGAATGACTCCCGGAAACACCGATCCTCCAGCAGCCTGTTGTTAAAGTGCCAGTACGCGGTCCCAGCCCGAGCGCACGCTGGATTGAAATCCACACGCACCAGACAATGGTCCGAGCACGGCACCAGCCGCATTGAGGCCGCTGAGACACGGGAAACAAACGCTCGGGAAATATAAAACCGATCAATGCGGGAACCACCGCCCTCAGACCTCCGCGAAAAAGCAGTGGAATCAGGGTGAAGGTCCCTCCAAACATCAACCAACTCAAAGGAGTCAATCAAGCCTCTCAGCTTCTTCGCTACAGCAGGCGCACACTGAGTACCAGAACGGTCCCGCACCTCAAGTGTGCAATTAAAGTCCCCACCAAGGAAGACACACTCTCCCCTATCAATAGTGCCCAACAGAGCATTCACCTCCCGAAGCAGGCCGGCCTGCATCGTGCCGGAGCTAGGGGCATACACGTTAATGAAATGCAATGGCATGCCATCCAGGCTCACGGCCAGATGGAGCAAACGTCCTGGCACCACTTCCTGCACTTTTAAAATGCTTGGCAGAAAATTTGGGGCCAACAGAAAAGCCACCCCACTCGAATTTGAGCTGAGATGGCTCATATAAACCCTCCCTTCCCACTCCAGTTGCCAGGTAGGTTCATCACTAGCAACGGTATGTGTCTCTTGCAGATAACAAACTGCAAATCTCCCCTCCCTTAGGGCTGATAAGAGCTGAAATCTTCGAAAACTCGCTCTACTCCCATTTAAATTTAATGTAGCTACTGTGAATGTGTAGACACATTAGATTGTGACCCTCACACTCCCTGTAGTCACAGGAGCTCCTTTTCTGAGGACCTTCAACAAACCCCAAAACTGCCCCAAATCCGAGTCAGAAAGACCACTATCCTTGTTACTAAGGATAGCCTCGAGACTCGCCTGCACATCTAGACAATCCTCCCACCGCCTTGTAGCGGCAAACCATAATGTTTTGGGAGCACGGCTTATTTTTAAGAACTCTCGCACCTCAACAATAAGCTTCGCCTCAGACACGGCCTTGGAGTCTGGGCTCGCAGCCAACCCGCTCGCACCTGAATCAACAACCTCAGAAAGACCAGAACTGTCTGACAAATCACTCTCTGTGCCCCCCCCCACTGGCCGCATCGCTGTCCTCCTCCACAGCCATGACACGACCACCCGGATCAATGCTGGGGGTGGGTCCCAACACCCCTGCCTGAGACTCGCAGCCCTCTGAATGGCTGGGCTCCTGCACGCTACCATCACCCTCCTCCTCTGGGCCTGGGGAAGCAACAACAAGAGGCATCCCCAGGGCCTGTGGAACACTGGCACCCTCGGAGTCTGAAAGAGGATCACGTCCCATAACAGCCCTGACCTCCACATCATCCAGAGTGCCCTCTCCACAGGCATCACCCAGAGAATCACCACCTGCCATTAACCTCACCCCAGACAACTCATCCGGTGAGGCATCCCGCCCCCCAGCACCTCCACTGGCACTGATATGGAGCACAGACTTGAACGACAACACCCCCGAAACTCCCCCCTCAGCCTGACTCTGCGCATCCCCCGTCACAGAGGGCACACTACCAGAGGAGCCAACCACGTCACCTAACGTGCTAGCACCCTCAGTAGGCCTCTGAAACGAGGGGACCTCATCCGACCCAGAGGGTACACCCCCAAGGGAGCTAACCACAGCACCCGCCGAGATAACTCCCTCAGAGGGCCCCTGAGATGAAGGGACAGACTCCCGCCCAGTGGACCTACCTCCACCGGAATCAACTTCAGCACCCAGTCCGGTGACACCCGCTGTAGATCCATGAAGAGAAGGCCCAACCACCGACCCAGAAGACACCGGGTCAAGACCACTTTCAGCCACCTCAGTGGTGGAAAGCCCGGAGAAAGACATCCCCTTCGCTCTGGACCCACGCCCTTCCTCCTCTTCACCAGGCAGATGCCTCCTTTTAGTCCCACTCGCATGCGGAGGTGCGGTAACCTCCATAAGGGAAGGGTCATCCGCCTCCACATTACCCCCAACCACTTTGCCACCCACACGTTTAGGCTTCTTTACCCCCTTCCGAGCCACCACAACTCCCCCCTGGGCCCCAGCAGGTGCAGTCTGCACCACACTGGAGCTAAACTCACCCGATTGCACTTTCTTCGCTCGGGCGGCCCTATCCCTCTCCTTCTTCTTATTGTGCTTCCCCTGCTTCTCCCAAAACCCCCCCTCAACACTCCCCTCCTCCTGCGCCCCACCTCCATCCACCGCCACAGGCGCAAGACGTAGGGGACGTGGGGGGCTTGGGCTCTCACTGCCCAGGGTCCCCAAAGCGGAACCTCTGGACCCAGAAGGCTTAGCACTGCCGCCCCGGGTCACCAAGGCAGAACTGGCAACCTCAGCCGGGTCAGCAGTACCACCCCGCGCCGCTGAGGTTTGACAAGCCACCCCAGATGGGCCAGCAGTGCTTTCCTGGGCCACTGCACTAGAACCTCTAGCAGTGCCCCCGCGAAAAAGACACTCCCTACGGAGATGTCCAAATTCGCCGCACGCATGACACCGTGCCTTGCCCCAACTCCAACGCACGGTTCTGGGTACACCCTTATGCACCACCTCAAAACTCCCCTCGGCACCATCCCCCTCACCCACCTTCATGAACACCCTCCTCTTGAAACTGAAGACCCCTTTTTCCTCCGGGTCCCCCCCGGGATGCAAGAGACGAAAACATTTAGACCGCACCTCCCCGAACTTGGACAGGTGTGGAATAAGCACTGCATCCGAAAAATAAGTGGGGCAGCTCCGCAGGAGAACCGGTCTCACCCTGGATACCCACGGATCCACCTGTACGTGGACCCCCCCCACTGAGATCCCCTCCTCCAACGCTCGGGCCACACACTCCCGGGTCTTAAGTATCATCTCCACCTTTCCCCTTTCGAGCTCAAAAGAGACAATAGCCCCCCTCCCAAGAAGTTCATTCATGGCCTTCGTAATTACCCCCCTCGACATCATAGGCCCAGTTTGAACAGAAATACCAAAACTGTCCCCATCCAAGTCAACATGAGGCTCAAGCTCAGATGGCCTCGCACCCGCCACTGATGCCATCGCTGCGTAGGTCCGGACCTTCGGCCGCGCCCCCTCCATCGCCATCCTCACAGAGGCACAAACCAGCTCCAAGCCCCTCAGCAGCACAGCTCCAAGTTAAGTCCCAGAGACAGTCACAGTCAAAGACAGGCAGCAGAAAACAGAAACCTCCAGCTGAAGCAGGAAAGTCCCCAGGTTCGTCCACAGCCAAGAGCAGCTTACGGGAAACTCGATCCCAGTCGCACTGGAAGCAAAAGTACCTTCTTCACATTAAGCCAGGCAGCCGCACTGAGCAAAATGACTTTAGGGCAGAGAAGCGGTGCCCAAAACGACAAAGACACCGCACAACTTCAGCCCACTGAGATCACAGGCACTCTTGGCAATCCGCCAACGCCAACCGCACCCTCGACAATGTGGAGAAACTCAGGAATCTTCACACAGATGGAGGCTCCCCAGACCAGAGAAAAGCTTCAACAGCCCAACAATAAGTTGAACTATGAAGCCCCCCTGTGTCTGTGCCCTCTCCAACGACAAAATCCTTGAAAGGCTGCTTCAATCCTTCTCAACTGCAGAGCTGAGAAGAAAACACGACCTCTCTCTCTCTCTTTTTTTTTTTTTTTTTTTATTTTCCATTTCAAAAACTTTATTCAACACAAATCATAAAATACAACACATCAAAACACAATCAAAAATCACACTATAATGAACAGATCATTGTAGTAAAGCAGTACATTCATTTATAATCGCCTCAACCCCACGCGGCGACCAGCGCTGACGGAAGGCCTCCAGAGTCCCCGTGAACACCGCGTGTTCCCTCTCCAGGGACACACGTGCACGGACGTAGGCCCGAAAGAGGGGCAGGCAGCCGACTCTCGCCAGACCGTCGACCGCCCGCTGCCTGGACCCACGAATGGCCATCTTGGCCAGGCCAAGGAGCAAACCGACAGGTAAGTCCCCCCCCCACACTCGGCTCTCCCCACTCCCCGCCTTGTGTCCAAACACCAGGATTGTGGGGCTAAAATGCAGCCAGAACTTGAGGAACAACCCCTTCAGATATTGGTACAGGGGCAGTAACCTCACACACTCCACATACACATGGAATACGGTCTCCTCCTCTCCGCAGAAAATACATGCGGCAGACGAGCCCGTGAACCGACTCAAAAGTTTATTACAAACCACCGCTCCATGCAGCACTCTCCACCCCAGGTCCCCAATATAAAGGGGTACAACTCCCTTATAGAAGGACCCCCACTGGGGCCCCCCGCCGCCTTCGGATGGTAACACCGTCCTCCATGGTGAGTCAGGACGGGAGACGAAGGCACGGTGGTTCAGAATGTGCAGGAGCATCCTGTACAGTGCGCGTCTCCTTGCATCACAAAATGGCATGCTGGTCATCTCAGAAAGGCAGCTCAGATTATGCGGAGCCGGAGGCCGAGAAATATCCCGAAGCCTAGGCCCGATGAGCAGATCTGACGGAGCAGGGGTAAGCTCTATCTGAACCACTCTAGGCTCGCGCCTTTCCTCGACAACCACCATGACAGGATGAGGACCAGCCACACCCGCAACCACAACATCCCCCTCTCCTCGTGGAACAACACTCTGGCTGAACACCACCAAATTCCTCACTCTTAACACATCCCTATAGAAAACAGGCAAGCCCCTTAGGGCGGGTCGACTGACACCCGCCACCGGGAGCCGCGAGACCCCCCTTAGGCAACGACCCTGACGAAAAAAATACGTGGCCAGAGCGTGCCATCTGGGAGGGTTCTCTACATACATGTATCTCCGCAGAGTCCTGAGACGGAGAGCCGCCACCTGGGTGCGCACGCACACCAAGGACTGGCCGCCCTCCTCTAACGGAAGACTCAGGACCGCCGCGGAAATCCAATGCTTCCTATTTCCCCAAAAGAAATCCACCAGCTTCTTCTGTATAGCAGTTACAAATATAGAGGGCGGGACAAGAGTAGCCAGCCGGTACCATAACATAGAGGCCACCAGCTGGTTTATGACCAGCACCCTCCCCCGAAAGGAGAGAACTCCAAGCAGGCCTGACCAGCGCCCCAGCCGAGCAACCACCTTCGTCTCCAACTCTTGCCAGTTTGCCGGCCAAACATCCTCAGTGGGACTCAGGTACACCCCCAGATAGAGGAGGTGCGTGGTACTCCACGCATACAATGCCATCTCCTCCGGCAGGGAGTCTACCCGCCACTGACCCACCAAAAGTCCAGAGCACTTACTCCAGTTAATCCTAGCAGAAGATGCAGCCGAGAATATCTCCTGGCAGTCACGCATCCTCCGCAGGTCACCAGGATCAGTGAACATAAGAAGTACGTCATCGGCATACGCCGATAGAATCACCTCAACCCGCGGGCCAGGTAGGGCCAGGCCTGTCAACCTCCTCCGAAGAAGACACAGGAACGGCTCCACACAGACCGAATACAACTGGCCCGACATAGGGCACCCCTGGCGGACCCCCCTCCCAAAATGAAAAGGAGATAGCACCGCGCCATTAACCTTTACAAGACACTCCGCAGCAGCGTACAAAAGCCGGACCCGGGCCACGAAGTGTGGTCCAAACCCAAACGCTTGCAACGTCCCAAATAGGTATTCATGCTCTACCCTATCAAAAGCCTTCTCCTGATCAAGAGACAGAAAAGCAGCTGACTCACCAGTACCCTGGACTAAATGAATCAGGTCCCTAACCAGGTGGATGTTATCCTGGATGGACCGGCCAGGGACTGTATAAGATTGATCAGGATGAATCACTTGATGCAGCACGGAGCCCAGGCGATTTGCCATTGCCCGTGCAAAAATTTTATATTCTGTGCAAAGGAGAGAGACTGGACGCCAGTTCTTCAACAAACGGAGTTCGCCCTTCTTAGGCAGCAAGACAACAACCGTCCTACGCCACGAGAGAGGCATCACTCCAGTCGCCAGGCTCTCCCCCAAAACCAACATATAGTCACCCCCTAGGATGTCCCAGAATGCTCTAACAAACTCCACCGTCAACCCATCCAGCCCGGGGGACTTACCCCTCCTGAGCTGATGCAAGGCGCGAGTCAACTCCTCCAAAGATAAGGGGCCATCAAGAAGATCAGCCTCCCCCCTATCTACGGTCGGTAGACCCTCCCACAGATCTTGCTGAGCCTGCACACTGAATCCTTCCGCAGAGAACAGGGTCCCATAAAAGGACCTAACCAAGGCATTAATCCTCTCTGGATCAGTGACAGAGGAGCCGTCATCTGCAAGCAACTCCACGAGCTGTTTTCGAGCTCCCCGCCCCTTCTCCAAAGAGAAAAAGAAAGGCGACCCTCGGTCCAGCTCGTGCAGCATCTGGACCCGAGACCTCACATAAGCGCCTCGAGATCGCTCAAGCAGCAGACTCCTCAAAACCTCCTTCTTCCTCTGAAACTCTCCCCATTCGCTGGAGTCTTCACCAAACTGACCCAGGCGAGACTCAGCGTCCTGTATCTCCCTCTCCAGCTTCTCGACCGCTGAGTCCCGCCTCCCAGTCGACCCCCATGTATATTCCTTACAAAAGAGACGGATGTGAGCTTTACCCACATCCCACCACTGCCTAAGGGAAGAGAAGCACCTCTGCCTCTCTCTCCACTTCACCCAAAACCGAGTGAATGACTCCCGGAAACACCGGTCCTCCAGCAGCCTGTTGTTAAAGTGCCAGTACGCGGACCCAGCCCGAGCGCACGCTGGATTGAAATCCACACGCACCAGACAATGGTCCGAGCACGGCACCAGCCGCATTGAGGCCGCTGAGACACGGGAAACAAACGCTCGGGAAATATAAAACCGATCAATGCGGGAACCACCGCCCTCAGACCTCCGCGAAAAAGCAGTGGAATCAGGGTGAAGGTCCCTCCAAACATCAACCAACTCAAAAGAGTCAATCAAGCCTCTCAGCTTCTTCGCTACAGCAGGCGCACACTGAGTACCAGAACGGTCCCGCACCTCAAGTGTGCAATTAAAGTCCCCACCAAGGAAGACACACTCTCCCCTATCAATAGTGCCCAACAGAGCATTCACCTCCCGAAGCAGGCCGGCCTGCATCGTGCCGGAGCTAGGGGCATACACGTTAATGAAATGCAACGGCATGCCATCCAGGCTCACGGCCAGATGGAGCAAACGTCCTGGCACCACTTCCTGCACTTTTAAAATGCTTGGCAGAAAATTTGGGGCCAACAGAAAAGCCACCCCACTCGAATTTGAGCTGAGATGGCTCATATAAACCCTCCCTTCCCACTCCAGTTGCCAGGTAGGTTCATCACTAGCAACGGTATGTGTCTCTTGCAGATAACAAACTGCAAATCTCCCCTCCCTTAGGGCTGATAAGAGCTGAAATCTTCGAAAACTCGCTCTACTCCCATTTAAATTTAATGTAGCTACTGTGAATGTGTAGACACATTAGATTGTGACCCTCACACTCCCTGTAGTCACAGGAGGTCCTTTTCTGAGGACCTTCAACAAACCCCAAAACTGCCCCAAATCCGAGTCAGAAAGACCACTATCCTTGTTACTAAGGATAGCCTCGAGACTCTCCCGCACTTCTGGCCAATCCTCCCATCTCCTTGTAACGGCCCACCATAATGTTTTGGGAGCACGACTTATTTTTAAGAACTCTCGCACCTCAACAATAAGCTTCGCCTCAGACACGGCCTTGGAGTCTGGGCTCTCAGCCAACCCGCTCGCACCTGAATCAACAACCTCAGAAAGACCAGAACTGTCTGACACAACACTCTCTGAGCCCCCCCCACTGGCCGCATCGCTATCCTCCTCCACAGCCATGACACGACCACCCGGATCAATGCTGGGGGTGGGTCCCAACACCCCTACCTGAGACTCGCAGCCCTCTGAATGGCTGGGCTCCTGCACGCTACCATCACCCTCCTCCTCTGGGCCTGGGGAAGCAACAACAAGAGGCATCCCCAGGGCCTGTGGAACACTGGCACCCTCGGAGTCTGAAAGAGGATCACGTCCCATAACAGCCCTGACCTCCACATCATCCAGAGTGCCCTCTCCACAGGCATCACCCAGAGAATCACCACCTGCCATTAACCTCACCCCAGACAACTCATCCGGTGAGGCATCCCGCCCCCCAGCACCTCCACTGGCACTGATATGGAGCACAGACTTGAACGACAACACCCCCGAAACTCCCCCCTCAGCCTGACTCTGCCCATCCCCCGTCACAGAGGGCACACTACCAGAGGAGCCAACCACGTCATCTACCGTGCTAGCACCCTCAGTAGGCCTCTGAAACGAGGGGACCTCATCCGACCCAGAGGGTACACACCCAAGGGAGCTAACCACAGCATCCGCCGAGATAACTCCCTCAGAGGGCCCCTGAGATGAAGGGACAGACTCCCGCCCAGTGGACACAACTCCACCGGAATCAACTTCAGCACCCAGTCCGGTGACACCCGCTGTAGATCCATGAAGAGAAGGCCCAACCACCGACCCAGAAGACACCGGGTCAAGACCACTTTCAGCCACCTCAGTGGTGGAAAGCTCGGAGAAAGACATCCCCTTCGCTCTGGACCCACGCCCTTCCTCCTCTTCACCAGGCAAATGCCTCCTTTTAGTCCCACTCGCATGCGGAGGTGCGGTAACCTCCATAAGGGAAGGGTCATCCGCCTCCACATTACCCCCAACCACTTTGCCACCCACACGTTTAGACTTCTTTCCCCCCTTCCGAGCCACCACAACTCCCCCCTGGGCCCCAGCAGGTGCAGTCTGCACCACACTGGAGCCAAACTCACCCGATTGCACTTTCTTCGCTCGGGCAGCCCTATCCCTCTCCTTCTTCTTATTATGCTTCCCCTGCTTCTCCCAAAACCCCCCCTCAACACTCCCCTCCTCCTGCGCCCCACCTCCATCCACCGCCACAGGCGCAAGACGTAGGGGACGTGGGGGGCTTGGGCTCTCACTGCCCAGGGTCCCCAAAGCGGAACCTCTGGACCCAGAAGGCTTAGCACTGCCGCCCCGGGTCACCAAGGCAGAACTGGCAACCTCAGCCGGGTCAGCAGTACCACCCCGCGCCGCTGAGGTTTGACCAGCCACCCCAGATGGGCCAGCAGCGCTTTCCTGGGCCACTGCACTAGAACCTCTAGCAGTGCCCCCGCGAAAAAGACACTCCCTACGGAGATGTCCAAATTCGCCGCACGCATGACACCGTGCCTTTCCCCAACTCCAACGCACGGTTCTGGGTACCCCCTTATGCACCACCTCAAAACTCCCCTCGGCACCATCCCCCTCACCCACCTTCATGAACACCCTCCTCTTGAAACTGAAGACCCCTTTTTCCTCCGGGTCCCCCCCAGGATGCAAGAGCCTAAAGCACTTAGACCGCACCTCCCCGAACTTGGACAGGTGTGGAATAAGCACTGCATCCGAAAAATAAGTGGGGCAGCTCCGCAGGAGAACCGGTCTCACCCTGGATACCCACGGATCCACCTGTACGTGGACCCCCCCCACTGAGATCCCCTCCTCCAACGCTCGGGCCACACACTCCCGGGTCTTAAGTATCATCTCCACCTTTCCCCTTTCGAGCTCAGAAGAGACAATAGCCCCCCTCCCAAGAAGTTCATTCATGGCCTTCGTAATTACCCCCCTAGACATCATAGGCCCAGTTTGAACAGAAATACCAAAACTGTCCCCATCCAAGTCAACATGAGGCTCAAGCTCAGATGGCCTCGCACCCGCCACTGATGCCGTCGCTGCGTAGGTCCGGACCTTCGGCCGCGCCCCTTCCATCGCCATCCTCACAGAGGCACAAACCAGCTCCAAGCCCCTCAGCAGCACAGCTCCAAGTTAAGTCCCAGAGACAGTCACAGTCAAAGACAGGCAGCAGAAAACAGAAACCTCCAGCTGAAGCAGGAAAGTCCCCAGGTTCGTCCACAGCCAAGAGCAGCTTACGGGAAACTCGATCCCAGTCGCGCTGGACGCAAAAGTACCTTCTTCACATTAAGCCAGGCAGCCGCACTGACAAAATGACTTTAGGGCAGAGAAGCGGAGCCAAAAACAACAAAGACACCGCACAACTTCAGCCCACTGAGATCACAGGCACTCTTGGCAATCCGCCAACGCCAACCGCACCCTCGACAATGTGGAGAAACTCAGGAATCTTCACACAGATGGAGGCTCCCCAGACCAGAGAAAAGCTTCAACAGCCCAACAATAAGTTGAACTATGAAGCCCCCCTGGGTCTGTGCCCTCTCCAACGGCAAAATCCTGGAAAGGCTGCTCCAATCCTTCTCAACTGCAGAGCTGAGAAGAAAACACGACCTCTCTCTCTCTCTCTCTTTTTTTTTTTTTTTTTTTTTTTTTTTTTCCATTTCAAAAACTTTATTCAACACAAATCATAAAATACAACACATCAAAACACAATCAAAAATCACACTATAATGAACAGAATCATTGTAGTACAGCAGTACATTCATTTATAATCGCCTCAACCCCACGCGGCGACCAGCGCTGACGGAAGGCCTCCAGAGTCCCCGTGAACACCGCGTGTTCCCTCTCCAGGGACACACGTGCACGGACGTAGGCCCGAAAGAGGGGCAGGCAGCCGACTCTCGCCAGACCGTCGACCGCCCGCTGCCTGGACCCACGAATGGCCATCTTGGCCAGGCCAAGGAGCAAACCGACAGGTAAGTCCCCCCCCCACACTCGGCTCTCCCCACTCCCCGCCTTGTGTCCAAACACCAGGATTGTGGGGCTAAAATGCAGCCAGAACTTGAGGAACAGCCCCTTCAGATATTGGTACAGGGGCAGTAACCTCACACACTCCATATACACATGGAATACGGTCTCCTCCTCTCCGCAGAAAATACATGCGGCAGACGAGCCCGTGAACCGACTCAAAAGTTTATTACAAACCACCGCTCCATGCAGCACTCTCCACCCCAGGTCCCCAATATAAAGGGGTACAACTCCCTTATAGAAGGACCCCCACTGGGGCCCCCCGCCGCCTTCGGATGGTAACACCGTCCTCCATGGTGAGTCAGGACGGGAGACGAAGGCACGGTGGTTCAGAATGTGCAGGAGCATCCTGTACAGTGCGCGTCTCCTTGCATCACAAAATGGCATGCTGGTCATCTCAGAAAGGCAGCTCAGATTATGCGGAGCCGGAGGCCGAGAAATATCCCGAAGCCTAGGCCCGATGAGCAGATCTGACGGAGCAGGGGTAAGCTCTATCTGAACCACTCTAGGCTCGCGCCTCTCCTCGACAACCACCATGACAGGATGAGGACCAGCCACACCCGCAGCCACAACATCCCCCTCTCCTCGTGGAACAACACTCTGGCTGAACACCACCAAATTCCTCACTCTTAACACATCCCTATAGAAAACAGGCAAGCCCCTTAGAGCGGGTCGACTGACACCCGCCACCGGGAGCCGCGAGACCCCCCTTAGGCAACGACCCTGACGAAAAAAATACGTGGCCAGAGCGTGCCATCTGGGAGGGTTCTCTACATACATGTATCTCCGCAGAGTCCTGAGACGGAGAGCCGCCACCTGGGTGCGCACGCACACCAAGGACTGGCCGCCCTCCTCTAACGGAAGACTCAGGACCGCCGCGGAAATCCAATGCTTCCTATTTCCCCAAAAGAAATCCACCAGCTTCTTCTGTATAGCAGTTACAAATATAGAGGGCGGGACAAGAGTAGCCAGCCGGTACCATAACATAGAGGCCACCAGCTGGTTTATGACCAGCACCCTCCCCCGAAAGGAGAGAACTCCAAGCAGGCCTGACCAGCGCCCCAGCCGAGCAACCACCTTCGTCTCCAACTCTTGCCAGTTTGCCGGCCAAACATCCTCAGTGGGACTCAGGTACACCCCCAGATAGAGGAGGTGCGTGGTACTCCACGCATACAATGCCATCTCCTCCGGCAGGGAGTCTACCCGCCACTGACCCACCAAAAGTCCAGAGCACTTACTCCAGTTAATCCTAGCAGAAGATGCAGCCGAGAATATCTCCTGGCAGTCACGCATCCTCCGCAGGTCACCAGGATCAGTGAACATAAGAAGTACGTCATCGGCATACGCCGATAGAATCACCTCAACCCGCGGGCCAGGTAGGGCCAGGCCTGTCAACCTCCTCCGAAGAAGACACAGGAACGGCTCCACACAGACCGAATACAACTGACCCGACATAGGGCACCCCTGGCGGACCCCCCTCCCAAAATGAAAAGGAGATAGCACCGCGCCATTAACCTTTACAAGACACTCCGCCGCAGCGTACAAAAGCCGGACCCGGGCCACGAAGTGTGGTCCAAACCCAAACGCATGCAACGTCCCAAATAGGTATTCATGCTCTACCCTATCAAAAGCCTTCTCCTGATCAAGAGACAGAAAAGCAGCTGACTCACCAGTACCCTGGACTAAATGAATCAGGTCCCTAACCAGGTGGATGTTATCCTGGATGGACCGGCCAGGGACTGTATAAGATTGATCAGGATGAATCACTTGATGCAGCACGGAGCCCAGGCGATTTGCCATTGCCCGTGCAAAAATTTTATATTCTGTGCAAAGGAGAGAGACTGGACGCCAGTTCTTCAACAAACGGAGTTCGCCCTTCTTAGGCAGCAAGACAACAACCGTCCTACGCCACGAGAGAGGCATCACTCCAGTCGCCAGGCTCTCCCCCAAAACCAACATATAGTCACCCCCTAGGACGTCCCAGAATGCTCTAACAAACTCCACCGTCAACCCATCCAGCCCGGGGGACTTACCCCTCCTGAGCTGATGCAAGGCGCAAGTCAACTCCTCCAAAGATAAGGGGCCATCAAGAAGATCAGCCTCCCCCCTATCTACGGCCGGTAGACCCTCCCACAGATCTTGCTGAGCCTCCACACTGAATCCTTCCGCAGAGAACAGGGTCCCATAAAAGGACCTAACCAAGGCATTAATCCTCTCTGGATCAGTGACAGAGGAGCCGTCATCTGCAAGCAACTCCACGAGCTGTTTTCGAGCTCCCCGCCCCTTCTCCAAAGAGAAAAAGAAAGGCGACGCTCGGTCCAGCTCGTGCAGCATCTGGACCCGAGACCTCACATAAGCGCCTCGAGATCGCTCAAGCAGCAGACTCCTCAAAACCTCCTTCTTCCTCTGAAACTCTCCCCATTCGCTGGAGTCTTCACCAAACTGACCCAGGCGAGACTCAGCGTCCTGTATCTCCCTCTCCAGCTTCTCGACCGCTGAGTCCCGCCTCCCAGTCGACCCCCATGTATATTCCTTACAAAAGAGACGGATGTGAGCTTTACCCACATCCCACCACTGCCTAAGGGAAGAGAAGCACCTCTGCCTCTCTCTCCACTTCACCCAAAACCGAGTGAATGACTCCCGGAAACACCGATCCTCCAGCAGCCTGTTGTTAAAGTGCCAGTACGCGGACCCAGCCCGAGCGCACGCTGGATTGAAATCCACACGCACCAGACAATGGTCCGAGCACGGCACCAGCCGCATTGAGGCCGCTGAGACACGGGAAACAAACGCTCGGGAAATATAAAACCGATCAATGCGGGAACCACCGCCCTCAGACCTCCGCGAAAAAGCAGTGGAATCAGGGTGAAGGTCCCTCCAAACATCAACCAACTCAAAGGAGTCAATCAAGCCTCTCAGCTTCTTCGCTACAGCAGGCGCACACTGAGTACCAGAACGGTCCCGCACCTCAAGTGTGCAATTAAAGTCCCCACCAAGGAAGACACACTCTCCCCTATCAATAGTGCCCAACAGAGCATTCACCTCCCGAAGCAGGCCGGCCTGCATCGTGCCGGAGCTAGGGGCATACACGTTAATGAAATGCAACGGCATGCCATCCAGGCTCACGGCCAGATGGAGCAAACGTCCTGGCACCACTTCCTGCACTTTTAAAATGCTTGGCAGAAAATTTGGGGCCAACAGAAAAGCCACCCCACTCGAATTTGAGCTGAGATGGCTCATATAAACCCTCCCTTCCCACTCCAGTTGCCAGGTAGGTTCATCACTAGCAACGGTATGTGTCTCTTGCAGATAACAAACTGCAAATCTCCCCTCCCTTAGGGCTGATAAGAGCTGAAATCTTCGAAAACTCGCTCTACTCCCATTTAAATTTAATGTAGCTACTGTGAATGTGTAGACACATTAGATTGTGACCCTCACACTCCCTGTAGTCACAGGAGGTCCTTTTCTGAGGACCTTCAACAAACCCCAAAACTGCCCCAAATCCGAGTCAGAAAGACCACTATCCTTGTTACTAAGGATAGCCTCGAGACTCTCCCGCACATCTAGCCAATCCTCCCATCTCCTTGTAATGGCCCACCATAATGTTTTGGGAGCACGACTTATTTTTAAGAACTCTCGCACCTCAACAATAAGCTTCGCCTCAGACACGGCCTTGGAGTCTGGGCTCTCAGCCAACCCGCTCGCACCTGAATCAACAACCTCAGAAAGACCAGAACTGTCTGACACATCACACTCTGAGCCCCCCCCACTGGCCGCATCGCTATCCTCCTCCACAGCCATGACACGACCACCCGGATCAATGCTGGGGGTGGGTCCCAACACCCCTACCTGAGACTCGCAGCCCTCTGAATGGCTGGGCTCCTGCACGCTACCATCACCCTCCTCCTCTGGGCCTGGGGAAGCAACAACAAGAGGCATCCCCAGGACCTGTGGAACACTGGCACCCTCGGAGTCTGAAAGAGGATCACGTCCCATAACAGCCCTAACCTCCACATCATCCAGAGTGCCCTCTCCACAGGCATCACCCAGAGAATCACCACCTGCCATTAACCTCACCCCAGACAACTCATCCGGTGAGGCATCCCGCCCCCCAGCACCTCCACTGGCACTGATATGGAGCACAGACTTGAACGACAACACCCCCGAACCTCCCCCCTCAGCCTGACTCTGCACATCCCCCGTCACAGAGGGCACACTACCAGAGGAGCCAACCACGTCACCTACCGTGCTAGCACCCTCAGTAGGCCTCTGAAACGAGGGGACCTCATCCGACCCAGAGGGTACACACCCAAGGGAGCTAACCACAGCATCCGCCGAGATAACTCCCTCAGAGGGCCCCTGAGATGAAGGGACAGACTCCCGCCCAGTGGACACAACTCCACCGGAATCAACTTCAGCACCCAGTCCGGTGACACCCGCTGTAGATCCATGAAGAGAAGGCCCAACCACCGACCCAGAAGACACCGGGTCAAGACCACTTTCAGCCACCTCAGTGGTGGAAAGCCCGGAGAAAGACATCCCCTTCGCTCTGGACCCACGCCCTTCCTCCTCTTCACCAGGCAAATGCCTCCTTTTAGTCCCACTCGCATGCGGAGGTGCGGTAACCTCCATAAGGGAAGGGTCATCCGCCTCCACATTACCCCCAACCACTTTGCCACCCACACGTTTAGACTTCTTTCCCCCCTTCCGAGCCACCACAACTCCCCCCTGGGCCCCAGCAGGTGCAGTCTGCACCACACTGGAGCCAAACTCACCCGATTGCACTTTCTTCGCTCGGGCAGCCCTATCCCTCTCCTTCTTCTTATTATGCTTCCCCTGCTTCTCCCAAAACCCCCCCTCAACACTCCCCTCCTCCTGCGCCCCACCTCCATCCACCGCCACAGGCGCAAGACGTAGGGGACGTGGGGGGCTTGGGCTCTCACTGCCCAGGGTCCCCAAAGCGGAACCTCTGGACCCAGAAGGCTTAGCACTGCCGCCCCGGGTCACCAAGGCAGAACTGGCAACCTCAGCCGGGTCAGCAGTACCACCCCGCGCCGCTGAGGTTTGACCAGCCACCCCAGAAGGGCCAGCAGCGCTTTCCTGGGCCACTACACTAGAACCTCTAGCAGTGCCCCCGCGAAAAAGACACTCCCTACGGAGATGTCCAAATTCGCCGCACGCATGACACCGTGCCTTTCCCCAACTCCAACGCACGGTTCTGGGTACACCCTTATGCACCACCTCAAAACTCCCCTCGGCACCATCCCCCTCACCCACCTTCATGAACACCCTCCTCTTGAAACTGAAGACCCCTTTTTCCTCCGGGTCCCCCCCGGGATGCAAGAGACGAAAACATTTAGACCGCACCTCCCCAAACTTGGACAGGTGTGGAATAAGCACTGCATCCGAAAAATAAGTGGGGCAGCTCCGCAGGAGAACCGGTCTCACCCTGGATACCCACGGATCCACCTGTACGTGGACCCCCCCCACTGAGATCCCCTCCTCCAACGCTCGGGCCACACACTCCCGGGTCTTAAGTATCATCTCCACCTTTCCCCTTTCGAGCTCAGAAGAGACAATAGCCCCCCTCCCAAGAAGTTCATTCATGGCCTTCGTAATTACCCCCCTAGACATCATAGGCCCAGTTTGAACAGAAATACCAAAACTGTCCCCATCCAAGTCAACATGAGGCTCAAGCTCAGATGGCCTCGCACCCGCCACTGATGCCGTCGCTGCGTAGGTCCGGACCTTCGGCCGCGCCCCTTCCATCGCCATCCTCACAGAGGCACAAACCAGCTCCAAGCACCTCAGCAGCACAGCTCCAAGTTAAGTCCCAGAGACAGTCACAGTCAAAGACAGGCAGCAGAAAACAGAAACCTCCAGCTGAAGCAGGAAAGTCCCCAGGTTCATCCACAGCCAAGAGCAGCTTACGGGAAACTCGATCCCAGTCGCGCTGGACGCAAAAGTACCTTCTTCACATTAAGCCAGGCAGCCGCACTGAGCAAAATGACTTTAGGGCAGAGAAGCGGAGCCAAAAACGACAAAGACACCGCACAACTTCAGCCCACGGAGATCACAGGCACTCTTGGCAATCCGCCAACGCCAACCGCACCCTCGACAATGTGGAGAAACTCAGGAATCTTCACACAGATGGAGGCTCCCCAGACCAGAGAAAAGCTTCAACAGCCCAACAATAAGTTGAACTATGAAGCCCCCCTGGGTCTGTGCCCTCTCCAACGGCAAAATCCTGGAAAGGCTGCTCCAATCCTTCTCAACTGCAGAGCTGAGAAGAAAACACGACCTCTCTCTCTCTCTCTCTCTCTCTCTCTCTCATGTTCTCTCTCTCATGTTCTCTCTCTCTCTCTCTCACTCTCCTCTCCATTCTTCCACAGCAGTTATCTGACTTCTATGGGTGAACCACCTTCCCAACCCAACACCACCTTCTCCCTGATCTCAAATACCCTACATAATAGTATTAGGCTCCCTTCGGTCGTGGCTGACCATGGGTGTCTCCAGGGTGCTGTTCCCTATATGGAGGATGCCAGTGTGTGACTTTATTTAACGTGGGGAGACTGGTGCACAGACAGCCACCCCACAGTCCTTGACAGATCTGGGTCAGGATCCAGTGGCATGGAGTCCAAGACGACCGGAGACCCATTTCTGCCGCAGCCTTCATCCGCCTTTCCAGCCGTTGCGATGCTCAACTAAGGTCAGCCATCGTCCTCCACCTGTTCCACCGTTAAGGTCTTGGTTGGATTGCTCTTTGTCAGAGGACTCCTCCCCGACATTACCACCATGGGTGGCCCTACCAGGGGCATCGCTCCAGACGGCATCGCTCTCAGGATCTCAGGTCCACACGAGCTTCTCCACCACGACAAGGTGACAATCCACGGATCTCACTAAACCCCAAATCCTTCTTCTTGGTGGAGGATAGTACGTCGCCCATATCCTCTGACTCCATAAATTCCCTCCGTTACCCTTGACTTTTCCAACTCTCCTTAGTTACCCTCTTGTTTACATTATATATACATATGAAAGCCTTGGGATTCCCTTCCATCTGACTTGCCAATGACTTTTCATGACCCCTTTTAGCCCTTCCCATTCCTTGCTTGAGTTCTTTCCTGCTTTCCTCAAATTTCATCTCCCAAAACCATACATTTTTCCTTTTTCAGTGACACTTGTGTAATGATACTCTACTGAACAATGTAACATATGGCCTTTAGCATTTCTAGCTTGCAGTCATAAAAATAAACTTATAGCTATTAAAAATAAACAGAGCTGTTCAAAAAGACCTTTACTTTTGAGAATCCTGCGGGAAGAATAACATTGTTATTGCGAGTTTCAAATCCTCCCGCCCCTAAACCCCTTGTCCCCATCGACGCAATTGGCTTTATGTTCTAATGCACAAAGTTGCTTACAAATGCATTTGTTACCTTACTGCAGAGCTGCCTGTACTCTGACTGCGATGAGCTTCTAGCAAGCCAACGGCCATCCACACTCCAGTAGAAGTTGCGATCACTGTCGTACATGGCATTGTAGGGAATGATGTTGAAGCACACACACCAAAATCCTATACTTCCAGCAGCGGACGTCCGAAGGAACTGGAGGACAGGGACGTGTGGCACGTCCATCACCGTTCCCATCGGAAACCGGCACCACTGCGTCGGTAATGTTTTCAAAGATGATGAATGCCTGTACTCCAGAAGGATTCAGCATTCCCAGGGAAGGTGTGATAAGCATAGGTCATAATGGAGATAGATTTTAGTTTGACCGAGTGCCGTAAATGCAGAACATTCACGGAGTTGGAACCCACAACTCTAATAGGCATCCTAGATAAACTTCTCTGTGTCAGTCCAAATGATTTTTTTCCCAGGATTGTGCAACCTCACTTGCCCAGGTGGTCCCATACTCCAGCTGTGGGGACAGACTAATCTACCCCTTAACCACTGATGCTTTCTGGTTCTCACCTCAACCATGGAATGCAGAGAGGGTGAGCAGATTGAAAATAGAATAATTAGGAAGGTCCATAGTTATATTACCTGGCAGGAAATATTGAACCGGCTAGGAGAGACACAAAGGGGTCTTACTCTAGATAAGAGAAAGCTGGGGAATAATCTGACAGACATATAATACTATTCAGGGATCAAACAGGGTGGACCTGAAGAAGAGCAAGTCTTCCATTAATAAATAGTCTGAAGGCACCTCACAGCCATTGGAGCATTTCTGAAGTTTTCTGACTGTAGCAGTGTAGAACATGTTTTATCAGCAGTTAATGTAATACCTACAGAGGATCTCCCTGCAATCTGCCACTGGAAATATCATCACCATGTTCATCCTCAATAATGTCCACCCAGCATCAAAGAGCTGCTCCCTAAGTCGCTGTGTGGCGTGTGCGGGCGTGGCGTTGAAGGACGAGAAGCGGAAGCAAAGATGTCGAAGCCAAATAGCCAATTGGAAACTAAACCAAAACTCCAAATAACTGAAAGCGTACGATGCCGAAACGCCAACGAACCAAAAGGGCGGCACGCCAAAAAGCCAACTAACCGAAATGTTGCGTCGGCTAAAAGCAAACTTACCGAATGGCCGCTCTGCCAAAATGCCATCTAACCGAAAGGCTGCGTCGCCTACAAGTCAACTAACCGAATGCCGCTCTGCCGAAAAGTCAAATAATGGCTTGTGTGGGAAAATGACCCCCACCCTCCCGTCTCCACTGGCCAGTGATGTGATGGACGCGGGGGTCTGGAGCAATCAATGGCAAGTCCTGCCCCCCGGGGACATCATGTCCGTTATTTGACTTTTCGGCAGAGCGGCCTTTTGGTTCGTTGGCGTTTCGGCTTCGTACGCTTTAGGTTGTTTGGCGTTCCGGCTTTGTTTCCATTCGGCTATTTGGCATCAACTTCTTTGCTTCAGCTTCTCGTCCTTCGATGCCACGTCCGGGTACCGCTGTGTGGATCAGATCCATTTAGAAACAGAGTGAATGGGATCTTCACCCCAGAACAACACCAAATGTGCAGGGAGATGGTCTAAATGGCCTCTTTCAACCTCAATCCATCAATCGAAAAGGACAATGGAGTGTCGTAGAAATCCACCATGATCTGCACCCGCCAAGTGATGGCATGCAAGCCACAAACTTTCCCGAAGATACACACAAAAAGCTGGAGTAACTCAGCGGGTCAAACAGCATCTCATGAGAAAAAGAATAGGTGACGTTTCCGGATCAGACCTTTCCTCAGTAGTCTGAAGAAGGGTCTTGATTCAAAACATCACCCATTCCTTCTCTCCAGAGATGCTGTCTTATCCTTTGAGTTACTCCATAAACCAGCATTTGCAGTTCCTTTCTATATACCACAAACTTACCCAATTTGTTCATGACCATATAACCATATAACAATTACAGCACGGAAACAGGCCTTCTCGACCTTTCCAGTTCGTGCCGACCATTTATTTTCCCCTAGTCCCATCTACCTGCACTCAGACCATACCCCTCCATTCCCTTCCCGTCCATATACCTATCCACTTTACTTTTAAATGTTAAAATCGATCCTGCCTCCACCACTTCTGCTGGAAGATCATTCCACACAGCCACCACTCTCTGAGTAAAGAAGTTCCCCCTCATGTTACCCCTAAACTTCTGTCCCTTAATTCTCATGTCATGCCCTCTCGTTTGAATCTTTCCTACCTTCAATGGGAAAAGCTTATCCACGTCAACTCTGTCTATCCCTTTCATCATTTTAAAGACCTCAATCAAGTCCCCCCTTAACCTTCTGCACTCCAAAGAATAAAGACCCAACTTGTTCAACCTTTCTCTGTAACTTAGTTGCTGGAACCCAGGCAACATTCTAGTAAATCTCCTCTGTACTCTCTCTATTTTGTTGACATCCTTCCTATAATTAGGCGACCAAAATTGTACATCATACTCCAGAATTGGTCTCACCAATGCCTTGTACAATTTTAACATTACTTCCCTACTCCTATATTCAATGACAACCAACTTCAGAGTGGACTGTTGACAACATAGCTTGGATCATTTCTCCAACACTATTTTCAATATTTCATGTCACAATGCTCTAGCTGGCCTTTAACAAGCATCCTCCTGCGTTGATCTGAAAGCCAATGGGAATCTATGCAAGGTACACTGATAACCTTCCTTAACCTTGGTCAGACCAACCTCAGCTATCAAATTGCAATACACATATTCAGAACATGAATTGGATTTAATGTGATTGATGAATTAGGGGGGTTCTATTAGCATTATATGGGCCTAAATGGTTAATATACAATTCTGATCAAAAACTAGAGAACTACCTAAAAATTACTTTTAAAATTGACATGTAGCGAAAATACTGCCTTGGATTTAAAACAGTATCGGGGGAAAAAAAACAATTATTGGAACGTCTCTGCAGTTATCAGACACCCACGGTCTCTTAAGAACACAGTTTGTAAGTAATACCACAGGTGTCTGTTGAAATTGATGAACAAACATTTCTGGTGACATTTGTACCATGCACTCTGTTAAACAATGTAACATACAGCCTTTTGTATTTTTAGCTTGCAATAATAAAACAAACGTATTTCTATTAAAAGATCTCTACTTTCGACAGTCCTGCAGGAAAAATAACTATTGTTATTTGCCCACTGACACAGTTGTCTCTTAGTTTAGAGGTACAGCAGTGAAAACAAGCTCTTAGGCCCACCGAGTCCACGCCAACCAGCGATCCCCGCACACTGACACTATCCTACACACTAGCGACACTAAGCCAATTAACCTACAAACCTGCACGTATTTGGAGTGTGGGAGGAAACCGGAGCACCGGGAGAAAACCCACGCAGTCACTGGGAGAACGTACCAAACTCCGCAATCAGGGACAAAGCTGGGTCTCTGGCGCTGTAAGGCACTAACTTTACCGCTGTGCCACCATACCATCCATATACCACTGATTTCTAAAATATGAGGTTTCTTAGGAACACAACTACAGCTTTTAGAAATTAATGCAGAAAAAAAAGCAGGGGGAAAAAACATCATGGAGCATTCCTGGAGTAATTAGACACCTCTTAGAACATGGTTTGTCAGTTTCACTGTGGGAGGCCATTGGAATTGTCAAGCCATTTCTTCTACTGACACTTCTGCAATGATACCCTGTTAAACCATGTAACATAGCCTTTAGTATTTTTAGATTGCAGCAACAAAAACAATCATATCTATTAAATAGATCTTTCTTTTTGAGTATCCTGTGGGAGAAATAGTTGTGTTTGTGCAAGCCTGTAACTCTCTAGCTGTTAGCCCCCTCTTTCCCAAATGCCACAATTGCTTTTATAACATGATTTGCCAAAATGCAAGGTTTCTTAGGAAAGGTACTATTGTGTTATGGCAGAACTACTTATAAACATGGTGATGATAGGTACAACAATAAACGCGTTGATGAATGTAAAACAGCAGAATGGTACAAAGATTGGTGATCAATGTGAGGTAGTGCAAAAAATATTCTGATGTGCAATAATGGAATGGCCAAATGTGGTGGTTAAGAGTGAGAGTATGTGGCAGCACCTCCGTGCGGGCAAATTGGATTAGCGAGATGATCTGTTCAAGTCTAATAGGAGTGGGAAAGTGGTATCTTTAGACCCATGAGTGAATGGCTAAGCACATCGCCATCTATCAATTTGCCGATGATACCACTGTCGGTGGCCAAATCATGGGTGGCAATGATAATAATAATAATAATAATAATAAATAAATACTTTATTGATCCCCTCAGGGAAATTCAGATGTCCAGAAGCCCCCAATGAACAAACCCACACATTCAGAACGAACCCAGACAGCAAATACATAAAATACAATATGGACAGTACCTGAGAGCAATAAATACTTAAAAAGACCAATAATTAACAATTAAAATGTTTTTAAAAAAATGTTTTAAATGCAAAAATGCATCCCCCTACAGCCTAGCGGTCCGAATTATAAAATCTAATGGCTGCAGGGGTGACGGATCTCCTGAACCGCTCCGTTCTACAGGGCAGGGAGAGGGGCCGTTTGTTGTTCCGAGTGCTTTTTTGACCGTCCGGAATTACATGGAGGGGGTACCCGGGGTTGTCCAGGATGACCAGCACCTTGCGACTCATACGCCTCTCAAGCACATCCATCCCAGAGTCCACTCTCCCCTCCAGCACTGAGCTAGCTCGTTTAACCAGTTTGTCCAGCTTCTTGTTGGTTTTTGCACGAATGCTGTTGCCCCAGCAGACAACAGCGAAGAAAATAACACTTGCAACACATGAATCAGCTTCCAGTACAAGAGAGAGTTAGAACATATGGTTGAGCAGTTCCGCAGCAATAACTGCCTGCCTAGTCCATCATGGGTATGGCCCTCCCTCCATCGAAAACATCTACATGAGGCACTGCCTCAAGAAGGTGTCATCAAAGATTCTCATCATTTGAGCCCTGCACTCTCCGTTCTACTACAGTTGGGCAGGAGGTACAGAAGCCTGAAGTTCCATACCATCAGGGTCAGGAACAGCTTCTTTGGACCGACCAGCACAACCCTAAAGGGCCTGTCCCACCAGCATGCAACTCCATGCGATGAGTGCGACCTAACGTGGTCGCTTGAGCCGTCCAGCGTAGCGGGGCCGGTCCCACTTCGATCGCCAGAGCCGTGCGGAATTGTGCGGAGCTCGTCCCGACATCGCGCGGGGCTCCGAAAAACTGACTATGTTCAAAAATTCCGCGCGGCAACGGCTTGTCGGCTCGCAGTCGCCTCGACGCATTACGCACCGCCTCGACGTCGTGCCTCCGTGAACCTATCTGTAGGTGCCTCCGTGACCCTCTATGTGTGTGGCTCCGTGGCCCTCTCTGTGTGTGTGCCTCTGTGCCCCTCTCTGTGTGCCCCTCTCTGTCCTGGCGAACTTACCTTTAAGACTTCGCTCCAAGTTCGCCTCACTTTGTCCGCGTTGCGCCACTCACCCAACCTCCGCGCGGCCCTCGCTGCCGGTTTGGTCGCGCTTGCCGCATGCAGGCGCATGCTGGTGGGAACGGCCCTGTACAGGGGATCACCCGACCTCCGCGCAGCCTCCGCTTCTAGTTTGATCGCGCTCATCGCATGGAATCGGATGCTGGTGGGACAGGACCTTAATCCTCCCTGAGAAATAGAACACTGCAGACCATTTCTTATGCTACCAGCAGCAGATATTATTGAGGCAGAAGTAGATAGATTCTTGAATAGTACAGGTGTCAGGTGTTATGGGGAGAAGGCAGGAGAATGGGGTTAGGAGGGAGAGATAGATCAGCTATGATTGATTTGCAGATTAGCCTTGATGGGCCGAATGACGTAATTCTACTCCTATTCCTTATGACTTTGTCTTGTTTTCTAATTATGTTTTGCTCAATATCTTTTTTTTCCCACTGTCTTGTACAAATTTTGTGTCACCTATGCATAATTTATACTTTGCGAGTTTGTCTGATTCAATATGCCGGTAATGCGGCTGCAAGCAAGATTTGTATTGTAAGTGTACATCACCGTACTTATAAGCATGAGAGTAAACATAACATGACATTGAACGCTTACCCAACATTAGTTGGAGCTCTTAGGGATGAAGGAATCAAGGGATATGGAGAAAAAGCAGGAACGGGGTACTGATTGGGGATGATCAGCCATGATCACATTGAATGGCGGTGCTGGCTCGAAGGGCTGAATCGCCTACTCCTGCACCTATTTTACTATGTTCTATGTTTCTATTAGATTACCAAAATGGGCAATTAGTTCAATCACAACAAAAGTGGACAGAGGGAAAAATTCAAGGTGGTTGTCATAGCTCGTACACCATGGAGATGGTTTATGAGCTCAGGGAAGAATATTGACAAGTGAATCACAATCACAATAACACTTTATTAGCCAAGTATGTTTTGCAACATACGAGGAATTTAATTTGCCACGTCAGTCATACAAATAAGAAGCAACGGAACGCACAGAACACATTTTAACATAAACATCCACCACAGTGACTCCTCCACATTCCTCACTGTGATGGAAGGCAAAAAATAATAATAATGTCAGTATTAATGTTGAATGAGGCAAACAGCAACAAAGTCATGAGCTCTTATTGTAGGCCTGAGTAACACTCCAGCAACAGATTGAATGGGCATCAAGCTTCGGTGTATAAGTGCGGAGACGAGGTTAAAAGCTGGACAATGTTTCTGGTAATAGAAAGGCACAAAGACAGGTTTGTACAATATTGAAGCTGTTGAGCAGAGAGAAGAACAAAGTCTGAGCAACATTGACGCCACTGGAGGTAATAAATGCAGCAACTTTACATGAAAGGGAAGGTTTCAGTGTATGTACCCATTAAATGTTCGAGTATGGGGTGAGATTGAGGTATCCAGCAAACTGCCAGAGACAAACACGCTCAATCTGAGGACGCATTCTAGTGAGTAGGTGAAAAGCAGAGGTCAGGTGCAATGTACACCATCACATAAATGTTGAATGTTCAGTCACAACAGCTGACTATACAAGCTGCCTCACTCTGATGAGAAGATAGACACAAAATGCTGGAGTACCTGAGCAGGAAAGGCAGCACCTCTGGAAAGAAGGAACAGGTGACGTTTCGGGTCGAGACCCGTCTTCAGACTTAGAGTCAGGGTAGAGGCAAACGAGAGCTATGGGAGAACAAGGTGTGAAAACGACAGATTAAAGCAGAAGATGTTCAAGGAAATGTAGAATGCTTGAGGGGATGGTGACAAAGAGGCATATAAACAATAACATTGATCAGGAAACTAGTTGGAGAACTGGGGTGGGGTAGGGACGGAGAGAGAGGACAAACAAGGGTCATTTGAAGCTGGAGATATGGAAATTGATACCATTAAGTTGTAAGCTACCCAAGCGAATTATGAGGTGATGTCCCTCATTTGGCCTCATTCTGACAGTGGAGGAGGCCTAGGACAGAAAGGTAAGTATGGTAATTGGAGGGGGAGTTAGGTCGTTTAGCAACTGGGAGGTCTGATAGGAAGCAGTTGGCTACAAGAATTAAAAGTGTATTGGTTGGGTGCGAGCACTTCATAGCCACATCTAGATTGGCTTCCAGAGCAACATGCTGCTCTGTTCAAATATCCATCTTCTAGCATAAAGGGGCAGAAAGCCCTGACTGGAGGTGAGCCAATTTATGGCACATCGGGACCCATCCAAGCAGACTTGAGGAGACTCAAGCAGGGAAGTGGAGCGGAGCTGAACCAGGTTGTGTTGGTTCAACGCGCATAGAGAGCTGGGGCCATGCTCATTGTTGAGGTGCCCAACAATAGACAATAGACAATAGGAGTAGGAGTAGGCCATTCGGCCCTTCAAGCCAGCACCGCCATTTAATGTGATCTTGGCTGATCATCCCCAATCAGTACCCCGTTCCTGCCTTCTCCCCACATCTCCCCTGACTCTGCTATTTTTAAGAGCCCTATCTAGCTCTCTCTTGAAAGCATCCAGAGAACCTGCCTCCACCGCCCTCTGAGGCAGAGAATTCCACAGACTCACCACTCTCTGTGAGAAAAAGTGTTTCCTCGTCTCCGTTCTAAATGGCTTACTCCTTATTCTTAAACTGTGGCCCCTGGATCTGGACTCCCCCAACATCGGGAACATGTTTCCTGCCTCAGGTGTGTCCAAACCCTTAACAATCTTATACGTCTCAAAGAGATCCCCTCTCATCCTTCTAAACCCCAGAATGTACAAGCCGAGCCGTTCCATTCTCTCAGCATATGACAGTCCCGCCATCCCGGGAATTAACCTTGGGACAACATGGCAACGTTCAAATGTGGGCAATAAGCAGAGGTGGCCATTTCTCCAGTGTTGTAGGAATGGTAGAAACAAGGAACTGCAGATGCTAGTTTGCAAAAAAAAGACACAAAGTGCTGGAGTTACTCAACGGATCACACAGCATCTCAGGAGAACATGGATCGGTGAATTTTTGGTTTGGGACCCTTCTGCAGACTGACTGTGATGGTGGGGGGAGGGGAGGAAGCTGGAAGAGGGATGGAGCAGGGCAAAGCCTGGCACACAATAGATGGGGGGGGGGGGGGGGAGTTGATCTCTCTATGTTATGCCCCTGTCCCACTTAGGAAACCTGAACGGAAACATCTGGAGACTTTGTGCCCCACCCAAGGTTTACGTGCGGTTCCCGGAGATTTTCGTTCAGTTCCGACCATTAGGGAGACTGACAAAAACCTTTGGGAACCTCCGGGAACCCTGGAAACCTTGGGTGGGGCACAAAGTCTCCAGAGGTTTCCGTTCAAGTGGGACAGGGGCATAAATCTACGCATGGTGTGTGTTACGGGCCTGTCCTACCAGCATCCGACTTCATGCGATGAGCGCGATCAAACTAGAAGCGGGGGCCGCGCGGAGGTCGGGTGATCCCCTGTACAGGGCCGTTCCCACCAGCATGCGCCTGCATGCAGCAAGCGCGACCAAACCGGCAGCGAGGGCCGCGTGGAGGTCGGGTGAGTGGCGCAACGCGGCGCAAAGTGAGGCGAACTTGGAGCAAAGTCTGATAGGTAAGTTCGCCAGGACAGAGAGGGGCACACAGAGAGGGGCACAGAGGCACACACAGAGAGGGCCATGGAGCCACACACATAGAGGGTCACGGAGGCACCTACAGATAGGTTCACAGAGGCACGATGTCGAGGCGGTGCGTAATGCGTCGAGGCGACTGCGAGCCGACAAGCCATTGCCGCGCGGAATTTTTGAACATGGTCAGTTTTTTGGAGTCCCGCGCGATGTCAGGACGAACGCCACACAATTCCGCACGGCTCCGGCGATCGAAGTGGAACCGGCCCCGCGACGCCGGACGGCTCAAGCGACCACGTTGGGTCGCGCTCATCGCATGGAGTTGCATGCTGGTAAGACAGGCCCTTTACTTCACAATGGTTGAGAAGCACACGGAATACTGCCTCCCTAGTCCATGGTATGAGATCCATCGCAGTTATCTCTGCCTGAGGTCAGTTAACTCAGTGCTGAATCTGCTACTTTGTGGTCCACTGCCATACAATATCATTGCTGGTCTGCTGAGGCAATAACACAGGCGTACTGAGAATTGACGCTGCCCAAAAGAGTGAGAGCCCAGACCCTGTATCCTGGCTTGATTCATTGTCCCATTGGTAATCAAAACAGAATGTGTACCTTGTTGAAAGCCAATAATCATCATGGAAACATTAATAGGGATAACACGTGATTCCCTGCTTTACAGAGCGTGGGGTTTTGCCTCACTAAGACGTTGCTTTGAACCGATGCACAATGACCAGGCCATACATGGGACTCAGGCCACAGATGGCCAAGCCAGCAGCCTGCTGCAACTGGGATATGGTGAGAATGCCCTGGACCCTGCTGTGTGGGACCCTTGTCTGCCTCAGTAGCAGCAGCTGTTCCGTGATAATAATATTATTCCCCGCATCCACTGGGAGCACCTCGGGCATCGTTAATCAAAGTGCCGTGCTGTTTACTACCACTGATGCATTCATGCTGCTTCATCAATCATGGCAGCAGCCCTGCGCACACTCCAGCACCGGGGAAGGAATTGAGACACAACAGAATTAAAAAAAAACACAGGGCCAGTGCAATTATAGAAAGGTCCGCGACCCTATCATTTAAAATGTTGGTAATATGCGTGGTACTTTTCATTCATTATTTCCTCCCCGCTATTCTCTTTTCTCACTCATCGAGGTGAGGGATGTCAGTGCTGGGGAAGTGAGCAGTTTACATTTCAGGCCCACCCCGTCAGTAAGTACCCTGAGCGAGGGTGCGTTCTGGTTAAATGCCCTGTGATGGTTCTCCATGTCAGCACCCGACCACAGAGCGGGAATCCCAACACTGCAAACAACACCTTTGTCTGCCATTTCAACCAGCATCTTGCATTTGCACAACTTGAGAACATGGCAACAGCTTTTGACAAAAATATTAACCAGTAAATTATAAGCAAGCCAAAATTGGGGTGAAATTTAGAGGAGAAACAGATTCCTAGACATTTTTTTCCGAGCTGTTATCGGGGAACTGAATCACCCAACCACTACTAGAAAGCAGTCCTGAACTACTATCCACCTCATTGGAGACCCTCGGACTATCCTTGATCGGACTTTACCTGGCGCTAAATATCATTCCCTTTATCATCAATCTATACACTGTGAATGGGTCAATTGTGACCATGTATTGTCTTTCCGCTGACTGGTTAGCACGCAACAAATGCTTTTCACTGTACCTCGGTACACGTGACAATAAACTAAACTGAAACTGAACTGATGTGTTCGCTGAGCCTTTAACGCAGAGAATGGTGGGTGCCTGAAACATGCTGCCAGGATATGATAGTGGCATTTAGATAAGGGCCATTAATATGCGAAGAATGGCGGGATACGGATCATGTGTAGGCAGAGGAGATGAGTTCAACTTGGCAATGTGTTTCACCTGGTCACCGTGGGCCAAAGGGCCTGGCCCAGTGAAGTATTGTTCTATATTGCAAGTCACCATGAACAGATTGTGTGATTGGGAACCCAACACTTGAGGTGAAGATGGACACAAAATGCTGGAATATATCAGCGGAACAGGCAGCATATCTGGAGAGAAGGAAGGGGTGACGTTTCAGGTTGAGATCAGTCTGAAGAAGGGGCTCATCCCGAAATGTCACCTATTCCTTCTCTCCAGAGATGCTGCCTGTCCTGCTGAACTACTCTAGCATTTTGTGTCTATCTTCACCGGGGTGGGGGTGGGGTTGGGGTCGGGGTGGTAGTGGGGGAGGGGATGGGGGTGGGGGTGGGGGTGGGGAGGGGAAAAACAAAAGGGGACTGGCGCGGATACTGTGTACACTTGTAACTTTGTCTGCACCCTTTATGTGGTGACTGTTTGCATACTGTGGGTGTGCAAGCAATTGATGTCACTATGACTTGTCACATGTGACATGTGAAGTATTCATTAATTCATTCATTCAAAATGCTGGAGTAACTCAGTGGGACAGTGGGGCAGCTTCTCTGGAGGGAAGGAATGGGTGACGTTTCAGGTCGAGACCCTTCTTCAGACCGAGATTCAGGGTGATAGGGAGTCTAGACATGTGGAAGGGTAAGGTGTGAAGCTGAAAGATCAAAGCAGCCGATGCTAAGGAAATGTAGAATGGTTCATTGTTGGCTGAGGAGATGGTGACAAGGATGCACACAATGGGTAAAATTAATCAGGACAGTGAAAGTAGTCAGAGATCTAGGGTGGGGGAAGAACAGAGAGAGAGAGAGAGAGAGAAAGCAAACGTTTCTTGAAGTTGGAGAGATCAATATTCATACCTATGGGTTGTAAGCTGCCCATGAAATATGACTACCTCCTCCTACCCAGCCCTAGAATGAATGTGGGCCTCCAGTCTGTTTAAATGTATGTTTTTAATGTGTCTTTGTGTGGGGTGTGGTGTGGGGGGGTGAGCGGGAAGCCGCTTCAATCACCTCCGCCACGGAGAGGCAACTTTTTCCATGTCGCCACCCCCGTGGCCTAACATCGAGGATCGGGCGGCCTTTCCCGGAGACACGCCCGGAGCTTCAGCAGCGGGCACAGCATGGACTCTCGTCGCGGAGTGGGCGAGCCCTCGCCGGGGCTCACCGGAGAGGAGCGCTCCGTTCGCTGGCCCGCGGCAGCCTGAAGCCGCGGTCTGCACAGCTCCAGGTGGCGTGGCGTCTGCAGCCTGGGATCCCTCGTTGGGGACCCGGGAGAAGATGAAGCTCCAACAGCCGGCCCGCAGCCATCTTCTACTTACCATCAGGAGCGGGATCCCTCGTCGGGGACCCCTGGAGGGGAGCTTCGACCGCCGGCCCTGCGGTCTGCGGTGCTTCTGGCTGCGGCGCGGGGAGAAATTTAAATCTTCGACCGCCGGCCTGCGGCCTACACCAGCCTGAAGCCTCGGTCTCCCGTAGGGAAGCACCGATTCAGGACTTACCTGGACTTTTTACCTTGTCTAGTCATCTGGACGCCCACAGCGGCGGCTGCGGAAGGTTGAGGTCCCGACCACGGGGGGAAATGGAGGAGGACTGGCCAAAGTTGTGCCTTCCACCACAGTGATGAATGTTGTGGTGGATGTTTGTGTTAAATCTTTATTGTGTTTTTGTGTGTTCTTTATCATTGTACCGCTGCTGGCAAATTCATTTCACTTGCACTTTATGTGTAAATGTGACGAATAAATCTGATTGATGGATTGATTGATTGGTGAATCTGGTGTGGAAACTAGGTTGGTTTATCTCAGTCCTTGTCCCCATGCCACCACTGCGCCGCTCTGAAGGATTGATTTAAGGAGGTGAGAGATCTGGGAGGCCGGGGTGCATTGGTGAGAGCGTTACGCAGCTTTGGGCCACAGCGGTTGTCACCAGTGTCTGACCCTATGATGGTTTACCGGTGACCTCACTTAGTTTCAAACTACAAGTAGCTCAGTCCAGATTCTCCCACTCACCGACACCCTGGAAGGAGCAGGGGGATGTAGGTCTCAGTGAGCATAACTGACCAACCAGGATATCTTTGTGATGTGGGAGGAAACCGGAGCACCAGCAGGAAACCCATGTGGTCATATAGAGAGAAGGTGCAAACACTACACAGGCAGAACCAGAGGTCAACGTTGTACACAAGGCACTGGAGCTGTGAGGCAGGACCTCTGCCAGCTTCACCACTATCCCAGGCCAATGTAAAGAAAGGTCCCAGAAAACCGATGTAGGTTGAACAAAGCATCCACAACCCTTAGATGTCCGCACCTACTCCATCATGGCCTGGTTCAGCTCAGCCACCAAAGATGACACCCGGAGGAGGCTACATCGCATCATTCGCTCAGCTGAGAAGGTTGCTGGCTACAACCTTCACCCCCCCCCCCCCCCCCCCCCCCCGCCATCGACGAACTGCACGCTGCAAAGTCCAAGTAGCAAGCGGGTAAGATCATCTCTGACTCATCTCACCCTGGCCACAAACTATTTGAAGTCCTCCCCTCTGGGAGACAACGCCGGATTATCAAGTCCTCCACATCCAGACAGAACAACAGCTTCTTCCCAGGAATGGTAGCTCGACTTGGCAGCCGCACCACGCCACTTCATTCTGGTCTGCAAGACAAACACTTCTGAACTCTCCAAGTGCACTTGAGATATCTACATGTGCAATATATATCAAAGCAGCCCCTTTTTGCTCTTGCACTTTATTTTAACATTTTAAAATTAAATATTTTTAATTGTCTGCTCGATATTGTGTTTTTACCATGTGCGAGCAAAGCACCAAGTCAAATTCCTTGTATGTGTATATTGCTGGACAATAAATTGATTCTGATTCTGATTCTGATATGTGTTTCTCAATCGCTGCAGCAGAGACATGTCCTCCAGCGGGAATCCAGAAGCTCAAACATTTACAAAAGGCCACTTACGTTGGGAGATTACCCTCTCAGTACAACTGATCTCCCCCATCATTTGTGGAGGTGACCAAAGAGTCTGGGAGAGAACTAGAAGAAAGGGCAGGGAACTCGGGAGAAGATGGAACACTGGAATGCAGACAGTGGTTGGCTCATAAGTTCATGTTGAGAAGTAATAGGTGCAGAAATAGTCCATTCAGCCTATCAGGTCCACTCCGCCATTCAATCATTGCTCATCTATCTCTCCCTCCAAACCCCATTCTCCTGCCTTCTCCCCGTTACTCCTGACACCCATTCTAATCAAGAATCCATCTATCTCTGCCTTAAAATATCCATTGACTTGGCCTCCACAGCCATCTGTGGCAATGAATTCCACAGATTCATCACCCTTTGACTAAAGAAATTCCTCCTCATCTCCTTCTTTAAAGAACATCCTTTAATTCTGAGGCTATAACTTCTAGTCCTAGACTATTCCACTAGCGGAAACATCCTCTCCACATCCACTCTATGTATTGGTGCAAACAACCTGGGTCTTGTACAATTAATGTTAGTTGATGTAAGGGTGATGCTAAAAATGAAAATAATTCAATATTTGGTGTAGTGCCCAGGCTACACATTGTCCCTATTGTGAGGGGTGGAGGTTGTACAGCAATTTCCTAATGTTATATGGCTGGAGTAGATTAAAGAGATCGGCATGAGAGATGAAAAAGGGTCTGTGTGGAGAGATTGAGATTTGATGGGGTCAGTGAGGAGGGGCTTGAGCTGGGGACAGTTTAGAGGGTCTTTATATAGGCTGCATGTCTGAACTGGAGTTTAGCTGCATATTCATCTGAAGGGGGCTGTTGGATCAGAACCCATTCCTGAGCATTGCAGATATGTTTTTGTCATTGACTTTCACACCCAAGGTCAAGTTACTAATTCTACAGTGGGATAGAGCAACCTGGGACTCTAGGATGTAGATGACTGATTATCTTGCTTCGTAAAGAAAAATTAGGTTGCGTTGGTAAAATACTGTTTAGAATTCAGGAAATTGCAAATGCTTTACAACAAGGGAAGGAATGTTATGGTTCAGCGATGGCTACAATGTAGAAATGTGGTTGTATTCGCACAAACGATGGTCCCACCTACAGCTTCTTCTCATCAACCAGTTCTTCAGGATCGAGGGAGCATTGCTTCTGTTCCAGTTCTGTGCATTCCATTGTCGATGATGAAGCCAATGAGGGTTACATAGACCCAAGCACAGGAGGTGCCCAGCAATGCAGGAAACCGGGAAGTTTGGGATGTCTTGCACTCCTGTGGACCTCTACGTGCTTCTGTGCTGGAGACACAAGGTCTTCCGTGCTTTCCCTTCTCCATTTTGTAGTCACAGGCCAGGGATTTCAACAAGGAGCCATTTGGTGGCATAGTGGCATGGCCAGCCATTTAGGACAGTTAGAAAGGATTTATCCACTGTCTGCATTCTGGTGTTCCATCTTCTTCCGTGTCGCCTGCCCTCTCATCTAGAACTCGCTCAGACTCTTTGGTCACCTCCACAAACAAAGGACAAAGGACAAAGGATATTTATTGTCACATACACCAATTGGTGCAGTGAAATCTGAGTTGCCATTGCAGCACACAAATAAAATAAACACAACATTATAACCATATAATATAACCATATAACAATTACAGCACGGAAACAGGCCTTCTCGGCCCTTCCAGTCCGTGCCGACCATTTATTTTCCCCAATATAGAATTTAACATTAAACATAAAAACATCCCCACACAGCAGGATCAACGTTTCCCACTGTGAGGGAAGGCAGCAAAGTTCAGTCCACTTCCTCCATGTTCACCCGTGGTCGGGGCCTATTGAGGCCTTCACAGTCGCCGCTACGGCGGCCCGATGTTTCAGGCCCTCTCGCCGGGATGATGGAACTCCGGCGTCGGAACGGAAGAGCACTCTCAGCGGCTCGCAGTTTCCGAAACGGCCGCTTCCTCCCGGAGACCGTGGCTGCGGGAGGTCCACAGGCCACGCTGGGCGGAGCTCCAACACTGGCGACCTCAGCGAGAAATCCCAGGCTCCACGTTGATAAAGTCAGCGTCGCCGCGGCCCAGCACTCCGGCGCTCCAACACGGCGACCCGGGTAAGGCATCAACCCGCTCCGCGATGGTACCTCAGTGCTGAAGCTGCAGCTCGAAGCAGTCTGGTCTCTGGCAGGAAAGGCCGCACCAATCCAATCCAAATGGTAGGCCGCGAGGAGGGGTCTCGGAGTAAGGATACATCCTCGCCCAGGTAGGGACTGGAAAAAATGGTTTCTCCCATCCCCCGCCCCCCCACATAAAAAGACTAAAAGGCCTCCAGAACAAAACTTTTTAATAAACTAAAAATGTTTTACAAGGTGAAGAACATACAGCCACACTCTATGGCACCAACACTCAAACGAGGGGGTACTCAGTGGTACCGAGAGGGTAATCTCCCAACGTAAGTGTTCTCTTGTAAGTGGGACCGTTTGGTGGCAGGGTAGAACAGCCCCCCCCCCCCCCCCCCCCAGAGATCCGGGTGTAATCCGGATGCTTTTTGTGTGGCATTTTCACTCTGTCCCCATCATCACGTTGGTCCATCGTGAATACTCCAGTTCTTTTCCACATCCAAAAGATTTGTGAGTCGGTTGTTTAATACAAATTGCTCCCGATGCGTGGGTGAGTGGTGGAATCTAGAGAAGATTGGCGCATAAGTGGGAGAGTTAAAAAATGGCTTTAATATAGATTTAGCGCAAAAGGGTGGTTGATGGTCAACGCAAACCACATGGCCTGAAGGGCCAGCTTTTATGAGGTATCGCTTTATGACTCAATATTGTCCTCGAAACATTTCTTCTGTGTATAAAATCATGAGAGGAATAGCTCGGGTAGACGCACAGGAGTCTCTTGCCCACAGTATGTGAATCAAGGACAAGAAGACAGGTTTAAGGTGAAGTGGAAAAGATTTAATAGGAATCTGAGGGGTAACTTTTTCCCGCAAAGGGTGGACAGTGTACGGCACGAGCTGCCAGAGGAGGAAGTCGAGGCAAGGACTAACCCAATATTTAAGAAACAGCTAGACAAATACATGGATAGGACAGGTTTGGAGGGATATGGACCAAACATGGGTAGGTGGTACTACCATGTTAGGCCGGTGTGGGCAAGTTGGGCTGAAGGGCCTGTTTCCATGCTGTATCACGCTATGCCATTCAGCCCTTCGAGCCAGCACCACCATTCACTATGACCATGGCTCATCATTTACAATCAGTACCCTGTTCCTGCCTTCTCCCCATATCCCTTGACATTGCTATCTTTAAGAGCCCTATCTAACTCTCTTTTGAAAGAATCCAGAGAATCGGCCGCCACTGCCTTCTGAGGCAGAGAATTCCACAGATTCACAACTCTCTGGGTGAAAATGTTTCTCCTCATCTCCGTTCTAAATGGCCTACCCCTTATTCTTAAACTGTGGTTCCTGGTTCTGGATTCCCCCAACATCGGGAACATGTTTCCTGCCTCTAGCGTGTCCAATCCCTTAATAATCTTATATGTTTCAATAATATTCCTTCTCATGCTTCTAAATTCTAGTGTATACCATCCCAGCCACTCCATTCTTTCAACATATGACAGTCCCGCCATCCCGGGAATTAACCTCGTGAACCTACGCTGCACTCCCTCAATAGCAAGAATATTCTTCCTCAAATTTGGAGACCAAAATTGCACACAATACTCCACGTTTGGTCTCACCAGGGCCCTGTACAACTCCTCATGTTATGAAGGCCAGCATGCCATTAGCTTTCTTCACTGCCTGTTATACCTGCATGCTTACCTTCAGTGACTGATGAAGAAAGACCCCCCAGATCTTGCTGTACATCCCTTTTTCCTAATTTAACACCATTCAGATAATAATCTGCCTTCCTGATTTTGCCATCAAAGTGGATAACCTCACATTTATCCACATTAAACTGCATCTGCCATGCATCTGCCCACTCCCCCAACCTGTCCAAGTCACCCTGCATTCTCAGAGCATCCTCCTCACAGTTCACACTGCTACCCAGCTTTGTGTCATCTGCAAATTTGCTAATGTTACTTTGTATCCCTTCATCTAATACATTGATGTATATTGTAAATAGTTGCAGTCCGAGCACCGAGCCTTGCGATACCCCACTAGTCACTGCCTTCCATTCTGAAAGGGACCCGTTAATCCCTACTCTTTGTTTCCTGTCTGCCAACCAATTTTCTATGCATGTCAGTCCCCTACCCCCAATACCGTGTGCTCTAAATTTTCCCACTAATTTCATATGTGGGACCTCATTAAAGGCTTTCTGAAAGTCCATGTACACTGCATCCACTGGTTCTCCCTTGTCCATTTTCCTAGTTACATCCTCAAAAAATTCCAGAAATTAAGTCAAGCATGATTTCCCCTTCGTAAATCTGTGCTGACTCGGACCGATCCTGTTACTACTATCCAAATGTGCCGCTCTTTCATATTTTATAATTGACTTCAGCATCTTCCCCACCACCGATGTCAGGCTAACTGGTCCATAATTCCCTGTTTTCTCTCTCCCTCCTTTTTAAAAAAGTGGGATAACATTAGCTACCCTCCAATCCACAGGAACTGATCCTGAGTCTATAGAACATTGGAAAATGATCACCAATGCATTAATGATTTCTAGAGCTGCTTCCTTAAGTACCCTGGGATGCAGACCATCAGGCCCTGGGGATTTATCAGCCTTCAGTCCCATCAGTCTATCCAACACAATTTCCTGTCTAATGTGGATTTCCTTCAGTTCCTCCGTCACCCTGGGTCGTATGGCCACTAGTACATCTGGGAGATTGTTTGTGTCTTCCTTAGTGAAGACAGAACCAAAATAACCAAACCCTGCTGAGTTTCTCCAGCATTTTGTGTACCCTCAAAATGATTGTTCAATTAATCTGCCATTTCCTTGTTCCCCATAATAATTTCACCTGATTCCGTCTTCAGGGGACTCATATTTGTCTTAACTATTTTTTTCCTCGTCACATACCTAAAGAAGATTTTACTATCCTCCTTTATATTCTTGGCCAGCTTACCTTCGTACCTCATCTTTTCTCCCCGTATTGCCTTTTTAGTTATCTTCTGTTGCTCTTTGAAGGTTTCCCAATCCTCTGGCTTACCACTCATCTTTGCAATGTTATATTTCTTCTCTTTTATTTTTACACTGTCCTTGATTTCCCTGGTCGCCTCTTACTCCCCTTCAAACCTTTCTTCCTCTTTGGAATGAACTGATCCTGCACCTTCTGTATTATTCCCAGAAATACCTGTCATTGTTGTTCCACTGTCATCCCTGCTAGGGTCTCTTTCCAGTCAACTTTGGCCAGCTCCTCCCTCATGCCTCCATAGTCCCCTTTGCTCAACTGTAATACTGACACTTCCAATTTTCCCTTCTCCCTCTCAAATTGTAGATTAAAACTTATCATATTATGATCACTACCTCCTAATGGCTCCTTTACCTCGTGTTCACTCATCAAATCCGGTTCATTACACAACACTAAATCCAGAATTGCCCTCTCCATGGTAGGCTCCAATACAAGCTGCTCTAAGAATCCCCCCCAGCCCCACATTCAGATCCCCTATCTCCCTGTTCCTGCCCTCACCAGCACGAGGTACAGGAAGCAATCCAGAGATTGCCACCCTAGAAGTCCGGCATTTCAGTCTTCTTCCTAACTCTCTAAACTCACGTTGCAGTACCTCCTTCCTCTTCTTCACGAAGTTTGTGCCTACGTGCATAACTACTACTGGCTGTTCACCTTCCCTCTCGAGGATGTTCTGAACTTGTTCTTGAACCCAGGCACCAGGGAGATAACAGAGCATCCTCGAGTCTCGCCTGCCGCCACAGAATCTCCTGTCGACACCTCGGACAATGGAGTCACCCGCCACTATGGCCCGATGTCGGTCTCGCTGGTCGACTCTCGTCGCTGAGGTCATCCAGCTGCTTCTCCAGTTGCCCAACATGTTCATTCAGGAGCTGCACCTGGACACAATTTCTGCAGGTGTAGTTTCCAGAAGCTCCAGCCGTGTACCTGACTATCCACATCCTGCAGGAAACACACTGCACCAACTTGCCTGCCATTCCTTCAGTGGCCAAAAATCACAAATTCCGATCAAGCGTAGCCTCCTTGCCTCAGCCTCCTCACCGAAGACTCTCAAGCCAAAGACTCACACTTTACTCAGCAAGGCACTTCATCGCAACAAGACCGCTCCTCTACAGTTGCACTTCTTGATCTGTTACCATGAGATACTCAATGGCCTACGATTCTTTCAGGTCCTGTTTTCTTTAGGGCTAATATATAAATTACTTGAACCTGGGCCTTTGGCCCTCTTTTTAAATCTTCTTTCCCTCTGACTCACCTATTTCCAGTCAATATAGTGAATTGTGGTAACAATGATAGATACATGTACCAGTTTAGGGTGTGTGGTCCCACAGTGTGAATGATATGGTCTGTTCCCTGAGATCAACTCAAGGGTCATGATGCATTTGCATAAAGAAGGGAACCAAAGATGCCATCACTGACCTTCTCTGTACCTGCCAGGTCATTAAGCATCTTATCTCTGCATACTTCAATATTGGCACTCTCCAACTTCCAGGGATAAGGGCCATTGCTCCTTATCTCCACCTCATTGACCAAGAGCTCCAGAACTATGGCTGAAGATCAGAAGGAGCTCACTTTGTCCAAGTTTTCTGCCAAAGTTCCAAAATATGTGTAATGGTACTGTTCCATTTGGGTGACCTAATTGGCAAGTTTAGAAGAGTTTGAAAAAATGACATGTTGAAGACCTCCTTCGACTATGTAGAAGACCTCCTCCAACCTCCTTCGAGTATGTTGAAGACCAGCTTCGACTAGCCACGACTAGCTACGACTAACTTCTTAAAATTTGACACTGAATAGCGGAGAGTGAAGACGACCTCCTTCGACCTCCCTTCGACCTCCCTTGGACTATGATGAAGACTATCTACGACTACCTTCGACTACCCTTGATTACCTACGACTAACATGCCGACCTACTACGACTAAACCTGCCAGTAAAAAAAGTAGCCATTTTTTCCATGACGACCTTTTTTTACTCGCGGGCATTTTTTAACATATTGAAAAAATGCCGCGACCTAGCTGAGGCCTCGAGTGCGCGGAGACCACTCTCGAGCATGAAGGAGAAATACAAAGACCTCCAACTACCTTGTGTCGACCATGCTGCGAGTATGAGTCGAGGGCAAACTCGCGGATTAGGTCGCCCAAGTGGGACAGGCCCTTAAGACTTCTCCCATTGATGGGGGTAATGAACACATTCCGTTCATACAACATTACTCTGTTACAGCTGATAGCACCCAGCTAGTCACCTCCTATATCTGTTTCACCCATTCTTACATTTTTAAAGTGTAGAGGATGATGGAACATAGATGGGTCAGTGATGTCCTTCCACACACCATTCATGTGAGCAGCCATGAGATACTCAATGGCCTACGTCTCTTTCAGACCCTGTTTTATGTAGGGAGTTTGGGAGGAGGCCTCTGACAGTAGAAGTGAGTCTCCATAGATAGGAAGAATGAACATTGGCCAGATTCCACCAGAGACGGGGCCATGCAGCACAGAAACAGGTGCTTTGGCCCACTGAGTCCACCCCGACCATTGAGCACGCATTCACACATATCCCATACTGTCTTCCCACCGTTGTCAACAACTCCACCCAAATTCAACCACACACCTACACTTTTGGGACAAACTTACAGCAGCCAATTAACTCCCAACCAGCAGAACTTTGCGACGTGGGAGAAAACCAGCACCAGGGGGAAACCCATGCGATTTAGTCAGCGCGGAAACAGGCCCTTCGGCCCACCGGGTCCGCACTGACCAGCGATCCCCGCACATTAACACTACCCTACACCCACTAGGGACAATTTTTACATTTACCAAGCCAATTAACTTACAAACCTGTACGTCTTTGGAGTGTGGGAGGAAAGCAAAGATGTTGGAGAAAACCTACGCACGTCACGGGGAGAACGTACAAAGTCCGTACAGACAGCGCCCGTATTCGGGATTGAACCCGGGTCTCCGGTGCTGCATTCGCTAAGGCAGCAACTCTACAGTTGCGCCACTGTGACGGTCACAAGGCAAATGTACAAACTCCCCACAGACAACACTGGATATCAGGAATGCTGTTGGACCTGTGAGGCAGTGCTACACGAGCTGCACCATTACACTGAAGGGTTAGGGTTTTAGTGTCTTTACATTACGTACAAGAATGATCCCGGGAATGAGTGGGTCAAGATATGATGAGCATTTGACGGCACTGGGCTTTTACTCGCTAGAGTTTGGCAGAATGAGGGGGGACCACATTGAAATGTACAGTACGGCAATGTATACAGTTTCAGAAAATGGCGAGTTTATGAGCTTCCAAGATTTAAAGTCAAAGTATGGTCTCGAAAACAAAGATTTTTTTAGATACTTGCAATTAAGAGACTACTTTATAAAAGTGATAAGGCCAGAACTAAATGAAACTTCAAATAATGTGATCAAGGTGATTGTGGATTCATACAAACAGAAGGGGTTTCGGGTCTTGGTTCTTGGTTCTTGGTTACTTGGTCCTCCAAAATATTCCAACTGGAATTTAAACTGGAGGTGGTGAAGGGAGGGGTTTAGCCAGAGAGGGTTATTGGGAAGAAAGTGCCACTCTCATCTCTGCTTTCTACCAAGCTCTGGTGGAAAGCGGGGGGGAGAATCAACGCTCTACATAAAAACAAAATGGGAAGCAGAATTAAAGGTTCAAATAACAGAAGAAGAATGGCATCAAATGTGTGAACCACAATGTTCATCCACAAGCTCACTAGTATGGAGAGAATTTTGCTGGAAGAATCTATCTCGCTTTTTTATAACATCCAAAATAAAAAGCAGACAACTTGCTGCCCAACAACACTGTACGGAGTACGGAGGCAGACCATTCGTATAGTTTCTGGAACTGTGCAAAGATAAGGCCATACTGGGAAAATGTTAATGCAACTGTAAATAATATCTTGGGTTATAAAATCCCAAATACCTGCCCCGTGATGCATCTAGGGCGTATTAAAAATAGTGTACATCTAGAAGATACATATTTGCTTGCAGCAAGTATGAAGGCCATTACCAGGCAGTGGCTTCATGAAAAAAGTCCAAAACAGGAACAGTGGTTAGAAATTGTGCGAGACATCTTTAATATGGAGAAATTGACATATTCCTTGAGAGTCAAGGAGAATTCATTTGAGAAGATTAGGGAAAAATGGACCATTTATTTGAGCCATGACACCAATTAGATAAATGCCGAGCTAGATATGGGAAGATTGCGTTATATAGAACTAGATGGTGTGTTTGTATGAATGTTGAATTATCTCCAGATAACTAATCAATGGAATGTTTTTTCTTTTTTTAATTTGGTAAGTGAACCACATGGTCTTATTCCAATTTCCGCCCCCCCCCATCTAATTATTTTCTTATTTTGATTGCTATTTTTCTTACATTGTTTTATTTAAGGTGATGGTGTTACACTGTTTTGAAAATCAATAACATTTTTAGTGAAAAAAGAAAAATAAATGTTCAGTATAGTGAAAGGCTTGTTGAGAGTGGATGTGGAGAGGATGTTTCGGCTAGTGGGAGAGTCTAGGACTAGAGGTCACAGCCTTAGAATTAAAGGACGTTCTTTTTGGGAAGGAGATGAGGAGGAATTTCTTTAGATGGTGAACCTGTGGAATTCTCTGCCATAGAAGGCTGTAGAGGCCAAGTCAGTGGATGTTTTTAAGGCAGAGATAGTTTTTTGATTTGTACGGGTGTCAGGGATTATGGGGAGATGGCTGGAGAATGTGGTTAGGAGGGAGAGATAGATCAGCCATGATTGAATGGCAGGGTAGACTTGATGGGCCGAATGGCCTAATTCTGCTCCTATCACTTATGACCTTATGAATTTCAGTGCCACCTCCATTGACTATGTGAACTTCACACCTCTTTACTGTAAACTCCTCGTAAAGACTACAACTCTACAGATGCTCTTGGCTTTCAGTGACTTCATCCAGATGGTTTTGGTTTTGGTGTGTGAGCTCAGATTGCCCACACTGACCGACTATTAGAACAAGAACTCCATTTCAATCCCTATGCAAGTGTAGCACAACAAGTGTAGCACAACAAGTGTGGCACAACAAGGGTAGCACACCAAGTGAGGACATGGGGTGAGGGCAGGACATTTTATTTTGTGAAAGCAGTACCTCCCCCAACGTGTCCCTGGACTGGAGACCAGTTAGGTTTCTGAATAAGATCTACATTATTAACCACACAGTTCACAAACCCTAATTAGCCCTGCATGGCTCAGTTCCCTCAGGAAGCATTTTCTCAAGAGAACCTAGAGCTAGTCAGGCATGCTGGAAAACCACATGGAAGAGGTGAGAAATCTCAAGGTGCTGAAAAATTGGAGGACAAATTTTTAAACCTAAGAAAAAAAAAGTATGTCCTTTAGTTTAGTTAAGAGATACAGTGCGGAAACAGGCACTGAGTTCACACCGACCAGCGATCCCCGCACATTAACACTACCTTGCACATACTAGGGACAATTTACACTTGTAACAAGCCAATTAACCTGAAAACCTATAGGTCTTTGGAGTGTGGGAGGCAACCAGAGCGGCTGGAGAAAACCCACGTGATCACGGGGACAAGGTACAAATCCGTACGGATGTAGTCGGGATCGAACCCGGGTCTCCAGCATTGTAAGTGCTGTAATCAAATTGTGAATCAAATTGGCTGGGGCGCTGAGGAAGAGGATTTTTTGGAATGTATGTGGGATAGTTATCTAAATCAACATGTAGAGGAATCAACGAGAGAGCAGACTATTTTAGACTGGGTATTGAGTAATGAGGAAGGGTTAGTTAATAGTCTTGTTGTTCTGGTCTCCAAATCTGAGGAAGGACATTATTGCCATAGAGGGAGTGCAGAGGAGGTTCACCAGACTGATTCCTGGGATGTCAGGACTGTCTTATGAAGAAAGACTGGATAGACTCGGTTTATACTCTCGAGAATTTAGGAGATTGAGAGGGGATCTTATTGAAACTTACAAAATTCTTAAGGGGTTGGACAGGCTAGATGCAGGAAGATTGTTCCCGATGTTGGGGAAGTCCAGGACAAGAGGTCACAGCTTAAGGATAAGGGGGAAATCCTTTAGGACCGAGATGAGAAGGACTTTTTTCACACAGAGAGTGGTGGGTCTCTGGAACTCTCTGCCACAGAGGGTAGTTGAGGCCAGTTCATTGGCTATATTTAAGAGGGAGTTAGATGTGGCCCTTGTGGCTAAGGGGATCAGAGGGTATGGAGAGAAGGCAGGTACGGGATACTGAGTTGGATGATCAGCCATGATCATATTGAATGGCGGTGCAGGCTCGAAGGGCCGAATGGCCTACTCCTGCACCTAAGTTCCATGTTTCTATGTAAGGCAGCAAATCTACCATTGTGCCACGGTGCCGTCCTTATTGAAACAGAGACAGAGTACAACAAAGCAAAGAGAGAATGTAAATCATGGACCTGACCCCATAAAGTACAGTTCCCTGCGTCCTGCTCTAGGAAGCCCAAGATTTGCTCAGGAATTTGCTAAGAGGCTTTCGTTATTCCTATAGATCAGAGAAATTGGTTTCATCCTTTGCATGGAGAAGTTCCAAAAAAATGTCTTGAGATTATGAGTGGCTTTAGTAAGGTAATATAATTTGTAACGGCGATTGAATGTGTATCTAAATTTAAACTGATTATCCAAGCAAAGAAACAAGGATACATGTTTATATTCTGTCAGAATGTTCTGTTAGAGAAAGGGATGGGAGGAAAATATGCAAAGCTGTTTCAAAGGAAACGTTTTCAAAAAGAACAAAATCAGGCAAAATTGGTGAAGATTCAATGTCTATTTATTCAGGGAACTACACTGCACAGTAAACCAATGACCTCCCAACATAATATGAAAAAAAAATCTCCATTTTCCGATAATGTGCATTGGCCCCCAGGAACTTGTAAAATTAGTGATTTTGTTGCACGTCTCATGTAAGGCACTTACTCATCTTGGAATGAGGGAAATGCTAATTTTCTGCAATTCCAAAATTTTACTAAGTATTTTAATGGACATTAATCACCAGGCTGCAGTATAAAGTTTACAGTGCAACCCACGTGTAGTCACGAATACAAAGCTAGATATTTTCTCTGAAAGCAATTAATTTATCACACACACATTCTGTACTGTTTAATAGCCCTGTCCCACGGTATGAGTTCTTTCCAAGAGCTCTCCCGAGTTTAAAAAAAAATCAAACTCGTGGTAAGCACGGAGAATGAACGTAGCGGGTATGTCGGAGCTCGGGGACGTCTCTTAACGCTAACGGCAAGTACTCGGGAAGACTCGCTAACGGCAGGTAAGCACGGGAAGACTCGTGAAGATTTTTCAACGTGTTGAAAAATATCCACGAGAGCCCCGAGTACCGACGAGTTCGAATCAGGACAAACTCGGGAGAGCTCTTGGAATGAACTCGTACCGTGGGACAGGGCTTTAAACATATTGAGTCTTAAGGGCCTGTCCCACTTGGCGATTTTTTTCAGCGACTGCCGGCGTCATATCAGGGTCGCCAAAAGATTTTGAACATTTTAAAATCCAGCGGCAACAAGAAAAATGTTGCGACACTTGAGAAAACACCGCGCGTCAAACATCCTAACGCCGCATCACTGCCGCGTCACGGCCGTGTCACCACCGTGTAACCGCCGCATAACTGCCGTGTCACCGCTGCGTCACGCCGCAGATTTTTCGGTGATCTGATACATCAGTCAATAAAAGAATCGTCAAGTGGTACAGGCTCTTTAGAGTCTTACAATGTGGCTCATAGCCCTTTTGCCCAACTTGTCCATACTGGACAACATGTCCCATCTACACTAGTCCGACCTGCCTGCATTTGGCCCCTGTCCCTCTAAACCTGTCCTATTGAAAATACCTGTCTAAATGTTTCTTAAACCTTCCAATAGTACCTGCCTCAACTACCTCCTCCAGCAGCTCATTCCATACACCTGCCAACCTTTGCGTGAAAAAGGTAAGGGCCTGTCCCACCAGCATGCAACTCCATGCGATGAGTGCGACCTAACGTGGTCGCTTGAGCCGTCTGGCGTCGCGGGGCCGGTCCCACTTCGATCGCCGGAGCCATGCGGAATTGTGCGGAGTTCATCCCGACATCGCGCGGGGCTCCGAAAAACTGACTATGTTCAAAAATTCCGCGCAGCATCGGCTTGTCGGCTCGCAGTCGCCTCGACGCATTACACACCGCCTCGACATCGTGCCTCCGTGAACCTCTTTGTAGGTGCATCCGTGACCCTCTATGTGTGTGGCTCCGTGGCCCTCTGTGTGTGTGCCTCTGTGCCCCTCTCTGTGTGTCCCACTCTGTCCTGGCGAACTTACCTTTAAGACTTCGCTCCAAGTTCGCCTCACTTTGCGCCATGTTGCGCCACTCACCTGACCTCCGCGCGGCCCTCGCTGCCTGTTTGGTCGCGCTCACCGCATGGAATCGCATGCTGGTGGGAACGGCCCTTTACCCCTCAGATTCCTATTAAATCTTCCCCCTCCCCCCTCACCTTAAACCTATGTCCTCTGGTTCTCGATTCCCCAACTCTGGGGAAGAGACTGTGCTTTTACCCAATCTATTCCTCTCATGATTTTGCACACCTCTATACGATTACCCCTCATCCTCCTGCGCTTCAAGGAATAGAATCCCAGCCTACTCAACCTCTCCCTATAACGAAATCGCCCGACATTCATCGATTATCCAGGTCTGTGGATAAACGGCACTTTAAGCCCGCCCCCCTCTGAAAGGCGCCAAAGTCGCGCACACGGGGAGCGGCAGAACTGCAGCGCCGCTAAAGGTAAGTTTTGCAACATACCTAGTGTGAGTACTTTCATCAGGAGGACTGCTGTGGTTTAGGAAGGCAGATGATCACCTCCACAAGTAGAAGGTAGACAAAAATGCTGTAGAAACTCAGCGGGTGAGGCAGCATCTATGGAGTGCAGGAATAGGTGATGTTACGGGTCGAGACCCTTCTTCAGACTATTTTTGTGTTCCTTCGATTTTTCCAGCATCTCCAGTTCTTTCTTAAACACCTTCACAAGTAGTGGTGGTCTTGACGTTGACACTCAAATCTCAGGGAATAAATATCATTCAAGTTCAAGTTCACATTTATTGTCCCGTGCACCAATTAAGCTAGAGGGATATTTAAGTTACCATACAGCCATACAAGTTAAAAGGAACACAAAACACAATAAGTTTAACATAAACATTCTTTTAAGTGGGTAAGTAAATGGACAACAAATCAAGAAGGTGAAACAAGGTTAAGGGCCTGTCCCACCATCATGCAACTCCATGCGATGAGCGCGACTTAATGTGGTCGCTTGAGCCATCCGGTGTCGCGGGGCCGGTCCCACTTCGATCGCCGGAGCCGTGCGGAATTGTGCGGAGTTCGTCCCGACATCGCGCGGGGCTCCGAAAAACTGACCATGTTCAAAAATTCCGCGCGGCAACGGCTTGTCGGCTCGCAGTCGCCTCGACGCATTACACACCGCTTCGACGTCGTGCCTCCGTGAACCTCTCTGTAGGTGCCTCCGTGACCCTCTATGTGTGTGGCCTCTGTGACCCTCTCTGTGTACCCCTCTCTGTCCTGGTGAAATTACCTTAGACTTCGCTCCAAGTTCGCCTCACTTTGCGCCGCGTTGCGCCACTCACCCGACCTCCGCGCGGCCCCTGCTGCCGGTTTGCTCGTGCTTGCACATAGAGGCACCTACAGATAGGTTCACTGAGGCACGATGTCGAGACGGTGTGTAATGCGTCGAGGCGACTGCGAGCCGACAAGCCGTTGCCGCGCGGAATTTTTGAACAGTCAGTTTTTCGGAGCCCCGCGCGATGTCGGGACGAACTCCGCACAATTCTGCATGGCTCCGGCGATCGAAGTGGGACCGGCCCCGCGACGCCGGACGGCGCAAGCGACCACGTTAGGTCGCGCTAATCGCATAGAGTTGCATGCTTGTAGGACAGGCCCTTGACTCTGCGTGGAGGGCTTGGTCTTGGTAAGGGCGCACAAACTTCTTCTGCCAGTAAATCTTTTAATCAAAGTTTATTGAATTTATAACCATTTTACTTTAATGCTTTTTATGAATTACTCACTATGAATTCCTTGGTGTTGCAGAGTCCGATGAGGCCCATGCCATACATGCCGCACCCACAAATGGGGATGTGGCACCACAACATGCTCCCCAGGTACACTGTGAAACCTTTGTGAGTCTTCCGTCTGACTCAAGATTCTCTCTGACACACAGCTTGTGAAAGATTGTGATTTGTTTTATATGATTGTTTGGCTCCACATACATATTGATACGTTGTGTGTTTTGCCCACAGGCAATGGTGGGATCCCGACCTGTGGCACACCCGTGGATGGCAGGCCCACCCGCTATATCAGGGCAGCCAGCTCAACGCCACATCATGCATCACCCGACATGGATAGGCTCGGAGCAACAGATTTCCAGGCGCGATTGGAGGGTCCCGACCCAAGCGCCAACTGCACCCTGAATCTCTCCGACTATCTGATGGAGGATTGCCCAGTCCAAATGGGCCATAATGAGTGATGCTCTCTCCAACATTCACTATTCTGTTTGCTTGTGTGTTGCACATTTCAGTTTATTTCACAGTTCTATTGTTTGTTTGCACTAAATAAAGGAAATGATTCTTATAAAGTCATGGGTCTTTGTCTTTAACGGAGATAACCTCACTCACAACTTATTGTGATTATTGAACTTCAGTGTAACCTTTTCGTGTAGTGGAGAAAGCAGTTGTCAATCATGGAGTTGATCTCTCATATGGAAACCACGTCTAATAATGGAATGCATCCACGCTTTATTAGATAAATGAAACACAGGCATTGAACTGCATTGAATTGCAAAGTGTGTCATTAGACGTCATATATAGCAGACAAATGCATTTATCCGCTTTTAAAATTATGACATTTCAAAGAAAGTACAATGTGCGATGTGTGTGAGATTATATTATTAACAGTGTTACTCATTACTCATCTCACATACAAAATCCTTCCATCAACGTACATAGATCCTCCTTTTATTAGATCAGCTCCTGCAGTGGTGGTCCTCTGTGGTGTCGTTTGTTTGCGGTTGATCCTCGCCACATATTGTTCTGCCAGGGTACACTGCCCCGCTCGGAGTTGTAGTAAGCACAGAGATGGTCCCTCTGCTCCATTGCACTTTTGTTGCTGGTGCATCGGTCCTTGCAATGCGCCTAGTGGCACCATCGGTGCAGCCTGTCCTGCAGCTCTCCAAGAACCTGGTGTGACTTCTCCTGTTTGTTTGTCCACCCTGTCACCCTGCACCATGGCTGCTGCTGCACCTCTGGTGCGGATCAGGTTGTGGAGGACGCATGCCGCGTAGACAATGGTCTGCACATTCCCGGGCTCCTGCTCCATTGTAGTCAGTAGGAATCTGAATCTGCTAGCAAGGATACCAAAAGCATGTTCCACGACCCTCCTAGCCCTGGACAGCCTGTAATTAAAGATCCTTTGCTCCCTAGACATCTGCCTGTGAGGGTATGGCTTCATCATCCATGGCCTGAGTGCGAAGGCATCATCACCAACCAGTGCGTAGGGGATGTCAGGGTTGTCTTCTCCCGGTAGAGGTAGGATCAGGAAGGCCTCCCCTCCCTTCTTCCAGTGCTTGCCCAAGGGAGGTCTCTCTCCAGATCCCTCCATCTGTGGCACTGCCAGGTGTGCCCACATCCACAAACAGGAAGTTGGAGTTTGCATCGACCGCAGCTAACAGCACAATGGAATGGAACTTCTTGTAGTTAAAGTACGTAGAACCTCCCCTGGGTGGACACCGGATGGCCACATGCTTGCCGTCAACTGCCCCACATGTGTGCAGGAAGTTTCATCTGGTTTGAAAGCCATGCGCCACTATCCTCCACTCGTCATCATTTCTTCATATGCATTGTTGATGGCATCACAGGTCTCTCGGACCACCTTGCTGATGGTGGTGTGGGCCACACGGACGTACGAGAGGCTCTTGTAGGAATCCCCTGACGCAAGGCAGCGGAGGGTGATGGCTAGGCGCAGGCCTGGTTCCAGTCACTTCTGCGTGATGGTGTCTATTTTCTGCAGAAGAGGTCCGACTCATGTCTTCAGCTCCTGAAACAGGTCAGGGGGTAACCTGGTGAAATTTCTAAAGGCAGCCTCATCTTTCTGCTGCATGTTCTCATACTGGCCCAAAGTGGGTCTCATCCGGAACAAAGACCTCATCCACACAGACCTCTTCCTGGGTTTCTTGATAGCCTTCCTTGTTGAACTCCTGCCCAGCTGACCTGTCAGCATGAGGGCTGCTGCTAGCTCGGTCGGGGATTGCCCAACCTCCACGCGACCCCCGCTTCCGATTTTGTCGGGCTAGTCGCATGCAGTTGCATGCTGGTGAGACAGAGCCTTAAAACTGTAGAAAATGCAATTTCGTTCAAGCCAAGCTGTTTGAATGACAATAAAAGGCATGCTATTCCATTCTATTCTATGTAACTCTTAATTCCCTTCACCCATTGGATATTTGTGATCTCCAGAATGTAGCCCCCTCCATCAGTCATTGAAAGTACACCAGTCATTGAAAGTAGGCATGCAGGTGCAGCAGGCAGTGAAGAAAGCGAATGGTATGTTAGCTTTCATAGCAAAAAAAGGATTTGCGTATAGGAGCAGGGAGGTTCTACTTCAGTTGTATAGGGTCTTGGTGAGACCACACCTGGAGTATTGCGTACAGTTCTGGTATCCAAATCTGAGGAAGGACATTATTGCCATAGAGGGAGTGCAGAGAAGGTTCACCAGACTGATTCCTGGGATGTCAGGACTGTCTTATGAAGACAGACTGGATAGACTCCATCTATACGCTCTAGAATTTAGGAGATTGAGAGGGGATCTTATAGAAACTTACAAAATTCTTAAGGGGTTTGACAAGCTAGATGCAGGAAGATTGTTCCCGATGTTGGGGAGGTCCAGGACAAGAGGTCACAGCTTAAGGATAAGGGGGAAATCCTTTAGGACCGAGATGAGAAGGACTTTTTTCACACAGAGAGTGGTGGGTCTCTGGAACTCTCTGCCACAGAGGGTAGTTGAGGCCAGTTCATTGGTTATATTTAAGAGGGAGTTAGATGTGGCCCTTGTGGCTAAGGGGATCAGAGGGTATGGAGAGAAGGCAGGTACGGGATACTGAGTTGGATGATCAGCCATGATCATATTGAATGGCGGTGCAGGCTCGAAGGGCCGAATGGCCTACTCCTGCACCTAATTTCTATGTTTCTATGTTTCTATCAGAGTGAATGGGCACTCTCCATTGAGTCTATTTGACCAAACTTCTAGTCACCTTTCCCAATATCTCCAGATGCTCTTTGACACCATTTTCATATCTGACGATACTCTGCGCATAAATTAGCGAAGCAGCATAAATATGAAATGTTGGTGTAGGGTGGAAAACATCAATAATGGTCCAACATTTGTTCCAACTATGCAGACTCATATCCAGTTATGTTCCAACTACACTGTCAAGGTCCTTTACATTTGTTGTCTTAACAACCATATTTCTAAAATGGCAAACTACCCTGACTTGGAAACAACTTTAGATGGATGAAATATTTATGCAAGACATTTAAGAACAAGCTTTTTTCTGCCTATGTTCTCCTTCAATCCCAGGAACAGACTTCAATTAAATCTGAGAAATATTCACCGTTTCTAAGGTTTGCCAATAAATTTCATTTCGGACTCACGTGAGTGACTTCGTGAAGAACCCGCCAGCACGCATGCGCGACATATCGTCGCAACGCATTGCAGTCGACGGCTGGAGGTGGAGCGCGGCTCACCACCAGCCCTTCATAAGGGCCACTCAGGTAAGTACAGGCAACCTTCAGTTGGTTGTTCTTGTTGTTTGAGCATTTTTTCTCTCCAGCAGGAACATGGATAGAAGGAGTAAGGGCCGCAGGACGTCCGTAAGGAGTCGCCGGCCACCTATCCCGGAGCCCTCTTCAACGGCTGCACCCGCTAGTCGGGCCGGGAAAAAGGCGCGGAAGTCGGGGAGCCCTGTTTTCACAGGACCCGACCCACCGACACACCTAAGCTCTAGCGAGGGTCCCGCAGAGCAGGACATCGGTACAGAGCCGGAGCAGGTAGACCCTGACTCCATCTCATTGTCACCAGCAGGATCGTTGGTTGACCCGGGCAAACAGGGTTCACGTGCTGCTGCACAGCCCTTCTCCCTGAGCCCTCGTGGAAGAGCCAGGGATAGAGCCCACCTACCTAGCCCTTCACGGGCGGAGGTTTCACCAGAGGCCGCTAGATTGCGGACTGATGGATTGGCGAGACTCAAGTCCACTGGCAGACCTGAGAGGGCCAATGTAGACCCACCACGCAGCAGGACCAGGAAGAGTCGCACAGGTGGAGTCTCGCCACGGTCAACGTGTCCCCCGTTGGCGGTAGGACGGGACCATACGCCGTCTGGGTCCAGATTAAGGACAGTCGGCAAGCCCGCGTGGATGTCGGGTCACCACGCTGCGGCATTGGGTGCCGACCTCTCACCGCTTTTGCCCTTGGAGGCAGCGGGATCGAGCTCAGCCAAAAGGAGGCGCATGAGCAGATCCACGCGGGAGTCGTTCAGTTTCGCTGAGGCGGCTGGTAGCGACGTTTCATTCCGGCATCGAGATTACCTCGACGAGGTACGGGCCGATGACAGGAGCCTCAGGAGTTCCTTTGGGCATGAGGACTCCGACCGCCCGTTCTCGCATAGCGAAGGGCGAATCGACAGGATGGAGAGGATGATGGAAATCATCCTGCAGAAAAGTCAAAGGCGGGAAACATTTGGTTCCAGGGGACACATGGATATATCCCCGTCATCAACGGAAAGCATGAGACAGCCAGAAGATGAGGAGATCTTGGTCCACGCACCAACAGCACCTGAGGTCCCTCAGGAGGAGCTCCCGGACGTGGCAGCCAAGTTTGCGGTACCCGAATCGTCAGGACAACCCCTCAACACCAAACTGGCTGCTACCGTTGACTTCCTCACGAACCATCAACTTCAAGAGCAGGTCCTTGCGGAGGCCATGAACAGGCACAAGGCACCAGGTAATTGCAACTCCCTCTACGTGCCTATCGTAAACATGCCGATTTGGGGCAATATTAGCCCAGGCATCAGAGCTCAGGAAATAAAGTTACAAAGGATCCTGAAATTGCTCACTGCTGGGATTACCGCTTTTGCGAGGTCGGTGGACGGTGTGGATCTGAACACCGAGCAAGAAGATGCTCTGGCACTGCTGTGTAATACACAGTATGAAATTAATGCATTCAGAAAAAGCATTATCAAGCCCACATTGAACCCCAAATTCGCGGGGCTATGTAGAGCACCCCCTACGCCACCACCCAGACAGTTGTTCGGGGAGGACCTCCCGAAGCAGGTCAAGGAGTTGGATGACCATGCAAAGACGGTGGGTCTTATGAGGTCACATACCTTGACCAGACAGCCGGCCAGGAAAGTACCATTCTTCAGGCCACTGGGTCCTGCCATCAGGCCAGCAAGGACCTACGCTTCAGCACTGCCACAATATCAGCAACCTCAACAGCCCAGGCCTTTTTTAGGGCTAGGCCCGCAGCGGCCAGCATGGAAAATGAGGACTCCGCATTATCAGCACAACCCAGCACCTCCACGTCCCACCAAACATGTCAGGGACCGCCGATAACCATGAAGGTAAGGCGGTCTGGATTTCATGCACTTGCGCGTCTAACTTCACATGTTGGTGGTAGACTACGGTTCTTTAAGGAGGCATGGGAAACCATCACTTCTGATGAGTTTATCTTACAAAGTATTCAAGGCCATGAGATTGAATTCATCAATGGTCAAATTCCTCCACCCCAGCATATGCCAAATCGCAAATTTACACTGTCCAGCAAGGAAACGGCAGTAGGCTATGCTGAAATCTTGAGGCTACAAGAAAAAGGCGTGATAGAAAGAACTATACACGAACCAATTGAATTTGTATCCAACATATTCACTAGACCCAAGAAGGATGGAGGATGTCGGGTTATTATTGATCTGACCCATTTGAATACCTTTGTAAAATATACCCATTTCAAAATGGACTCATTCGAAACAGCCAAATCTTTGATTTCTGAGGGCTGCTTCATGGCATGCATTGATTTAAAAGATGCATACTATTCAGTATCCATTCAGAAACATCACAGGAAGTTCTTGAAGTTTACCTGGATGGATCAGCTCTGGCAATACAAAGCTTTGCCAAATGGGCTTACCACAGCCCCCAGATTATTTACTAAATTACTCAAACCGGTGTTGGCTACACTGAGGAGACAAAATCACATGGTCATGGCTTATCTGGATGATATCCTAATTATTGGGAACACTCTGGAATCGGCAAAACTGGCAGTTTCAGCCACTGTGGAAATTTTTCAAAAAGTGGAATTCATTATCCATCCAGATAAATCAAAGTTCTGCCCTTCACGGGTCATGGATTATCTGGGATTCACGGTGGATTCCAATCGCATGATGGCCACCATACCAGCTAACAAAGTTGGGGATGTCATCCAAGCATGTAAGAATCTGGTCTGCGCCAGTATACCATCAATTAGACAAACTGCTAAGGTGATTGGGAAAATTGCAGCAGTTTTTCCAGCTGCCCAATACGGACCTTTGCATTATCAAAATTTGCAAAGAGCCAAGATTTCAGCGTTAAATTTGAACGCTGGACATTTCGATAGACCTATGCAGCTGCCTCTCAAGGCAAAAATTGAGTTACAATGGTGGATTGATAATATCCATGACTCATTTAAGCCCATCATTTTGCCCAATCCGATGGTATACTTACAAACAGACGCAAGCTCCCATGGCTGGGGAGCCACGGACAACTACACTAGTTGTGGAGGCAGATGGGACACTCTTGAATCTACCCTGTTGTTATCACAAGGGATAAATTATTTGGAGATGCTAGGAGCATTTCACGGACTTAGAGCTTATTGTTCAGACTTTACTGACACTCATGTCTGTCTCCAAATAGATAATACCACTGTGGTGGCATATCTAAATCATATGGGCCGTACCAGGTCAATTTCATGTGATGAATTGGCAGATACAATTTGGCTCTGGTGCATTCAACGGAATATTTGGATTTCAGCTACCTATTTACCAGGTAAGCTCAATACAGTGGCGGACACCAGGTCACGCAAATTTAATGACAACATCGAGTGGATGTTAAATCCCCAAATATTCGCAAAAATTACAGCCAAATTTGGTAAACCGGATATTGACCTTTTTGCGTCACGGTTGAACCATCAGGTACCAATATACGTATCATGGGAGCCAGATCCTGGGGCAATGGCGATGGATGCGTTCTCGCTAGATTGGGGGAAATGGTTTTTCTATGCATTTCCTCCATTTTGCCTCATCAGTCGGGTATTGCGGAAAATACAGTCAGATGCTGCTAAAGGCATTCTTATCATACCCGACTGGCCTACGCAGCCATGGTATCCGGTGGTCCTTGATATGATCAGTCAACCATGGGTCCTCTTAGAGGGTTGCCCACAATTGGTAACGAACCCTGTTTCAGGGGAACTACATCCCTGCCATAGTCACTTAAAATTATTGGCTTGCAGGTTCTGAACAGGCCATTACTGTGGTATGGTCTATCATCAAGAACTATGGATACCATCGGAGCATCATGCAGGGAGTCCACCAGGCGGCAATATCTTACACATATTAGGAAATGGGAAACCTACTGCGGCCGCTCCTACATTGCATATGACTCCGTTACTATCACCGATGTGCTGGAATTCCTGGCAGGGTTGCATCATGATGAACACCTCAGCTACAGTGCCATCAACAGCGCCAGGAGTGCGCTATCATTCTACCTCGATATTGAGGTAGGATCCAACAAGCTGGTGTCCAAACTCATGTGGGGAATATTTAATTCCAATCCGCCAAGACCTCATTACAACATCACCTGGGATATTGGGAAAGTATTAACCCTGCTCAGGACGTGGTCGCCCATGGAAGGGCTTGAATTGGACAAACTCACCCTGAAGGTGGTGATGTTACTGGCACTGACTTCAGCTTAAAGGGTACAGACACTTCACAAGGTCAAGATTGACAGAATGATCTCTACCCCTGACAAAGTAATCTTCTTTATAGATGAATTACTCAAGCAGCATAGACCTGGATACACAGGGCTGCAGCTGAAGTTTCCAGCATACCCCGCTGATGCAAGGCTATGTTTAGCCACCCATATCCGCCACTATATCAAAGTGACGCGGAAATTAAGGGGAATGGAGAAATACCTACTTATCAGCCACAGAAAACCTCACCATAGAGTGACGGTACAGACGATCTCCAGATGGCTCAGGATCATCTTGAATGAAGCAGGTATTGACACTAATGTCTTTAAATCCCATTCCACCAGGGCTGCATCGACATCGGCGGCAAGGGTCATGGAGGTGCCCATGGACCATATTCTTGCCACAGCAGGATGGGCGAAAGAAGCCACCTTTCAACGGTTTTACAATAAACCTATTACCGCTCCTGTATCGTTCGCAGAGGCCGTGCTGAATGCGGGTCAAGAGCATACGGGTTTCCACCAGTGAGGGTTTTTTTCTTTGTTGTTATTAATAAATATTATTACTTTTTCAGTACAAGCAGTCTGGGAAGCTGATTACTCCTATCCATCCTTATTAGTGGTGTGTGACAGCATGGACGTTGTCCAGGGCATGGAATCACAGAGCTTTGAAGTCTTCACGAAGTCACTCACGTGACTCCGAAATGAAATAGTAAGATTAAACGAGAACTTACCAGTTCGAAGGTTGATCTTTATTTTATGAGGAGTTGCGATGAGGGATTTTGTGCCCTCTGCTCCCAACCCTCGATCATAAAGTCAACTGGTAATTAGAGTCTCTTCAATCTTACTATAACAAGTCATTTCTCTGTTTGTTGGTTCTGTGATTCCATACCGCTGCTTTGAAGAATGTCGTGCATGCGTGCTGGCGGGTTCTTCACAAAATCTCTCATCGCAACTCCTCATAAAATAAAGATCAACATTCGAACTGGTAAGTTCTCGTTTAATCTTACTATTTCTGCTACCATTTCTACAAGCCTGACTTAGTTAGAGCTTCTACACATTTGCGATTATGAATCAGGCTGCTTTTGCCATTTGCAGTCCTTTGATTCTCATCCTCTACCCCGTGTCCCACATGTGTTGGCGTTAAGTTTGTTACATCTGTCTGCACTATCTGCATGCATTTGGCAGCCTTTTATCTTTTTTGAGTCTCATCCTAAAATGGATTCCAAAGAGCCTCAAAATTCCTCTCATTTTCCAACAATCACAGTCTGCATTTCTTTCAGCTTTATATGTTCATAATATCAAAGCTGTCACCACAACGCAGCACAACTCTGTGTCAGATCAATCTGGAAGCTGGTTAAAACCATTCTTCCGACTTCCACACTGTGTCTCTATGTCTGGTTGGCTTATTTTGCACCACTCATTGATTCTGGTCCAAGCTTTGAATGGACAATTTAAATGGACGCTTGTGAACAAAACTCTGTTGGAGGGGCATTCATCTTCAGGAGGAACGTTAAGCCAATATCCCATCTGCTTGTAAAATGGGAGGTGATCATTTCATGGTACAGATTGAGAAAGCATTGCAGTCTTGTCCAGCATTAGTAGGTCGTCTAATAACACAATGGAAAACAAATGAACATCATTTAACTCTTTGGTTGTTCACAAGATCTTGCTGTACATGTTTACTTTGTTGGTTTATAAAAGGCCATTGGTTGTGGTGTTTGACACATCTTGCTCTTATATTCATCCCATTTTATGAGAACAATTCACAGAGGAGTCCATTAGGGCCATCGGGTCTATGCTGCTTACAGAGGCAATCGCATTGGCTTCATTCAGCCACTTATTTCTCTGCACACTTCCCTTAACTGTGAACTGCGGGCTGCCTTTGGCTGCACAAAGAGCTTCAGGGTATTTTTGCACTAGTATTAGGGTTAGGGGACAGAAAGATGGAAAGGAGAGGAGAGGGGAGAGGAGAGGAGAGGAGAGGAGAGGAGAGGAGAGGAGAGGAGAGGAGAGGAGAGGAGAGGAGAGGAGAGGAGAGGAGAGGAGAAGAGAGGAGAGGAGAGGAGACGAGAGGAGAGGAGAGGAGAGGAGAGAAGAGGAGAGGAGAGGAGAGGAGAGGAGAGGAGAGAGGAGAGGAGAGGAGAGGAGACGAGAGGAGACGAGAGGAGAGGGACGTTGGCTTGCGGGAACAGCTCCAGTATATTGAGCTTGCGGGCCAACCGGACTTTGATCTTTGAATAATGGTGCCAAATGTGGAGTCGCCCGCATATATAATATATGCAACATGAATTTCACTGTGCAATTTCACTGTGTAATTTTCACTGTGTAATGACTATACTATACAACAACACTACAATACAATACGGTTTTATTCGTCACATTGCACATAAAGTGCAAGTGAAATGAATGGTTTATATGTAAATAAAGCACTATTGACTATTGCTATTAACTTATTTAAATTGTGTTGATTATATATCATCTACATGTATTGTATTTGCAAGCCTGTTACGTTGGTGAAAGCAAGAAAGTCATTGTTACTTTGATGGTACATACGGTAATAAAACACTCTTGACTCTTTTAACCTATTCTTTCTCCCGCACAGGCCCAGCAATTCCCCTTGCGCTTAACTGACACAAAGGGACAATTTATAGTCACCCGTTAACCCAATAGCAAGCCTCTGGTGTGACAACTGAAACCGGAGTTCCCAGGTGAAATCCACACAGTCACGGAGAGATCAAGCAAACTCCACACCGACAGCACCGGATGTTGGATCAAACCTTTATCCCTGGAGCTAAGAGGCAGCAGTTCTTACTGCTGCAAAATCATGCCACCTCCTCTTCGACCCTGATCAAGGCAGTGTCAAAGTGCAAGTGGAGGTCGAGATCCTTGTTCAGACTTCAGAGATCTGAAGAAGGGTCTCGACCTGAAACATCACCTGTTCCTTCTCTCCAGAGATGCTGCCTGTCCCGCTGAGTTACTCCAGATTTTTGTGCCTACCTTCGACTTAAACCAGCATCTGCAGTTCCTTCCTACATAGTCAACATTGGACGTTGGATTTCTACAATGGCCCAGAGGTCTTCCACCTTGCAACGTTACCTTGATGGTCTCCCTTCAAATTGATAAGAACTATGTACCTGTACTAATATCAAGCATTGGGCAGTGTAGTCACCCTTCAGTTCCATGCAGATGTTGGATCAAAGCTTAGTGAAACTGAACCCAAGATAATACTAGCACGATGAAGCTAAGAGCATTCAAATTGTTAGTTCTGATCATTGCTTTGTTAGGATTTATACATTTGAACATCTCTATTGAAATGAGGACCTTTGGCCTGGGTTGAAGTTCAGTTGAACATTTAAATATTCAAATACCCTGGTGAGTTGATCTGAAGTCAACAACGTCAGGCAATTATGGAATCATATGTTGAGTGAGTGTCTAGGAAGGAACTGCAGATGCTGGTTTATGTCGAAGATGGACACAAAATGCTGGAGTAACACTTCTCTATCTTTAAGTAGCCCTTGCTTTCCCTCTCTCTCCAGCTCCTCCCTTCCCAGTTCTCCGACCAGTCTTACTGTCATCTCCGACTGCATTTTATCTCTCTTTGCCTTGGGGTTACCTTCTCCCAACTAACAATGATCTGTTCTATATTTTCTTTGATCCCCATTCCCTTTGTCCTGTTTCCACACCTTACGCATCCTTATCTATACACTTCCTTTCCTACGTACCTCCCACTCCCTTGAAGAAAAGTCTCAACTCGAAACGTCACCCATTCCTTCTCTCCATAGATGCTGCCTGTCCTGCTGAGTTACTCCAGCATTTTGTGTCTACCTTGAAATGTAGAGTGGGTTTGGGCAAAGTCTCTGACCTGGCTAGTTGAGAGTGTTTACCAGCCTGCAGTAAACCAGGCAACTTGGGTTTCTTGGTCATTAAGACATTGGTTTCAGTTGGACTCCAAGAGTAAGTAAAGAAAATCAAGCCATGTTTTAATCATTGCTTAGTGACCACAGCTGGTCGATAAATGATGCTGGCCAGCATAGAACGGCAAGACACCTTTCACCCAATTTAATGCCACATTCATTCTGTCCATCCAGTGTTAGATGAAAACTAGAATTGTGAGTGAAGCTCAAGGAAGTGGATAATGGAAAGAATCATATTCCTATGAGCCAGATATAATCCCAACCACTGCTTTGCTGCTCAGTCCGTTCTGTTTTGCTTGGAACTTTTGTTAGTCTTTGAATAGATATTCAAATAGCAGGTGGCATGGTAATGCAGCGGTATAGATGCAACCCTTACAGCGCCGGGGACCCGGGTTTGATCCCGACTACGGATGCTGTCTACACGGAGTATGTACGTTCTCCCCGTGAATTGCGTGGGATTTCTCCGGTTTCCTCCCACACTACAAAGATGTACAGGTTTGTAGGTTAATTGGCTTAGTATAAATGTAAATTGTCCCTAGTGTGTAGGTTAACGTTAGTGCAAAGGGATTTGCTGGTCAGCGCGGACTCGGTGGGCCGAAGGGCCTGTTTCTGCGCCGTTTCTCCAAACCAAACTAAACTAAAACCTGAATGGCTTATGCGCCTGTCCCACTCACGCAACCTTTTAGGCGAGTACAGGAGACTATGAGGTCACCACATGGTCGCCACTTGTTTGCTGGAGGTAGCCGGGCTGTCACCTGTATGGCGTTGCGTAGTTCCCGCATTCTCGTAACTGGTCGCGGCTTCATTCTGGTTGCCGCTACTTTTTCAACGTGTATACAAATTAGCGGCGACCAGAATTCTGACGCTATGGGGAGTAGCGAGAATTCTCGTGACGTAGGTGCAGTGGTAGTGGGTCGCCAGGAGGTCGTATGTTGTCGTAGGTCGTCGCCGGTGCTGACCGGTGAATTTCATAGGCTCATTGTGGAAAAGAAGCGTAAACAGTAGTTTTCAGAACCAAGGATAACCGACGTTAATAACCGATGTGAATGTCCGCCGAGCTTCACAGCCATGTATCTCTGGCTTCTTAAAAGTTGTCTCCACTCCTTCTCCCCACCTCGTCTGCCCCCTCCACCCCCTCTCCCCCCCTCTTTTAAAGGGCTTCATTGGCCCTTCCCGTACACCATGCTTTCACTGTCTTAATTACAGCGCCAACCATCCTGTTCATCGCGGTTTGTGTCTGTATCACATAGGCTTTGCACCGTAGGTGAACTTCACTCAGGCAGCCCCCCCCCCCCCCCCCCGCTTGCCCTGTCCCCGCCTGCATAACTGGCTGGTGAAGGAAGCGATGTGTTTGTGTGTCTGTTACAATCTGACATTCCAGTCGACGGTTTTTCAGCGACCTGTTACTACTTGACAGTTGCCAGCAGTCGCCTGAAAAATCGCCTAAGTGGGACAGGCCTATTACACCTCTCTTTCTACAGCATCTAAAGGCCTGGATCATGTCTTTTTAAACTATGTGTCAATAAGATTCTTCCAACCTATTAGTCACCAATAATGTTGCATCCACTATTTACTCACTGTTCATCATAAACCATTCCACGTTACTAATTACAGAATCCCTAATAGTTTCAATTTGCTTTGGCTCACAGAATAGATGAAATTTTAATAGTGTCCAAATATGAACATGTAAAATAATAATTTCAGCTTCATTTAGGCTGCACCCATTCACCACTTAACTACACAGTGCGGAAACAGACCTTTCGGCCCATCGCTTCCACACCAACCACCAACTCCCGCACATTAACACTATCCTACACACACTAGGGACAATTCTACAACATACACCAAGCCAATTAAACTACAAATCTGTACGTCTTTGGGGTGTGGGAGGAAACAGGAGGATCTCAGAGAAAACCCACGCGGTCACGGGAAGAATATAAAAACTCCGTACAGACATAGAAACATAGAAACATAGAAAATAGGTGCAGGAGTAGGCCATTGGGCCCTTCGAGCCTGCACCGCCATTCAATATGATCATGGCTGATCATCCAACTCAGTACCCTGTACCTGCCTTCTCTCCATACCCCCTGATCCCCTTAGCCACAAGGGCCACATCTAACTCCCTCTTAAATATAGCCAAGGAACTGGCCTCAACCACCTTCTGTGGCAGAGAATTCCACAGATTCACCACTCTCTCTGTGAAAAATGATTTTCTCATCTCGGTCCTAAAAGACTTCCCCCTTATCCTTAAACTGTGACCCCTTGTCCTCGACCCGTAGTCGGGATCGAACCTGGGTCTCTGGTGCTGCAAGTGCTGTAAGGCAGCAACTCTACCGCTGTGCCAACGTGCCACCTACTGTGTGCTGTCCGCTGGGACGCCATCAAGCAGCATCTTTAGTGGCTCCAACAAGCTCCAGATTGCCGTTATGTCTTCAGAATTGATTATTGAATTCAGGAAACAAAGGAAAATGTAAATAAAACACCATAGTCACTCTTAGTTTTAGTTTTGGACATATAGCGTGGAAACAGGCCTTCTGGCCCACGCCGACCATTGATCACTAGGCACTGGGTCTTTGCCCCATACACGAGGGCCAATTTACAGAAGCCAATGTATATACATACCTGCACAGTTTGGGAATGTGGGAGGAAACTGGAGCACTAGGGAATAACCCACGCGGTTAATGTACAGACTTGGTACACGCAATACCCATAGTCAGGTTCGAACCCGGCTCTCTGGCGCTGTGAGGCAGCAGCTCTACCACTGCGCCACCGTCTTGCCCTATTGTGGCACTGTGCCCACTGTTCCTCCCCTCAACCCTCCAGAGCTTAGCTGGCACTAAGGTTCTTCTTGAATCCATGGGCGTTCACAAGCTTACTGGGGGCAGCGAAACCGATGGAGACAGGATGAAGCCACAACCGCTCATCCGGATGTGTAAGCTGCATTCAACGAACTCAACACTTGCCTGGTGCAAACCATTTCAGTTATTATTGCCTTTGCCAATAGACTCAGTATCTACAATATCGTAGAATCGTAGTGAGATAGTCATCAAGTCGTTGAGGAATTATAGCTCAGGGACAGGTCCCTTGGTCTTATGGACCAGTTTAGATACGGCTGCAGTGCGACTGGCTGAGGCTATGTACTGAAGGCAACTCACTAGGTCAATTTTCCCATGGTTTCTGCCACCAGAAGACATAGACTCCTTGTGTTATATTGCATGGAAACAGGCGGTTCAGCCCAGCAAGCAAGTAACAGCCATCAACAACTCAATTACACCAATCCTTCACTAGTCTCACACCTTTCTATCAACTTCCCCCCCCAAATTCCACAGCTCGCCCTCACACCAAGGACAATTTATAATGGCAAATTAACCTAACATCTTGCAGGTCTTTGGGATGTAAGAGGAAGCCAGAGCATCCAGAGGAAATCCACACAGTCACAGGGAGAATGAGGAAACTCCACATAGACCGCACCGGAGGTCAGAAATGAATCTGGATCATTGGGGATCTACTTGCTGTGCCTCCCAACTATTGAAACACTGCCTCCCCCAGGCATGTGCAGGTAACACACCACCTTGACTGTCAAACACCACTCACTGTTCCTCAATTACAGCTGGATCCAGTCCTCACCAGGAGCAGCGACACGACAAGGATAACTTCGAAACATAGAAGCAAAGAAAATAGGTCATTCGCCCCTTCGAGCCAGCACTGCCATTCAATATGATCATGGCTGATCATCCAGAATCAGTACCCCGTTCCTGCTTTCTCCCCATATCCCTTGATTCCATTAGGCCTAAGAGCCACACCCAAGTCGCTCTTGAATACATCCAGTGTATTGGCCTTCACTGCCTTCCCAGACTCCCAAATCTAACTCACAAGGAATGAAGCTGTTCAAGGAGAAAGCCTTTGCCACCACCTTCCCTGGACGACCAGAAGTATCCATGTCAGCCTTGCTTGTCGACCCCGCAAAGCCACGCCACGCTTTATTCATAACTTTCATCAACCACAACATCAAGTGGGTAAAAAAGGGCACATTTGCACTTTGACTCTCGGTCGTATTTCTGCATTGATGAGAAACAAGGTTTTTGATAGTTTCTGCCGTTCCTCACTGGTCCCCATCAACAACGAAACCCAGAGAGCGATGAAGTCACCAGCTTGGTCTGAACCACAGGAGCTGACAGCAGTCTGTTAGCGCAATGATGAAGAGACGGAGAGCCTAGATCTTCTCTCTTTAGCTGCCAATTTTCCCTTTGATGGTGGGAGAGCATCAGTGATTCTGCTGGGATTTAAACGTGAGCTTCAGCTCAAGGGAGGCCTCCAATTCAGATGAAAATTGGGAAGGCCAATGCAGTTTTGAAGGTACTGTAATTATTTTAAATAGAAAGCTTAGCAGCAGAAGCATTATTAGATTCATATAAAAAAAAATTTGGTAGTGCGAAATGAAATTTTTTAGGAGCTTCCTGTGAAATCCAGAATATATTTCAGTTCTCTTATCGTGCCTTAATTCCTGTAGTCTAAATGACATCCTTTGCGAATGACAAAAGCAGGTATCAGCACTTCTTATGGCTCTCAAAAGTATTTTTGCGTACCTTGTATATTTCCTCTTTTGCTTGTGCAAGTTGGTTACACTTTTACCTATTTTCCTTATGATATCGAAGGAAACCAGTCTGCCCACCTAATCTGTACCCCCAGTAAATTTCCATTTAACCCATTCTCCTACTACTTCCACCCTTCTCCCCTCTGGGGTACCGATATTGAACGATCAGCCATGGTCATATTGAACGGCGGTGCTGGCTCAAGGGGCTGAATGGTCCACTCCGTTTCTGTGTTTGCCACTGCACTGGCTGGTGGACGTCTGGTATGTTGGCATTCATAGCAAAAGGATTTGAGTATAGGAGTAGGGAGGTTCTACTGCAGTTGTACAGGGCCTTGGTGAGACCACACCTGGCATATTGTGTACAGTTTTGGTCTCCAAATCTGACGAAGGACATTCTTGCCATAGAGGGAGTACAGAGAAAGTTCACCAGACTGATTCCTGGGATGGCAGGACTTTCATATGAAGAAAGACTGCATACTCGCTTGTGCTCGGCTGAATTTAGAAGATTGAGGGGGGATCTTATAGAAACGTACAAAATTCTTAAGGGGTTGGACAGGCTAGACACAGAAAAATTGTTCCCGATGTTGGGGAAGTTCAGAATAAGGGGTCACAGTTTAAGGATAAGGGGGAAGTCTTTTAGGACCAAGATGAGAAAAACAAATTTCACACAGGGAGTGGTGAATCTGTGGAATTCTCTGCCACAGAAGGTAGTTGAGGCCAGTTCATTGGCTATTTTTAAGAGAGTTAGATGTGGCCCTTGTAACTAAAGGGATCAGGGGGTATGGAGAGAAGGCAGGTACAGGATACTGAGTTGGATGATCAGCCATGATTATATTGAATGGCGGTGCAGGCTCGAAGGGCCAAATGGCCTACTCCTGCATCTATTTTCTACGTTTCTAAGTCGAGGCTGAATGTGTGAGTTCAATGCACTATTACAGTAGACACTAAAAGCTGGAGTAACTCAGCGGGACCGGCAGCATCTCTGGAGAGAAGGAAATAGTGATTTTTCGGGTTGAAACCCTTCTTCGGACTAGTTAGGTAAATGAGAAACGAGAGATATAGATGATGATGTAGAGAGGTAAGGAACAACGAGTAAAAGATATGCAAAAAGGTAACGGTGATAAAGGAAACAGGCCATTGTTAGCTGTTTGTTGAGTGAAAACAAGAAGCTTGTACGACTTGGGTGGGGGAGGGATAGAGAGAGAGGGAATGCCGGGGTTACTTGAAGTTAGAGAAATCAATTATTATGGTACATAGGAGGTCACTTCTAATCTCAGTAAAGAGGAATCAATTAGCAGAATGATCATCGTGGAGCCATACAACGCAGAAACAGGCCCTTCACCCCACCTCAACCATGCCCACAAAGATATCCCATTTGCGCTAGTCGCATTGCCTGCATTTGGTCAGTACCCATCTAATCTTATTGAGACTTACAAAATTCTTAAGGGGTTGGACACGCTAGATGCAGGAAGATTTTTCCCAATGTTGGGGAAATCCAGAACAAGGGGTCACAGTTTGAGGATAAGGGGGAAGTCTTTTAGGACTGAGGTGAGAAAATCATTTTTCACACAGAGAGTGGTGAATCTGTGGAATTGGCTATATTTAAGAGGGAGTTAGATGTGGCCCTTGTGGCTAAAGGGATCAGGGGGTATGGGGAGAAGGCAGGAACGGGGTACTGATTGGGGATGATCAGCCATGATCATATTGAATGGCGGTGCAGGCTTGAAGGGCCGAATGGCCTACTCCTGCACCTATTTTCTAAGTTTCTATGTTTCTAATCCTTTTTTATCCACATACCTGTCTTTTAAATGTAAAGCAGATAGCCACAAAATGCTGGAGTAACTCAGCGGGACAGGCAGCAACTCTGGAGAGAAGGAATGGGTGATGTTGTGGGCCGAGACCCTTCTTCAGACCGATCTCTGAAACGTCACCCGTTCCTTCTCTCCAGAGATTCTGCCTGTCCCACTGAGATGTGGCAGCATTTTATGTCTATCTTCTTTACATTTAAAAGGCATTTGGACAAGCATGTGGATAAAAATGGATTAGATGGATCTGGACCAAATGCAGGCTCAAGTGTTGGGTTCCCAGTCTCAACTTTTGTTCATGTGACTTAGAATATGGACCAGTGCAGCACAGGAACAGGTCCTTGGGCCCACCGTGTCGATGTCATTTTGGGTTGAGACCCTTCTTCAGACTTCAGACAGAAAAGATAAGTCTTCTAAATATTGTTAGTGACCCTTTCCATCGGTTTCACCCTCTCTGCCTTCACATTGTCGGTTGTGAGAAATGCCACTTTACACTGTTGAGATCCCCATCATCTTCACCATGGAAATACCCCTTTAACTGTCTTGGAGGATATAAATCCAACAGAGGAAATGGCCTGTCAAATTTTGAAGCAACAGGCTGATCAAACAGAGGAAGCGGGCCATGTCGGAGGGAACTGCAGATACTGGTTTACTCCAAAGATAAACACAAAATGCTGGACTAACGGGCCTGTCCCACTTGGGCGACTTCAGGCGACTAGGTTGTCGCCACATGTTCGCCGCTGGTCATCAGGGTGTCGCCCGTATGGTCGTTAGTCGTCCCGTCAGTCGCCCAAAGAGTCCTAGAGTCTTTCTGGTCGCGGCTGGATTTTCAACATGGCGACCGTGGGTTTGGCGCCAATGAGCGTAGCGTGACGTAGGCGCTGTAGTATGTTGCCACCAAGTTAACGTAGGTTGTCGCCAGGATGTCGTAGGTTGTCGGTTACACAAAAAGCTGGAGAAACTCAGCGGGTGCAGCAGCATCTAAGGAGCGAAGGAGATAGGCGACGTTTCGGGTCGAGACCCTTCTTCAGACTGGTTAGGGATCAGGTAAACGAGAGATATAGACGGTGATGTGGAGAGATAAAGAACAATGAATGAAAGATATGCAAAAAAGTATTGATGATAAAGGAAACAGGCCATTGTAAGCTGTTTGTAGTGTGAAAATGAGAAGCCAGTGCGACTTGGGTGGGGGAGAGATAGAGAGAGAAGGAATGCCAGGGCCCGAGGGCTGAGGGAGAGGTGGGAAGGGGAGGAGGTAGCCAGGGTTAACAGAATTGAGAAAATTAAATGTTTAAGCCCAGAGGATGCAGACTCCCCAAGCGGAATATGAGGTGCTGTTCCTCCAACTTGCGGTGTTGCTCACTCTGGCCGTGGAGGAGGCCCAGGACCGAGAGGTCGGATACGGAATGGGAGGGGGGAGTTGAAGTGCTGAGTCACCGGGAGGTCGGGTTGGTTATTGCGGACCGAGCGGAGGTGTTCGGCGATACGATCGCCCAGCCTCCGCTTGGTCTCACCGATGTAGATCAGCTGGCATCTGGAGCAACGGATGCAGTAGATGAGGTTGGAGGAGGTGCAGGTGAACCTCTGTCGGACTTGGAAGGACTGCTTGGGTCCCTGAAAGGAATGGAGGGGGGAGGTGAAGGGACAAGTGTAGCATCTCTTGCGGTTGCAAGGGAAAGTGCCCGGGGAAGGGGGTGTGAGCGGGAGGGAAGGGAAGAATTGACAAGGGAGTTGCGGAGGGAGCGGTCTTTGCGGAAGGCAGACAGGGGGGGAGATGGGAAGATGTGGCGAGTGGAGGTTGTCGTCAGGTTACCTAGGTTGTCGCCGGCGCTGACTGCGGTGAATTCCATTGTCGTATTTGCCAGCAGTCGCCTGAAAACTCGCCCGAAGTGGGACAGGCCCTTAACTCAGCGGGTCAGACAGTATCTCTGGAGAGAAGGAATTGGTCACGTTTTGGGTCAAGACCCTTCTTCAGCCTGAAACTCTCCGTCCCTTTGAGTTACTCCAGCATTTAATGTTCATCTTCAGAGGAAAGGTGAATGGCAATCAGACATTTGATGTCCCTGTAAATATTTGCCATTCTTGCCATTAGCTACATGATAAAAATCTGAAAATGTTGCCGGCCATCTTCATTCACAGCTTTAAAAGTCATTTCCAGAGTGGATTGGTTGGTTGGGAGGGAGAGAGAGAGAGAGGGAGGGAGGGAGGGAGAGAGGGAGGGAGAGAGGGAGGGAGAGGGGGAGAGAGGGAGGGAGGGAGGGAGGGAGAGAGGGAGGAAGGGAGAGAGAGAGGGAGTGAGGGAGGGAGAGAGGGAGAGAGGGAGGGCAGGAGAGAGGGAGAGTGGGAGGGAGGGAGGGAGAGAGGGAGGGAGGGTGAGAGGGAGGGAGAGAGGGAGGGAGGGAGATAGGGAGAGAGGGAGAGAGGGAGGGAGGGAGGGAGAGAGGGAGGGAGGGAGGAGGGGAGGGAGGGAGGGAGAGAGGGAGGGAGAGAGGGAGAGAGGGAGAGAGGGAGGGAGAGAGGGAGGGAGGGAGGGAGGGAGGGCAGGAGAGAGGGAGAGAGGGAGGGAGGGACGGGGGGGGGGATGCAGGGATGGGATAAAGCAAGAAAAATCAGTCAAATTGAAAACACATGCTGACTTCAAACACATCTTTGCCACAGCCAGAATTCCATCTTCGAGCAAACAGACTTTCAATTAAACACAGAGGACCAATGAAGAAATCAACATCATTCTGTAAACAATTTTTTTTTAAATGACTGTTCGGCCAAAATTAGGAGGATTGCATTGTATCCGTGTCCAAGTTGCAGCTTAACTGACTACCTTTGTGCAATGTTCATGAAACTCGACGGAAGATGCTGGCTGTCGGGTCATCCAGCATCGCTGAACAAGCCCATCGCTATTGGACTTTGTGGAGGAGGTTTGATTAGGTCACCAGGGACGGCCTGTTCTTGTTAGACTGAGGCATTCTAGTGGAAGTGGCAGAACGCTCGAGTTATCTTCCGTGTGTACCAAGTGGCAAGGTTGGAAGTGGGCCACATGAAGAGCCTGCAAAGGAACGTGCTGTTCCAGCTAATGTCATCAGTGGGAAGTTGCCCAACAGATGAACCATTCAGACAGCCAGGCACAATCGTAGCTCGTGACAATGGTTCCGCCAAGGGCATGGTTTAAGTTCATAGTTCATAAGGTTACTGGATGGATTTAAGAGAGAGCTAGATAGAGTGGAATCACGGGATATGGAGAGAAGGCAGGCACGGGTTATTGATTGGGGATGATCAGCCATGATCGCAATGAATGGCGGTGCTGGCTTGAAGGGCCGAATGGCCTCCTCCTGCACCTATTTTCTATGTTTCTATGTCATAAGTGATAAGAGCACAATTAGGCCATTTGGCCCATCAAGTCTAATCCACCATTCAATCATGGCTGATCTATCTCTCCCTCTCAATCCCATTCTCCTGCCTTCTCCCCATAACCCCTGACACCCGTATTAATCAAGAATCTATTCATCTCCGCCTTAAAAATATCCACTTATGGCCTCCAAAGCCTTCTGTGGCAATGAATTCCACAGATTCATCACCCTCTGTCTGAATAAATTTCTCCTCATCTCCTTTTGAAAGGATGATCACTTCTCAGGCTACCACCTCTAGTCCTAGACTCTCCCACTGGTGGAAACATTCTCTCCACGTCCACTCTATCCAGGCCTTTCACTATTCGGTAAGTTTCGACGAGGAGTCCCCTCATCTTTCTAAACTCCAGCAAGCGCAGGCCTGGTGCTTCTACTTGTAAACTGGTGCCCTTAGCTTATGTTGCCTGCTGAGACAGACAGACTCATGTTGCACTGGTTTCCTGCATCTCCTCCCCTGTGACACAAGGGCTAGGTAGTATGTTGACCTCCATGAATGTCAGCAAACAACTGGGGGCAGAGATAGCCCCAGGCTTCCTCCTCCTGACCAGTGTAGCAATGTCTCAATTCTAGGATGAGCTTGGGGAGGATTTATAAATAGTAGAGCCCCTAACTAGCTTAAACCGAGGTGGTTTAAACTGTTAAAATGCCACGGTTTCGCAATGCGGCGACTCCATGCGGTGAGCGCGACCTAACGTGGTCGCTTGAGCTGTACGGCCTCGCGGGGCCGGTCCCACTTCGATCTCCGGAGCCGTATGGAGTTGTGCGGGGCTGGTCCCGACATCGCGCGGGGCTCCGAAAAACTGACACTGTTCAAAATCCCGCGCGGCAACGGCCGACAGGCCCGCAGACGCATTGACGCCGCACGCAGCGCCTTGACTTCGTATGCAGCATCTTGACAGCGTACCCAGCGTCTTGATGGCGTACGCCTAGCGCATGGCATTGCGTGATTACATCACCGCCCAGCATGCCATTGAGTGATGACATCACCGCCTGGCGCCGTGCGACGTCCAAACTCACGCGACCCGCCTCCTGCCCAGCTGACTGGTGAGTTTGATGTCAGAACCAGCCCCGCACAACTCCATACACCTCCGCTGTTCGAATTGGGACCGGCCCCGCGAGGCCGTACGCCTCAAGCGACCACGTTTGGTCACGCTAGACGCATGCAAACGCATGCTGGTGGGACAGGCCCTTTAGAGACATCTGCTGCGAGCAGTATCAAAACTTGGTCCCATTACATTGATGATGATTCCCCTCCGTCATTTTAACCTGGTGGGTGGCAGCATACTCATGGGCTTCACCATCACGAGGGTGGACAGACAATGTTGCAGGTCCCGACCCTGCTTCAAACTGAAGCAGTTAAGAAGATTAAAGGAGGGTCTCTACCTGAAACCGCCTGCCCACAAACCCACACAGAAGCTTGTCTTTTGTGCTCAACATTCCAGCACTCTCTCTCTCTCCCTCTCTCTTTTTTTTTTCCCTTTTCCAAAAACTTTATTCAACACAATCATATAATACAACACATCAAAACATAATCAAAAATAACACTATAACAAACAAATCATTGTAGTACAACAGTACATTCATTGTTTACAATACTCTCAACCCCACGCGGTGGCCAGCGTTGACGGAAGGCCTCCAGAGTCCCCGTGGACACCGCGTGTTCCCTCTCCAGGGACACACGTGCACGGACGTAGGCCCGAAAGAGGGGCAGGCAGCCGACTCTAGCCTGACCGTCGACTGCCCGGTGCCTGGACCCGCCAATGGCCATCTTAGCCAGGCCGAGGAGCAAACCGACAGGTAAGTCCCCCCCCCCCCCCCCCCCCACTCGGCTCTCCCCACTCCCTGCCTTGTGTCCGAACACCAGGATTGTGGGCCCTCTCCATCTCTCTCCCTCTCCCTCCTTCCCTCTCTCTCTCTCCCTCTCTCTCTCTCTCTCTCTTTCCCTCTCTCTCCCTCTCCCCCCTCTCCCTCTCTCCTTTCCTCCCTCTCCCTCTCCCTCCCCCTCTCCCTCTCTCTCTCTCCCCCTCCGTCTCTCGCTCTCCATGTCACTGTCGGTTTCCTCTGGATGCTTCAATTTTCTCCTACATTTGAAAGATGGAGGTAAATTGGCTCCTGTAGTGAGTAGATGAACAATGGAATCTGGAATGCAGGGAGCTGACGAGAAAGTAGGTTTAATGTGGGATCAGTGGCAATGGGTGATTGAAGGTTGGTGTGGCCTTGGTGGGCCACAGCGCATGTTTCTGAGCGTAACTCTCTGTGAATCTGTGACTATTTCTAACATAGAAGCATGGAAAATGCAACAGAAATACGTAGGCCTTTCAACCCCACAAATCCACACAAACCACCAAACACCTGCAGTTTTTCTGTTTTCCTTTTGATGTAAGGACCTTCCTCTTTCCAGCCGGGATGAACAGGAACGTTTTGATATCTTTATTTTCTAAACGCTCCATCCTTCATCAGGCAGGAACTTCCTAGAAACCCTTCTCAAATTAGACATTTAACATAGCAAACCGCCCAAGGACCAACTCGTCCTCACCTGTCAGAGGATGGGAAGTGGCTTATTTAAATAATGATTAAAGTAGCCTTAAGGGCCTGTCCCACCAGCATCCGACTCCATGCGATGAGCGCGATCAAACTAGAAACGGGGGCCGCGCGGAGGTCGGGTGAGTGATGCAACGCGGCGCAAAGTGAGGCGAACTTGGAGCGAAGTCTTAAAGGTAAGTTCGCCAGGACAGAGAGGGGCACAGAGGCACACACACAGAGGGCCACGGAGCCACACACATAGAGGGTCACAGAGGCACCTACAGAGAGGGTCACGGAGGCACAACGTTGAGGCGGTGTGTAATGTGTCGAGGCGACTGCGAGCCGACAAGCCGTTGCCACGCGGAATTTTTGAACATAGTCAGTTTTTCGGAGCCCCGCGCGGTGTCGGGACGAACTCCGCACAATTCCGCACGGCTCCGGCGATCGAAATGGGATCGGCCCCGCGATGCTGGACGGCTCAAGCGACCACGTTAGGTCGCACTAATCGCAGAGAGTTGCATGCTTGTAGGACAGGCCCTTAAGGCTAATGTGTCAGAAGGAACTGCAGATGCTGGTTTAAACCAAGGATAGACACAAATTGCTGGAGTAACTCAACGGGACAGGCAGTGCCTCTGGAGAGAAGGAATGGGTGACGTTTTGGGTCGAGACCCTTCCTCAGACTTAAGTCTGGTCTTTGGTCTGAAGAAGGGTCTCGACCCGAAACGTCACCCATTCCTTCTCTCCAGAGATGCTGCCTGTCCCGTGAGTTACTCCAGCATTTTGTATCTATCTTATCCTTAAACTAATGTTGTGTCTCAAAATCATCTGAATTCAATGGGATTCTCAGCTGAAACCTAATCTTTCCATGTGTGAATGGTGATAAAAGTAGAATTGAGTCTATTTCAACATCTCCACAACAATGTGCAAAACCTATAACTTTGTTAACTATTCCAAGCACTTTGTATGATGTTGACCATTTAACTGGAGTTCATCCTTACTGTTTGGTTTAGTTTAGTTAAGAGACACAGTGCGGAAACAGGCCGTTCGGCCCACCGAGTCCACACCGACCATTGACTCCTGCACAGTAACGCTACCCTACACACACTTGGGACAATTACACATTTATACCAAGCCAGTTAACCGGCAAGCCTGTGCGACTTTGATGTGAGGGAGGAAAGCGAAGATCTCGGAGAAAACCCACGAGGTCACGGGGAGAACGTGCAAACTCCATATAGACAGCACCCGTAGTCAGGATCGAACCCGGGTCTCTGGCACTGTAAGCGCTGTAATGGCCCTGTCCCACAGTACGAGTTCATTCCAAGAGCTCTCCCGAGTTTTAAAACAAAAAATTTGTGGTAAGCACGGAGAATGAACGTAGCGGGTACGTCGGAGCTCAGGGACGCCTCTTAGCGGCTCGTAACGTATACGGCAGGTACTCGGGAAGACTCGCTAACGGCAAGTAAGTTCAGACTCGTGAAGATTTTTCAACATGTTGAAAAATGTCCACGAGAGCCCCGAGTACCGGCGAGCGGCCATTACCGTAAATCTCCGAGTTCCAATCAGGGCAAACTCGGGAGAGCTCTTGGAATGAACTGGTACCGTGGGACAGGGCCCTAGAAGGCAGCAACTCTACCGCTGCGCCACCGTGCCGCTCATTTCCTGGATGACTTCACCTTTACAGATAAACTAGTTTGCTGATGCTCAGCCCTCTAGTTGCCAGAGGCTGGGGTTCTGCCTGGCATCATGTACCTCATACAATGCTTGAATAATACACGGCAAAAAAACGTGACAGGTGCCTGGAGGAGAGTCACTGTGATGGATGTTTGTGTTAAACTGTGTTAATTGTGTGTTTTGTTGCTTTTTTACTTTTTTTTGACTGCATGGTAACAAATTTCTGTTCAAACCTGTTATTGAATGACACATAAAGAAATTAAATTCAATTAAGTTTATAAAGGGCCTGTCCCACCAGCATGCGATTGCATGCGTCTAGCGCGACCAAACGTGGTCGCTTGAGGCCTAAGGCCTCACGGGGCCGGTCCCACTGCGATCGGCCGAGGCGTATGGAGTTGTGC